>JAGFMF010011678.1:6686550-6726524 GCA_019455555.1 Galemys pyrenaicus | reverse complement strand
GGAAGGAAGGAAGGAAGGAAGGAAGGAAGGAAGGAAGGAAGGAAGGAAGGAAGGAAGGAAGGAAGAAAGGAAGGAAGGAAGGAAGGAAGGAAGGAAGGATCTCCCCTGTAATTTCCATCAGTCACGGCTGCTATTGTGTCTCTGTGTGATGGTAACAGAGATTGCATATAGAACACACTGGGGCCACAGAGAGCTAGAGCATAACAGGCATTAATAAGTACTCTGTATTGGTTTATTGACTGATGATATGAGTACACAATACTCTTCTCCTTGATCCAACTCTATACCCAATGCCTGTATACTATCGTTTACAGTCTCCCACTCTCAAGTCCTGTCCAATACCCACTGCCGCCTCTCCTCAGTTGCTGTGACCTTGCTAGGGTCAGTGTTCTCTACTGAGTTAGGTAATGAAGCAGTTAAAAAATGAAAGTGTTGAATTAAAAAAAAAAATCAAAAGCAACACCAGCAAAAGACTCTAGGAATTAGCAAGTCTCCAACAAAATAGTCTGTTAATACCTAAAAAAAGCCACTGTGTTTGGGTTACCTCTTCCCTTCCACCCCCGGATCACCTCCACTTCAGCAAGTCACTCAGAAGGACCACAAACGCCCGACGTTGAACCGCGCTCTCCCATAAACAACATCCTCTTTGAACCAGAGGTACCGGTGTGGGGTTATTTCTGAGTCATACCAGTGGGGAAAGTGCCCCGCTCAGCCCTGGCGGTGACCACGAGAACGACTGTTTCCTCAGGCTGACGTCCTGACCAAGCCCCGGGAAATGTCACAGAAACCGTTGCTGAAGGCTGCGGGGCAGAGCTGCTGCTTCTGGACGAGGGAAGCTTTGTCGTGAAAGCTCTTTCCCTTTGGTGGGCAAAGTGAACACAGCAGCTGGGGCTGGACGGTGACCCAGCTTAGACCCGACGCCCACCGCGGACTGTAGTAACACTCAGACCTCCCCTTCAGGGGAGGGAGTAGGAGGGACAAGACCCAACCTTGTTCCTACCCACAGGAGCAAACTTGAACCAGGAGTGACCTGGGTTCTAGGCCATTTTCAAATGCTTTGATGTTATAAAAATTATTAAAATGAGAAGACTGCTGGGGATAAAAATGAATACATCTTTACTTTAATTTTGTGTGTGAGCGAACAGGGACTAACAGAATGGTTGGCAAATAATGGCCTGAGGGTCAGAGCTGACCCATCACATATTTTTTTGTAGAATCCATATTTTTGTACAATTCAAAGCTATGAATGGTTTTTACATTTTTAAATGACAGGGAGAAATCAAAAGAATAATGTTTCCTAATAAATGAGTTATATTAAATTAAAATTTCAGCATAATAAAGTTTTATTGGAACCCAGCAATGCCCATTGATTTATATATTGTCTATGATGGTTTTCACACTATAATGACAGGCCAGAATTGGTGCTATGGAGACTGTCTGACCACGAAGCATGAAGTATTTACTAATTGGTCCTTTAAAGAAAAGCTGGTCAATTCCTGGATTAAAGACAGGGGGGGGGAAAAAATCCCAAAAGTTCCACTTTGCTAAAACAATTATCTTCCTACTTTTTCCATTTTATTTCTGTTGGTTGAGAGGACCTATTTAAACTTGTTTCTTAAAATCACATTTTTTCTGGGCCTCCCTGGTGGCGCAAAGGGTTAAAGACACAGCACTATATGCCCGCCACTTCAACATGAGTTGGATCCCTGGCTAGGGAGCTGACCCACATGGTGCAGTAGACCTCTCCTTCTCCTGTCTTGCCTGCTGCTCCCCTCAGTAGTGTGTTTCTGTAGTCTACCTGTTCCGCTCCCCATTCTGTCTCTGGTGAATCCTGTCACCCCCACGCCTCTGGCCTGTACCCTAGTTCTTATATGTAAAAAAAAATTTTAAAAAATCATATTTTTCTCTTAAAAAAATATAATCTGACCTGATCCCTGCAGAAATAGAAAATGGCACAAAAGAATAAATAAGGTAAATATCACCCATAAATAGTCTCAATATCCAAAGAAAACCATTGTTAATATTTTAGTATGTATTCCTTCAATCATTTTAATATGCATTTTTCCAATTTTTACAAAATTAAGATAATGGTATTTTGCAGTTTGTTTTCTTTCATCTTAAGTTATGAACATGTCCTGTAAACTTTTTGATATTAAAATCAACTAACATGAATTGTTTCTTGCTATATCTTGAGCAATACCCAGTGGACTGTTTCACCACATGATAGAAATGTGTTTTTTTTCTTCTAGAATTAAAGATAAGGGTTGAAGCTAATTTCTGTGAGTGTAGAGGCACAGTCTTGGAGTTCTTGTAAGTTATTCAGATTCTTTATGTTCTGTTTTATATTGCTTTGAAGAAATAAGATATGTTTCCTTTAATAAGCAAGCCATTGAAAATACATTGCTCTTTTCTAGGCGTTTGCATTTGAATCTAATAGGAGAATGAGAAGCTTTCCAATTGGATTTTACTGGTTTCTATGTTGTGAAGTATAATATTTCTGCATGTCTACAATATCTTCCCTGTATCTATGTACAAATACTAGCACAAAACATAACCATACTTGCAGAGTTATGCCAATTCTTTCTGTGAGAGTGATTGTTGAAAAGCATTACTAATTAGTGGAAGGGTCATATTATTTCATTATCAAAGGACACATATTAGAAATAAAAACTCTTTTGAAACCACACCTAACAACAGGCTGTGGTAATGCCTAACTATTATGTCAAGTTCTTTAAGTCAAGTTCTTTTCTTAGTTTTAGGTAATAAAGAGCCAACATAAAAAGATGGAAGGTCTTGGGAAGGAAATCGTTGCTACGTTGTGTTCACCTCCTTTGCTATCACAAATAGAGATTCCCAAAGCTGTTGTTGGACTATGTTGAAAAGGAATGGTTTCAATTCCCTTGAAACACATGGCCCTTATTTGATGCATAAACCAGAGTTGACTTTGTTTTACATTACAACTTCTAATATCCAGATGAAATTGAGGGACGTGGAATCAATTTGAAAAACCAAAGTTTTTACTGTAAGTGATGCATATCAAGGGATAGGACCTTCTTGTGGATAACCAGAATGTGGAGTTTAATTCGTTTTGGTTCCTTTAACTACGCAGAAGGCATCAAGTAAGTTTACTGTAGTGAGGACAACTAGTGATTAGCTATGATCCATAAACCTTAGTTCGCTTAAACTCCAAAACCTTTAGGCTGCTTATTGAAATCAGAGTGATCTATTTACACCCAAAAGGAGGAAAGCAAAGGAAAAAGGTGGGGAGTTAGGAAGGTAAGATAGGAGGGAAGGGAAAGAATGAAATCAAGAAAAATTATTGACTTCTAACATCTTTCATTATCATCTCTGTGTGTTAACAATGGAACATTTGCAGCTGAGAAATTCTTTCATGATTCACAGCCAAGAACTTTGAACCCCTGTCAACTGAAAATATATGCATGTTCTCAACTGCCCTGGGCTCTCAGTCTTTGCCGACAGAAGTAGTAATGAAATTAAGAAGATAATTCTTTCCATGAGGAGGAAGTAGGGCAAGGAGACACCATCCCAAAGTGCAGTAAGCATCGCTGCCACAGACGCTGAGGATGACCCGTACAGGATTGCGCTTGTACAAAAGCAGGCTGGTCATGGCCTTCTGGGCAGGTGGGAGAGCTACAGGCCATGGAGGAAGCTGCTCCAACAGCATGCAGCAACAAGTGATCGCTGACTTCCCCTTGAGGGCGTTCAGCAAAACTGACTACCTGAAAACAAAAGAGCTGGTATTTTATAAGCCACAGCACTAATTACTCCTCGGAGAGGCTCAGGCAGCTTCTCTTGACTCCAGATATTTTACAGGGTACTTTTAAGTGAATTACTCACCTCCGAGTGCAAACGCATTCTCATTCTCTGAGCCATCATTCTGGAAGAACGAAGCTTCTCCCTCCCATTTGATTTATCACTGCATTATTACCCGGCCTTGAGAAACAAAGCCAGTAAAAGGCCAACTGGGCAATTGTAAAAATTATTTTCTAATAATAATTCATTGCTAATTTCAAGCCAAATATGGCTGCTCTGTGGTGGGCTGGACAGGGGCCAGGCCATGGAGAATAGAAGCGTAGTGCAGCTTGAAACAGATTGTTGGGCTCTGGAGAATAAAAGTAAGCCCTAGACATGACGAGGCAGAAAAACATGAAGCCAAATTCTGCTCGTCCCCATCCACGGTCTCCATGAGTAGCAACTGGAGAATGATACTGAAGCCACTGCCAAAGTCTTTTCTGCAGGAAAATGTATGGAATGTGCTTTCTGCTTTTCGTTGTTGGTAGGTAATTTTTTGGCTGCTGTATCCTAATCAGAAAGACCCTGTGAGGAAGCCAATATGGGCTTTCATTGGAATATAGCAGCAAAGCCAGGGTCTTGGGAAGCTGGGCGGGTACCCTAACCCTAACCCCAGCACTAGTAAACCAATACTAATCATGGTTATCTTCATTGGGTTGGACTTTTACTGTCCCCATTTTACAGATGTAGAAACTGAAACACAATTACTCAATGACCCCAAGGTCATACATAGTAAGAGTACCTCTGGTTTTCTGGGCTTATAACCTTTTGAAAGAAAACTACATTTCCTAGACTTCCTCACAGCTAGATAGAGACATGAGACTAAGGTCTGGCCAGTGGGGTGGGAGGGGAAATGGTGCGGTATGGGCAACTTCGTGGACTTGCCATTAAAGGAAGGTGCTCACCCCACTCCACTTCCATTCCAACACCCTCTTCTGTCTTGAGACTGCTTGCAATGTTTTATGCAGTGGTGAGATATCTTAGGCCTTAACATTGAAAGGTATTGTTCTCTGGGTGGTGGAACAAGAAGACTGAAAATACCTGCTTCCTGACAGCCTCAGACAGCAGATAAACTGTCCCAGCCTGACCCTTCTCGAGCTGAGACATAAGAAAAAACCAGTGTCCTCCCTTGTTGAAACTTTTCTTATTTTGCATGTGTTTTATGCAGCCAAGCCATACCCTGACTTATCTCATACTTGAACTGGAATTTGAGTCCAGTTCTGCTAAATTTTAAAGCCATGCTCTTATCTTCCACACAGTTATAGTTGTAGGTGCTATGGACTGTTAATGGAAGGAGTAACTGAAATTCCTTCTGCAAAACATAAGAGCTCTCTTTGACACGGATTCTAAAGGATAATGAAATGGAAGGGAATGTTCCTCAGTCTGACGTTTGTATAAAATAAAATTTTCATGGCACTCTAGGTCCTGGAGCCAGGGGCCTCTGTGAGTACTTCACATTCACAGTTTCCATTCAACAAAAGGATCTGAAGCCCTCACCTCTTTATCTTTCTGATACAGTTGGAAGCGGGGGGTGGGGGGAGCCTCGACATAACTACATATCTATACTCCAGGTTAACCCGCAGTGTGTGCCTGCCTTCTGCACCTTTTCATCCTCCCAGAGGAATCCTGGGTCTCTGGGTCCCTCTGGCTTGTTCATTTCTTGCCAAAATAGGAAAGGACCTGATAGCTGGTGTCTCTCATTGTCTGAGACATCCCAGCCTCCCTCTTCCTGTACTCTTTGTTCCTAACCCAACAGTACTAAGAAGGAGAGTCCTATTCCTCTGAGAAGCCCAGGCCAGGACTATTAATTCTGATCTCCTTGTGAGGCAGGTGGTCAAGGTCAGGTTCTGCCACTTAACTGGCAGTGGTTACCAGCTACATCCTCTCTAATCTCCAGTAAGAATAGTAATAGATCTTGCAGGGCTACCGGTTGAATTAAGCAAGATGATACATGTGAATGAACCTGACTCGTATTAGCTGCTCAATGAGTGATCATTGTCTGAACTTAGTTGTCTTTCCTTCCTTCTTTTCTTTCTTCCTTCCATCCGTCCTCTTCTGAGTACAGTAAAATACCATCTCTGCATTCCAAGCCATTCCATCATTCTCAACAACCTAATAGTTTTTAGAAACATGCCCTGTAATTGTATCTTATATTTTAAGTGTCCCAGCACATTAGTAATTCATAGGCGTAAAGATAGGGGAAGGTAGTGGTTACAGGAACCCAGACAGAGCTGTAACTGTAGCTCCAGGAGAGCCACCTGACCAGAGCTGCGGCTTTTCACAGAGGAACTGAGCCACTGTCACTTCACCGCCCAGCAGCAGAGTCAGGAGAATAAATACTCCCAACTCTCTCCTCCCACTCGGTGATTTCAGCGGTAACTCCCATTGGCTGATCCCATCCAGATGCTGGAGGAGGCCCCTACCGACTGTATCCACACAGCAGGGTGAAGCATGATGGTGAGCAGATCTGGACAAATGAAAGGCTTCCAGCACAACAGTTTAAGGTGCAGAGCATACGTACTTGATATGCTCAGGTAGAACCCACATAATCAAACACATTAATATTTCTGTAGTAAACCATAGGGAAATTTATACCGTGTGAACTAAATAAAGAGGAAGCTGCCTTTTATCAGATTCGGTACAATTGCCCAACATGGATGAGACAAAACAAAACAAAACAAAAACAAACAACTCATCAGCGGTACTGATAGCAATTGAGACACGTACCCATGGGTCGGGCTTCCTCATTGTGGCTTCTCCTGCCTCTTCCAGTGTTTCCAGAGACCGCCACTCACTGCACTGGTGGCCGTGCCTAGAACTCCTGAGAATGTCCCCTGGAACACAAGTCTCAGCGGAGAGGACGTAGAAAGGTGGACGGTACTGGGTGGCTGGACCCTCACTGAGAACGCCTTGGGAAGAGAGTCTCCAGACTTCAAGGTCGGGGCTGCTTGTCTCATGAAAGGAATTCTACAGTGTCCTCTGCTTTTGTGGCTAACTCATGCAGATGTGACGGTAGACACTGAACAAATATTCAGATGAGCAGATGAGTTAAGTGGGTGATATCTTTTTCCTGCATTGATCACTATAGCCTCCTATGACCACTGCTTGAAACTAGGTAACAGTTCAAATCTGGAATCATAAAACTTATGAACTTAGAGACCCTCACCCCCTCCAGTCTTTAATGTGCCCAAAGATTCCAGACGTTATCTTGTTTAAACACAGGGAGTCCAGATTCTCTTACCCACGGCTCACTCTTGGTCACTTATTTCTGGGAATCCCTGGGCATCCATATTCTACTGGCTGGCATGTGTCCCTTTGATCGAGCACATTCTTGTCTGCCCTGACTTCATTATCTCAAGAGGAAGCCCAAGATGAGGACTTTGGCATCAGACAGCTTGGCTTTGATTCTGGCCTTACCATGTACATTAATTAATGTATCTAATATCCGTATGCCTTTGTCGCCTCAGCTGCAAGATGGACTACCATATCAAAGGGTCACTTGAGGATTAAATTAATTAGCAGGTACGGCATGGGCTCCTGGCAGAAGCTGAGCACTGCATAGGTACCAGCCATCAGTACTGTTGGCATCAGAGTCTGCCAAATAAGCCCATAAAGCAGCCTCAGCCCAGTTCAGTCTGTACCAAAGATATAAGAAGACCCCACCAGACAGACACAAGTGCTCCCAGTCTTCCAAATGGTGTAAGAAATCAAGATATAGTCCCCATCAGGCACCCCTTTATATCATCAGAACAAGAAAACAATTCAAGAAATTTTCTGATTTTAGTGAATAGCATTTAGAGAATTATGAAAGAACGAAAGGACTTGACCACAGAGCAGCTAATTTACCTCTATGACTCTACCAGAGCATAGGCTTTGCCCCAGCTCGGGCCCAGCAATGAGCAGATCACAGATTGGATCTGTGTAGATGTCTGGGCTTTCTCCCTCTGTCTTAGCATTTAGCCAATGGCTGCCCTCCTTCTAAGCAACAGGAAGAACATTAAACTAGTATTTGTTGATTGTGACAATGTTTACCAACATTGTTCTATTCTTTCCAAGTCTAACTTGTATACAGTTTTCTTCTTTGTCGAAGGCTGTCAGAAAACAGCACCCCTCCCAATAGGCAGATTATTAGTGCAAACAGGCTAGTCGATAGGCATGTCCCTTAATAAACAGACGATTCACATTAGGCCATTTACAAAGTACATGGCTGCGTCTCACCCACTGGGAAACAGCAGGGCATCTTACCACCATCGTGGCAGAGAGTACCAAAATAAAAACTGGTGCTGAGTTGGGGAAAAAATTGAATTTATGGACAAAAACTAAGTCATTATTGCAAGTAATTGCCTTGGGCATTTGTATAGAGAGCGAACAGGTTGGATTGAGAACCACTTGTGAAATGTATCTGGTCTCATACTGTGTAATTAGGAAGAGATAATATGAAATTAAATTAACAAGTATCCTCCATTAACTACTGTTTTATTATCTTAAGCAGCAGGTCATTGCTATTATTTATATCTCCAGAATCTTAAAGTTCACTGTCACTTTTTTCTATTGAATGAACAATTTTCCAATCCCACAGCAGTCAGTTGTGTGGCATGATTTCCAGTGGGAACCCAGACCTAAAACTAAAATCTAAGATGGAGTTGCCACATGAAACGTGCACGTCAGTCCTGACTCATCCCATTGCCAGGACTAAGTCCTTGGCGTCTTGTCTCCATGGTTCCTTCAGCACCCTCAGGTTCAACATGGAGACTCCAAGTTAATATAGTCACCAATGATTTCACAATTAGTCAACTCACCATTGCTCTCAAAACCATATCTCCTTTCTGTACTTTTTGCTCATTTTACTCAAATCAGGAAGTATTTACTTTATACTTCCCCATCATTTCACCAACGAGGAGGATGGGCCCATAAGGAGAAACTGAAAGTGGGGAGGCTAAGTTGGAACTTTAGAGTAGTATAGTAGCACTTCACCTGTCCCCTTAAAGGGACAGGAGTGGTCTCGGTGGGTCATCTGCAATTTTACCTCTAGGAAGTTTACATCTATAAACATTTTTTTTTAAAACCTCTAAACTCCAGATCTCTTTTGCCTTTCTCTTTCTCTCTTCCTCCCTCTCCCCTTTGCTTTTAATGAATTTGCTACTTGTAAAACAAAATGACTCAGACAGTTTCTATAATTACCTTAAAAATAACAGTAGCTGTCAGATAGCCAAGTTGGCCTGATCTTCCAAGCAAACCTGAGACAAAGGGTAGTTCTGGTTCTCTTACTAAGATCAGGAACTGAGGTGTCAAGGTTGACAGCAGTGATGTTCCCTCTGAAAGTGTTTCAGCTTTGTGTAGATCACCTAGCCTGCAAATGCAAATTTAAACGGTCTTCATTAGGAAGTATTAGTTCCCTTTTTAACCTCAAGCATCAATGCCATTTGTAATAGTCCATTGCTATATTTGGACGCTGGTTTGACAAGCACCAAAAAAGCTGGCTGTTGTTTCTTGGGTGTGGTTGTAAGGGTATCCACTCCTTGAAATTCCCACAGATAAGGTACTTTCCTTAAACGAAGACACAGTTTTTCTTTTAATATGCCAACGTATGTGTCAGAGAGCCCCTTAACCACTGTTCACCCTCTGGTTCTCCTTTAATGATCAGTCCCTTTAATTATCATTGAAATGAAGACACTTAAAGATTCTATCTTCAACTCCCATGACCCAGTTAGACCTCAGCCCTGACTGTATTTCCTAGCACTCAAGTCTCACTTTCTAAAATCAGAGTTATTGCTCAAAAGCAAAGATGTGATCACATTGCTGCAGGTTAATTAAGGCCCAAGTTCTATACCTTCACCGTCAAATCCCTTAGCCTGTCTCTTCTATCTGCTATCTCTTTCCTGACCACTGGTACCTCACATTGAGATATAGAAAGCCTCTCCTCTAGATCACTTGACTTTAATTTGTCCACAAGTTTTCTTGGATCTAGAATTTTCTTCCCTACATCTCATACTCTAATCAATCTTCCAACAGTCTAAATACAATTAATTTTTAAGAGGCATTTAAAATGACAAATTCTTTGTAAACTTGTTAAAACTCCCATTTTTCCCTCTATCCATCATCTATTGCAAAAATCTATTTTTCTAGGCATCCAATACAGAGATAGACTAAATCAGTCGTTCTCAACTGGGAGATCCACTCCCCTCCTGGGAAGAAACATTTGGCTATGTCTGGAGACATTTCTGGTTGTCACAATAGGGCATATTGGTCAGGATGGGAGGAATGCCGGGAGCTATTGACATCTAAAGGAGAGAGACAGGTGTGCTGCTAGATTCCCTTCAGTGCACAGGGCAGCTCCTCCCTCCAAAAATAATTATTCATCCCAAAATGTCAATGGTTCAAAAGCTGAGAAACCCCGGATGGAAGAAATGTGTCTATTACTCTCAGCCTCTAAGCCCCATTAAATGAGTAGATTAAAAGGAAAAGGACCAACTTATAGCAGAGGGGGCAAAAGTGGGCCAGAGATGTCCACATTTTTGCATATGTCAAGAAAATTATCCAGTTGAAGACTTCCTCAAAGATACCATTTACCCTAAATTGCTTTGATCCTCATTTGTTCATGGGGTTTCTTAGATATAGAATTTTCTTCCCGACATCTAGTACTCCTGCCAGTCTTAGAACCGTCAAAATCCATCTAATTATTCCAAATAGCAATTCTTCTGTATACCTACCAGACCCTTTTTCTCCCCCCTTCATCATCCATGCTGAGGATGATTTCTAGACATCCAATAAAAAGGGTGAAGAACATGAAAAAAGTGGGGAAAATTGAAAACTAATTCTCTTGGGGTCAGAGGATAGTGCCAAAAAAGACAGCCCTGGAAAGAACTGGAACCGAAGCCCTGGTTCACAACTACATTGTAAAAGATGGGACTGGAAATATCATGACTGATTCAAAATCTTCATGAAAAGTAGTCAGGTTCTTACTTTCACCCAGAGGAGTGAAGCAGCCGTCCTTCACCCATTGGGCTCATTGTCCAGAGAAGTTTTCGTGGAGAACAGAGGAGGGTAGCCAGGGCAAAGTTAAGGGAGTTAAGTATATACTGAAGAGTGGGGTCCATATGCCTTCCCCACTTGACTCCTAGAAATTTCAGCTAAAAACACTTAGAAATACAGGCATTTATAAGTTCCCCAGTGACTCCACTTAGCCACTTATGTCTAGCCTCAGAAAATTTTCTGCAAACACGCAAAGCTTTCATCAGTTCTTTAATGCCTCACTCTTAGCTATAAATGGACCACAAAGGATCATCAGACATTTGAAGAAAACTAACGTGAAAGACCAAAACCAACCAACAAACAAACATATAGAGAAGAATCCGAGAAGTTGAGACAATGAGAGTAGAGGGAGTAAAGAATAAATTATTCTATTTAATAAGATTGTAGAAGTTTTAAACGACACTGCTGGCCAATTTGACTTCACAGACATTTTCTGAATACTACATCAAATGTGATAAAAGGGTTCAGAGAAAGAAGAAGGGCAACTAAGGGGGCTGAGGGTGAGGAGAGACCAAGTTCTGGTGGCTGAAGAGGAAACTAATTGACTGGAGGTGTGGAAAGCCCAAAGTGGGTTCTTGTTAGGGAATTTTGTTAAGTTGTTGCTACCTAGCATACAGTGTAAGACTGTCTTCACCTCATTAAATTCTCAGTACAATCTACATTACTCTGTGTGCCTTATAAGTTACTCTATGTTTTATTTTCGAAATATGAAAAGTATTGACAAAATGTGGCTGGTTTGGGGTGAAACCATCACTTCCTGGATAAGCCAGCCACATCTGCGCTATGATTCTGAGTCTTACCCAGATTTTTAAGGCAGAAGGGGCAGCTCCAGCTTAGACTGAATCACCCAAGGATTGGGTATCCTCCTTGACTGCTGAAGAGGGAAGTGGTCCAACTGGCACCACCACAAGGGTCTTCAAATGGACCACACTGGCAAGGAGGAAATGTGAATAGCCCCAAGCTTTGGCATGGCAACCTCTGAAGGTCAACCTCGAATGAGAGTGCACGAGAGATGCAGTGTATGCAATGTTGGATGCACTTTCTCTAAGAAACCCCTTCCTAAAATCCTAGGCTAAAGGATGATGTTTAAACCAGCCTTGGTGGGGACACCTAAGTCCTTGAGAAATCAGATTCTGTCCGGATGATGAAAGGAGAGGCACTGCAGAGGGGCATCCACTTCCCAGTCCCAGTTCCTGCAGTGGGCTTATCTGGCTCCCAGAGTCCTTTGGGAACACTGACCATCCAGGAAGCACTGCCCAACACTATGGACTCCTGGGAGAGAACAAGGTCCAGGACACAAGGTGTGGGTTGATGATGCAGCAGAAACGCTACAGCCCTGGCCATTCCCAGGGGCGGAGAAGCAACACACAAGTAGAAAGTTCACAAAGTTCTGGTGTTAGGGAGTAGATGAGGCCTCAAAGCACAAAGTCTTTCTGTGGTGGAACAGACATCAACAGAAGCGCCAAAGACCTCTCTGTGACAGACTCAAAAGACTTTGCAACTGCTCCTAGCTGTGTCAACACAATTTGGAAAATCAGGCTTTAGGGAGTGTTCATAGCAAAATTTCAAAAAACAAAACCCCACACATCCTGGACTTCTGGTGAGGTTCACGGAGGAGGAAGAGAAGGGTGGTGGAAGGAGCTACTTGCAGGGGACAAGCCTGCGCAGTGTTCAGAGGTACCCTGAGGGGTTTGGAGACTGGAGCCGATGAGCTGCACCTCACTCCTCTGAGATAACGACTCTTGAGTGAAGCCCCCTCTCCACCTCCAACAGCCTTTCCCCCTGCTGTGCCCCTTTCTCCCTGTTCTCCCTGCAGTTATTAGTGATAACAAATATACCATAAGAATGTTGATATTAACAATAGGGGAAACTGAGGTAGCGTTCTCCATCAGAACTCTGTACTATCTTCACAATTCTCTTGTGAGCTAACCCTGTTCTAAAAGAATCAAGCTTATTTTTGAAAAGTCTGAGTTCTCACTTGCTCCCCATCCCAATCTTACGTGTAGAGCTTATTAGAGGTAGATTATTTCCCCTAAAAAGCCATGTTAAAGTTCTCACCCTCAGCATCCAAAACCTGACAGTTGAAGATCAGTCCTTTACAGAAGTAATCAAATTAAAGTACAGTCAGTAGGTTGGGTTCTATTCAGATATGAATGGTGTCCTTCTTAAAGGTTGAAGTTTGGACGAAGATATGCAAAGAGGAACGCAACAAGGAAAAGACAGGCCATTTCTAAGCCAAAGGGAGGCACCTGGGACAGCTCCCTCTTTCTCAGCCCTCAGAAGGACTCAAACCTTGGTGTTGGACTTCTAGCCTCCAGAACTGGGAGACAATAAATTTCTGCTGTTGAAGTCCCCAGGTCAGTGGTATTTGGTTACCGCAGCTCAAGCAAACTAGTATAAGTAGACCTCAAGGATGCTGTGGGCTTGGTTACAGACCACAGCAATAAAGCAAATAGTGCAATAAAGCAAGTCACGTGAATTTTTTTGGTTTCCCTGTACCTATAAAGGTTAGAATTATGCTGTACTGTAGTCTTTTTTTTTTAAGATTTATTTATTTATGCACACGAGAGCTGGGGTACAGGCCAGAGTTGTGGGAGGTGAGCGGATTCACCAGACAGAGTGGGGAGCAGAACAGACAGATTGACTGAAACACACTGCCCAGGGCAGCAGCGGGCAAGAGGTCTGCTATGCCATGTGGGTCCCCTCCCTGGCCGGAGGCAGGGACCGAACTCTTGCTGCAGTGACTGTGGTTTGCCTCACAGTCCATTGCTCAACCCACTGCGCCACCAGGGAGGTCCTGTACTATAGTATTTTAAGTGTAGGATGTCGTTATGTTTTTTTTATTAAAAAAAAAAAACAGTATATGTACATTTTTAAAAAAATATTTTATTGCTAAAATGTACTAACCATCATCTGAGACTTCAGCAAGTCACACTGTTTTTCTGGTGAACAGTCTTCCGTTCAGTGAGGATGGCTAGTGACTAATCAGGTGGTGATTGCTGCAGGCTTGTGTAGAGGTGGTTATTTCATAAAATAAGACAACAATAAAGTTATCCTGTACGTTGAATCTGCCTTGCACTAAAGAGTTCTCTGTAGCAGTGCAATGCTATTTGACAGCATTTTATGCACAATAGAACTTCTTTCAAAATTGAAGTCATTCCTCTCAAACCTGCCACTGTTCTTTCATCAGCAAGTTTATGTAATATTCTTTGCTGTCATTTCAATATACCATCACCACCAGGAGTAGAAACACCATCTCAAGAAACACCTTCTTGGTTCAATCATAAGAATAAACATAAGAATAAGCTTGTCCATGAAAGTATCATCACAACACTGCACTAATTCAGGCTCATCGTTGGGCCCCACGTCTAATCCTAGTTCTCTTACCATTTCTACAAGATCTGCAACTACTTCTTCCACATAAGGCTGGCATCCTCCTAAACATCTTTGAAGGTTGGAATCATGTCTTTCAACCTCCATCTTGATATACTGACTTCCTCCCATGAACCATAAACATTCCTAATGACATCTGGAAGGGTTTGCCCAGATCCATCAGAAGAGTCACTATATGTCAGCTGTAGCCTTACAGATGTGATTCTTAAATAATAAGACTTAAAGTTCAACTTATTCCTTGATCCATGGAATGGAAATTGTGTTAACACATGTGAAAGCAAAATGAATCTCTTTGTCCATCTTCATAGCAAGAGCTCTTGAGACACTGGGCACATTGTCAGAGAGCAGCAATATTTGAAGGAATCTTCTTTTCTAAGTAGTAGGTCTCAACGGTGGTCTTAAAATATTCAGTAAGCTAGGTTATAAATAGATTGCTGTCATTCAGCCTGTTTGTTTCAATTTTAGAATACAAGCAGAGTAGATTTAGCATAATTCTTAAGGGCCCTAAAATTTTTGGAATGGTAAATGAGTATTGACTTCAACTTAAAGTTACTGATTGCATTAACTCCTTATAAGAGAATTCTAGCGTCTCCTTAGAAGACAGTCAACCTGTCCTTTGAAACAAGAAAGCCAGGCATTGACTTCTCTCTAGCTATGAATGTCCCAGATGATTCATTCTTCCAACAGGAGACTGTTTCATCTACATTGAAAATCAGTTATTTAGGGTAGGTTCCTTCTTCAGAAATGTAGATAGATCTTCTAGATATCTTTACTACAGCATCACTGGCCGATTCAACTTAAAAATTGTTAGGAAAATTAAGATCACCTTTGATGCCACCATCCTGTCCCCTTCCAGTTATTCTACTTCTTTAGAACTCAGGTTGGTTCTTAAAGATACTTTTACACTGGGCAGGTTGCTGGTGCCATTGTAGAGCTCAAAACATGTTTTCTCTACCTTCGTTAGGCCAGGTACATTCACAGAGATACCAAAATCAAGACTTGCATGACGGCCTATTGCTTAAGGCTTCAGCCAAGACTTGGTTCCCACCAGCCAGAATACAGTTCATCTCCCAGATGCCCCATTTTTTTTTTCCTACACCAGCGTTCACATCCACCCTTTAGAGAAAATGTAGAGAGCCCACTAAGCATCCTGAGACCACATGTAATTCTAAAATGTGACCCCTCCTGGCTTCTCCTGAGCCTATCCCTAGAAACCACTAGATCATCATGGATCCCCATTCTCTTTATCTCAGACTCTAGCAGTCTTCTCCCTCTCCTGAAAGGCTGGTGCAGGCCACCCATGCCTCATCTTTCCTATCTGTCAGCACATACTTGTTCTCACCATTGGAAGCCAAGGTTGAAAAATCTGATTTGGTTACACCTGGCTTACTGGCACTATTCACTGGCATGCTCAGCAGATTTGAACTATGATAAGTATGTAGAAAAAGTCACTTTGGTGCTTTGAAGTGCAGTGGGGGCTAGGGGGTGAATACTGTACTGTGTTTTGGAGAAGAGGGTGGAACTTTTATCTGAGTTTTTCACATGGGTATTCATTAAACTCACAGTTGATCCCAGAAGAACCATCAAATCAAGCCAGAAAAAATTGTACAAAGAAACACTTGGAAGTGCCCAAGTCTCAACTTGTCCAGAAGAATCTCAACTTGGAGTTCTGGAAATGAAAAAAAAAAAAAAATATTTCGAAGGAAGTAAAAGTGGGCCTTCTTCTGGCTCTCCCTCTTCCCCTCATACCCTCTTCCTCTTTACTCCTCTCTTCCTTCCCCTTTTCTTTTTCTATCGGCCCTTCAGTTGCCATTTGTGCTATTGTAGAAAAGGAGGAAGACCTACGCTAAGTCAGCACTCTGCTCTGCCCCTTATAAATTAGGAAGGAAATCCTTGTTTAAAAGGTTTCCAATGAATGTGCGCATACCCAGGGAGACTTCAGAGCTCTTCGGATAACCCCAGTAAGGAGATTTAAAAACGCTGACAACCACCAGTCTTGTTTTGTGTCACAATTCCACCATTGGTTACCCTGATGTTGAATCAGCATTCTGCAGACCACATAAAGGTCAGGTTTATCTTTACAAAGTGAAAGTGCTGAGTGATATTGAAACTATAGAAAAAATAAACCAACCTTGCCTCAAGTCTCTAAGTATCAACTCTGAAAGTTTTGGTTTTGTATGGAATTACAGAAAACTCAATTCGGAATGATGAAGGAATGTGGTAGTCTGAGTAATCTACTCTTCCACTTAATTGCAAGTCACCATACTTACTATCAAGCCCCTCCTCCTTTGCCTGGCCTTTTCCCGTCCCAGGCTCCATCCACTTGCAGGCCCAGGCATGCCTTGCTGTCTGGTTAGGGCATGAGGTTATTGGCCTCAGGTACACTGTGGTGGTGTGGGACTTAGTAATTCAGTCGTAAAGCAGAGTTGGATGATGTTCACCTGGGTGTCCTGGAGCTGACCACCCTGTGTTGAGGGAAGAGAGCCAAGCAGGTCTGCATTCGGGTTGGCTGAACCTGACTGCTCTGCTCAGGAGACCATCTAGAATCCTGGCTAGCTCCCAAAGGTTGAATTATACTCCCTGCTACCAACTTCTGCCAACACTGGTCTAGACTTGACCAGAGAATTCACCATCCTTCAACCACCACACCTGGGGCTACCTGGCTTCCTCCCAGACTGGTGTCTCAGCCAGAGTAGCACCCAGATCAGTCCCTATGCGTGGGGGAGCACCATATCTTATCTCCCTCCCTCCCAAGCCCCTCACCCCAGGCTACAGCATCTACCCATTAGCCCAGATATGCTCCATGGATGCCAAATTTTCAAAGGATGGAAAACATACTATGGCCTAAATATACTGAGACTAATCAGCTTCTTGATCATTTTTTTTCAAAGGCACTTCTGGGTCTTAGCAAGCCTTAGACGCTGTTTCCTGAGTAGCAGGGCTTATGGAGGACAGAAGATCTAGGAATAATCAGAGGAATGATCTAAGTGATACCGATCCCCAGACACCGCTGAAAATCGACTGTCTTCAAACAAATTGCTGAACTTTTCTAACTTTCGGTTTCCTTATCTTAAGAGAAGGAAAATTAGACTGAACCATTCAGACTATTACTATTATGAGGGTTAAAGATCATGTGTATGAAAGAACTTGATTAATTAAAAAACTCCTAATATCAGCTTGATATGAAAATATGTCTAGCAATTTTTATATCTCAAATGGCAGTTTTTGTAGGTATCATAAAGATGTCTATAGAATTCATTAAAAATTTTTTCCTAAGATTTATCTTCTTGTTTGAAATTAGGACTTCAAAAGTCTTCCTTTCCTTGGTTCAACTATAAAGACAAATATCTATGAACCAGGAGAGCCCAACACAGTGCTTATGCTACACATCAAAGACATGAATGTGCAGTTACCGTTAATCAAAACTTATAAAGGTGAATGATAATGTCAATTCCATGCAACCATTTCTTCATGTGATATTTAATAGAAAAGAGTATAGGGAGGGATATAGGATGAAATTCATTAATTCATTTATTTATCCAAATAAGATCAATTTCACAACTTGGGAGGCACAGTGCAAGGTGAAAATGTTCACCCTGTGTTCGAAAGTGTTAAGAATTTTCAAGGTGGCAACAGCAAAGCACTGAACCAAGCATTAAATCTGCCTCTCTGAGCATGAGGCCCGGGCAACCATACAGGCACAGGCGCATGCAGCCCACCTCACATTCACCAAGTTGTAAGCCAAGTCCTGGGGTACCAGGGTGATCCAAAAACGTGCCCTACCTCTAGAGCTTACATCATGTGAAGTGTGATGAGGTCTAAGGGAACATCTTAGGGTAACGTAGTAGCCCCTTCATCTCAAGTCAGTGAAGAATACGCTAAGAAATTACTTATGAGCTGGTGACTGATGAATAACTAGGTTCCTCCAGACAAGAAGAGAAGGGAAAGTTCTTCAGTCCAAAGGAAAAGTATAAATAAGAGATCTGAGGAACGACTGGAGGCGCTCAGAGTGCGGCAGTGCTGTAGCAGAGAATGCCATGGGATGTGGCAGAAGGGATGATGGAGAGGGAGCGAGAATCAGCCCTGAATGGAGGTGGAACCCGATCCTAAAGGCAGAGGGAAGCTATTAATCCACTTCCTGGGCTACTCTTTGGGCGCTTTGGGCCAGGAAAGGAAAGAAATCAGTGGTGGTGTCGGTAGAAGAAAACCAGGCTCTCCTTCCTGGTTCCTGATGAAGAGTAAGGGAAAAACAGGAAGTCAGCCTGCAGACTTGCATTGGCAGGAAGTCCTGGTTTGACAAGTTATTCAGTCTCTGTTCTGGGGCCACAGTCTTACCACCTAGAAGTTAGTGCTTCTCCACAGCCTGATCAACAGATCGGAAGAATAGAAAAGGCAGCTCCTTCCTCTTCTACCTCCAGAATCTGTCAGTTGAAGACAACATGTTCCAGGTCTCCTGGCTTGTCCCCCATACAATATCCATGTACTTGGTGGGGTGGAGAAAGAGCTCTCCTTGAGGGCTTCCCAGACCTGTTTGTAGCCATTGGACCTCATGAAAATTATGAACGACTGGCTGGACTTTTCAACCAGACTGTGAGCTCTCAAAAGCAAGAAAAACATCTCTTTGATCTTTGTATCTTAGTTCCTCACAAGGCAAGCAACACATGTATTGGTAAATTGAATTAGATTGTACTAAATGAGTTCTATCCTCAGTATATTTATTATGCATGCAGTCATTTGGGAGATATCCAATTTGAAAATACATATAATTTTTATAAGAAAAAACCTTTGAGATTTAAACCATTAACTTTAAAATACACTTGGGACCCTATGTTTTTCTCATTTGGAGATGTCTAGAGATGATCGAAGCATATGCCCATTTGCTTGTAAGCTCCTTGCCAATCAAAACTACATATTTTTACGTTATATCCCCCACACAGCATGGAAGATAATAAATGGTCCATTATTTTATGAGAGTGCAAGTTACACACACATATACCCACCAACCCATGCATATTTTTTGCATTATTAAAGGGTTCTATACATACAGATTATACATATTCAAGCTGTTTTTTTCATTTTAAATGTACAAAGTATAAACATGAAAGCACAACACAGTATATATCTCTCAAAGGCATAGGAATGTGAAGTTATTATACATCAAAAATTATAAAGGTGGATGATAATGTCAATTTCATACAAACATTTCTTCGTGTGATGTTTAGTAGAAAATAATATGAGGAAGGACATAGGCGGAAACAAGATCTAACTTCCCAACTTAAAAGGAGTGTTCAAAAATTTAAAATGATGTAAGAAAATAAATATATGTGAAAAAATAATATGTAATAATTTAGGGGAAATGCTATAATTGTAAAAGTAATTCCAAGAGGAACTATTCAAAAATAAGTGATTTTCAGTAAGTATAACCTTATGACCTGCCATCTGAGAACAATATTGAACAAATGGGAGAATTAGTCTACTCTGGAAAGTTAGTCAAGAGCCAGTGGAAGCGTGTTTGGTGAACCACTTAGAACTAGAGAGCCTGCCGGAAGATGAGGGGGGTGGAGTTTCTGAGGAACCAAAGAGAACTGGGATTTTCTCAGCTGTGTTTGCAGTTTCACTTCAAAGTCATCACTTACATTGAATAAAAACAGATACAATTCTTCTTATGTCTCTTAGTGTCTGAACTATAAATCCCCCATCATGTCACTGACTGGCTTCTTCATCCTTGGCGGGCCCCCATCCCTTTCCCAGGAATCTATGTTAGCACCCAAGTCTGCTGAACTCCCTCACTCCCTCACTGCTTGCCTCTGTCTCTCCATTCCTGCAGCCTCCGAGGACAAAGACGAGGACAAAGACGGGTCTCCTGAACAGCTGCCCTCCACAGGAAGATAAACACAAGCATCCCTTTCGGCTAGAAGAGACCTCTAACCAAAGGTTAGAGAGCATCTAACCAAAGAAGCCTACAGGCTTGTGGCGATTTCCATGACAGCACAGAGCAGTGCAAAGCCAGCATCACCGCTTGCTCTCCCTGATGCAACCACTACAACTTCTCGGTGGCCAGACTATGAGCCAGTACAACCGGCTCCCCAAACAGCATCTTCAAAAATTTCACGTTTTAGTAACTGAACGCCAGGTCACTCTGAAAGGTAATGTTTAAGTCTATCTGCATGTGGATTCCTCTGGTGGCTAAAATTTTAATTATCCCTGCCATGTCTTAAAGACGCATGTTGAGATGTCTTTCATGGTGTCGTCAACACATGTGCTTTTCGTGCTATTTTAGCTTCGTTTGAACAGTCCTGTGTAAACACCTTTCCAGCTTTTTAGAGCAGTGCTGTTTGATAATTCACTTTGTTTCTGTGATAATGAGAAGGCTTGACACCGGTACTTTGGCCACATGTGACTCTTGAGCACTTGCAGTTGGGCTAGTGTAAGTAAGAGACTGAATTGTTTTAGTTTTATTTTAATACATTCGGTTGCAATTAAACAGCCACTGGGGGATGGTGACTCCCATATTAGCCAACAAAGTTCTAAAGAGTCATCATGCGTGACTGACCTTTTATAGATAACATTTCGTTGTAGTGAAATCGTATTTAATTTTCTTATTTTTCTGTCCTTGAACATTTAAAATGCTTTTTATTTTTGCTCTCACAGCTAATACAGTATTATATACACTTATTTATGTATACATCACCATAAAAATTATTACTCGGGCAAAATTTTTCTTCTTTTGATTTATTTCCTTAGTTTAACTTTCTGCAAATGAAATTACAACCAGGTAGTATTTTGACTAAGCTGTTCCTCAAAGTCCCCAAGGCCCTCTGTTATCCTCCCACTGTATTTCCCCTGGAAAAGAGAGTCAAGAATCCAAGCCTTCTTTTCTTAAATCTTCTGGTGGGGCCCCACTCTCATCCATCTTTTTTATCTTGCTCTCCCATTATCCCCCACAATGCATGCTTCAGGGCTCCTTCCCCCTTGGCCAGTGCTATCCTTTTTTATTTTCCCTAGGAACAAAAACTCAGGTCGTCTTGATTTTAAGGGATTTGCTAATCTGGACAAAAGAGAAAGCACAGCGATGTTCCAGAAGTTGAGTCTGAGATATATTCCAGTCCCCTACCCCCACCCCCTGCTCTTGACTAGGGAAGGAGAGGGGCTGCAGAGACAGTATTCACAAGCAGAGAGATCTAGTGTCCCTGGCTAGCTTGGCTCACTAGGAAATTTCCATTTTTATCCAGACCGCGATCTCACATGGCGCAGTCCCCTCCATGGTGAGACTATGTGAGCACTGTTACAGAGGAACTGTAGACGCGTCCTACCGGTGAGAAAAGAGAAACAGGCCATTCTCCCAATCACTTTGACAGTGAATGCTGCAAAATGTGAGCTCTTCTACCCAGATTTCCAGGTAGGACAATGTCAAAAATGAGTGCTAAAAGGACATTGTAAGAACTGCTCAGAGCAAAGGTCAGGGTTAGCTCACGATTTTAGGGTGCTTTCCCCTCAGGAAGCACTCACGTGAGGCCCCAGATGTGTGCTCCCTACAGCACGAGTGAGTGATAAGGTCCTTCCACCAGTTTTCTGTTCCCCCAGAGCTCGCCCTAGAAGCATAGGGGAGGCTTTCCTGATCTACAAAGAAACATCTGCTTTGTCTCCCGCGTTGGCTCCCTGCGCCAACCTCCAGCGCTGGCGGTGGCAGGGGTGTCCCAAAAGCTGAAGTCCCCTCTTTTGCCCTCAAGCACATCAGCCCGTGGCTGCCTCTGCCTGTCAGCTCAGCTTGCACAGCCCCCAGCGCCACCCTGCTGGCGAGTGGTGGCCGGATGACATTGCTCTGATACTGAGGTGCAGATGGACATTTCTAGGGATGACACCTTTTCCAGCAGACACAGTCTTTCTCTTTTAGTTTTCTTTTCTTGAGACAGTGCTCGCCCTTCATCTTTTTTTTTTTCTTTTTTTTTTTTAATTCTATATGTTTGACATAAATTGTGGTCCCCATTTCCCACCATCATTTCACCAGTGCACCATCACCTCAGTCCCTTGTGCTCTTTCTGCCCTCATCCGACATAGAGCCTTTCTAAAGAAAATTTCTTTGTTCTTTCATCTTCCTGCCTGGATGATAGACATGGGGCCAGTAGAAACCACCTTGCAGTGAGAAGGCAACTGATCCAAAGATGAAAAGGGCCTGTTGATAAGTGCAGAGCAGAGCTGGAAGGGTTTGGGTGTCTACGAACATGGTGGAGTGCCTTTGTGGGACCCACATGGTATATCTCCAAGATCCCCAAATGACGTGTGGTCTTTGCTGTGTGCTGGTCTGAATGTTTGTGTTCCTGCAAATTCATATGTTGAAATCCTGCCCCTAAGGTGATGGTATGAGGAGGTGGATACTCCAGGAAGCAATTAGGAAAGAAGCCTAATGAGGTAGGACCCTCGTGTATGGGAGTAGTGTCCTTATAAAAGATGCCCAGAGAGCGTGTGCCCTCTTCCGCCAGGTGACGCCAGGTGATGGGCACGCTGAAATACAAGAAGGCTTGTGTACATTAAATGCCAAATCTCAACCCCATGTCTACCATCCAGAACTGTGAGGAATAAATGGCCATTGTTTATAAGTCACTTAATCTATGGTACTTTGCTACAGCAGCCCAAAGGGACTAAGACACTATATTTCAGAACCTAGGAATCTAAGTTTTGATTATCAGAAACTAAACTTAATTTTTAAAATAATCTTTTAGAGACAGGTCATTGACTTGGTATGTCCTGACATCTAAGGTACATTAATATTTTTGGAGTCAAATATTCCTTAACTTTCCTTTTTCAAAGCATGTCTTAGTATAGATTAAAAGTCAAATGGTGGCCTCCCTGGTGGCACAGGGGATTGAGCACTGCACTGTGAAGCAGCCACCGCACAGCTGCACAAGTTCCATCACCAGCCAGGGAGGGGACACACATGGCTCAGGAGACCCCTCCTGTCTCCCTGTTGCTCCCTCAGCAGTGTATTTCAGTTGATCTGCCTGTTCTGCTCCCCACTCTGTCTCTGGTGAATCCTCTCACCTCCCAGGACTCTGGCTTGCACCCTAGTTCTTGTATGTATAAATAAATAAATCTTTTTTTAAAAAAAAAAAAGTCAAATGGTGATGAGGATGCATAGACTGACAGATAGAACAATTTTAAGAATGGACACCTGCATCTAGCCACTCTCTATTCTAATGTGTAAAATGAACTTGGGAGCTTCCCAACTATGTGGTCTCAGACAGTAACCAGGCACCATGGTCTTCCCTGGAGACGCTTCTAGAGTTCTTTTGGGTGATATAGGGAAGTTGAGTAGATGGGCTCTGACCCTAACTCTGGCTTAATCAGAATGCCTCCATTTACATCTGTGCTCTCCACTGCAGTTCCTTGTAACAATTAATTTCAGGAAAGAACAGCTTATGTTGTCAAATGAAGCTCAAAATAACTTGTAGCTTAAAAACCACTTATCTTTTCCAACATCCTTATTTTATAAATAAGGAAGCTAACACCCAGAAAAGTTCAAATGACTTGATCAAGCAGCAGACTACAACTGAATTCCCTAATGTCCTGCTTTCCTGTTCCCAGTGTATTGTTATTCCTAAATTAATGCTAAATTTCCAGACTATGAAAGAGGAAATCTCCAACTGTTCATCTCTGTAAGACCGGATTTCTTTGGAACAAATTCTCATCCAGGAACCTCATAATAAGAATCTCACAAGGCTGTAATCCCCTGTCACTGAGAAAATAATATAATGCAATTGAAAATTCCAGAGGCACATAGGTGGACTTCAGGTTTGGTTTGATCAAGGCTCTCATTCCATAAACTCTGCTCTTTCTCATGGACTTACTCAATCTGGTTCCTCACATGGTAGTTGCCTAAGGGGACAAGCATCCTAAAATTATGACTACATCCTAACCTTTGCCCTAAGTAGTCCACACAACCTCAGTCATCCTCAAGCAAAGCTTTACCCAATCTCTTATTCCTTTAGCTCACACATTGTAGGCTACAAGCTCCCAGATAACCACCTGCAGTCATTATTGTGGCCAAGACTGGATTGAAGCCTGCTACACTCAAGATCCCAGGATCAGGAAGCCCATCACTACCACATCCTAGGATAGCCTTGATCAGTAACAAAGATATTTTTTGTCTTCATCAGCCCTACTCTTTTCTTTTATCTCTGAGTTGGCTCTAAACTCAGGCAGTGGAAACAGGTATTATTTATTGGATTTTCCTGTTGCATAATTAAACAGTACCTAGAACAGAGAACTACTTAAACATTTTATCAATTGAAAAAATATTCCAGGGGCCTCCTTGGTGGCACATCCAGTTGAGCCCCGCACTGTGGAGCATTTGCGACACAGCAGTGCGAGTTCAATTCGCGGCCAGGGAAGGGACCCACATGGCAAAGCAGACCTCTCCTGCCTCGCCCGCTGCTCCCCTCAGTGGTGTGTTTCAGTCGATCTGCTTGTTCTGCTCCCTACTCTGTCTCTGGTGAATCCTCTCACCTCCTGCAACTCTGGCCTGCACCCCAGCTCTTGCATGCATGAATAAATAAACCTTTTTTAAAAAAAATTCCATCATCCCTCTAGGACTTCTGTGATTATATAATTTATACTCTCAAAAAATGAGGATCAAAGTAGATGTAGGCATGTATAACTTTTGACAAGTAAGCAAGAGCATAGAATCGTATTATATAGCACTAGTGTTAATAATGAGAACCCAGAGTAGCACCTGGAATTATTTTATTGAAAAAATGAGTATTCAGTTATACATATTCAGCTCCAACATTGGCAGAGTAAAAAACAAGAGTCAGCAGCTAGGAAACTTGTTTTCTCATGATTTCAAGTCAATGGTTAAGAAGGAAAATAATTACCTGGGGTACATGAAAGCATGCCTATAGATTATTCCCTGAAAGCAAACCCCTCCCTTCTCATGTTAGTATTAAAGGCAAGACTGACCCTTGTGAAGTAGACAAATGATAACATCAAGCTTTTGCTTTATGTCATTTTATTTCCGAGGTGCTAATGCATCTTATGAAACATCTAAATCTAATAATAAAATTTAATGAAGTTTTTTTTGAGTTGATTTTTTTAAAACAATGGTATGACATTATTAGGTGCAAAAAATAGAAAAGAATGACATTCACACAAATTATGGAAAAGCAGCTGAAAATACGAAGTTAGCAGAGACTATTATTTAGACCCACTCCCAAACTCACACTTCTCTCTTCTGAGTTTCAGCTGGTCACTTGACTAAATGAAGATCAAATTTCCTAGCCTTTCTTTGAAGCTAAGTGTGGCTTCTGAATGACTTCAAATAAAAGCCATGATATAAAACTGGCAGGTGGTCTCCTTCTTTGTGGAATGCACGTGTGATGACAGGAGCTCCTGCAGCCACATTGAGTCACAAGGTGACTTCAGGAGTAGAAGTCACACATAGGCAGATGAACAGTATAACTGAAGCCCGAGTTCCCAGCACCATGGAATGCCATCCCAGCTCTGGGCTGACTCTCCAGGCCTCTTAAGTACAAGGGAAATAAATAATCTAACCTGCTATCATTTTGAGTTTTTCTTTTATTTGTATCTGATCATAATGAATATAAAGGAAAGTCTTTATAGTCATATTTCATGACTATATTCCTCCCCTCTTTTTACCCCTTTCCCTCCCTTCCCCCTGCTGTATGCATCACATCTATGGTCAGTTTGCAAACTTTGTTTTTTTTCCTGACCCTTTGTTCAGTTTCTCGATATCCCACCTACAAGTGAAACCATCGGATGGAATTTAAATGTAATAATTCATGTAAAGCACTTGGTACAGTATCTAGCACAAGTAAATGCTAAATAAATATTAGCTATTAGTTCTGATATTAATGATGATGAATAATAGTAACTACAGCAATTGGCCAGAGTGAATACATTTTCAACCTTATCTTTGGTGGACATTTTTGGTGATATCTCTGATATATTGTCCCTTTTAAAAGCATTGGGTGATCTTTATATTTGTCCATCTTTAATGTACGGGTAAGTTAAAACCCTGAAATGAAAGAGCAAATATTTCTACAATAACAAAATTAACATTGATTTTGTAGTATGCAATGAATTTTAAGAAGCATTAGAAATAGGTAGAGGTTTGAATGACTTGGTGCTGTCCTGATTTATTGCTAAGGGCTGTGGAACTGTTACAGATTCACTTAGCAATTGCACTTGAATCATTTGAGTAGGACATCTGTTTGCTTGATTATGGGGAAAAGGTTGAACTTGAACATAAAAGGTTAAATGAAAACCCACATAATAGACTATTATCATTGATTTTCAGATTGATAAGGGCAGGAAATTAAGGTGGTTAGCAAAAGGAAGCATTGTGCCATTTGTAGGAGGCAAATCTGTAACTGTCAAGTGATATGCCATTGTGTCAGCTTCAAGATCTCCTGGGCTTTCTCTGTATATGACAGAAAGACAACTCCAAAAATAGCAGTGCTTGACAACATTCAGAACCAACCGAAAATATCATTGCTCTGGAACAACTAAGAGAAACAAAGATACCAGTGGAAAGATAAGGATTCAGGAATCGATTGTACAGTTACATGTAAAATATTTAAAATAGCATTTTTAATAACAATGAGTTGACTAGGAAATACTCTAATAGCATCCAAAAGGAAGAAATCACACATAAAACTAAGTCTCCAAGTTTAGCCTCAGCTCCTAGACAAATGAATCTCAGTCTTCAGCCATTAAATCCCGGATGGGAAATACACACAAATTCAAATCAATAACATCGGTTGCCTAAAGCTCTGTTTAAAGAAGCATAAGGTTGCAATAGCTTGTCTTGCCTCCATAGGAAACAATTCTCTGATACCTTCTACAGTGGAGATCAGGAATGGCTGGGCTGTGCGCTTACTACATTTTCTGTGCTTCTAGTCTAATACTGTGCTTCTATCCCAGGTTTCACAGCTAAGCATCTGCCTTCTTTTCCTGGGCCTGAGTTCTTGTCTTGGCAACCTGTCTATTCACACCAGTCTCTCAGGAACAGAGAGATAGAATATGCATTGTTTTCCAGTGACATAAACCCAATGCAGACTAGTTAAAGCAGAAAAATAGGTTGCACTGGCTCACTTAGCTATGAACTCTAGGTAAGCAACTGATGTCCAACACCAGACTCAGGGCTTCATCACAGTGTCAGAGATCTGTCTCTCTGCCGCTCTTTCATCCTCTCTAGGACAGATTTTCCATAAAGAATGCAAGAATGGCCACCACTGAAGCCAGACTCACATCCGCCCACCTCTTAAACACAATGGAACATAAAGGAATTTCCTGATCACCCTTGAGGGGAAAAAAAATTCTAAGCATGATTCTGATTGTTCCGGATTCAGTTCCATGGATACACTGAAACCACCAAGGCCAGGAGTGGCTGAATTCTGATTGGCTAGACTTGCTTCCGTGTCAACCCAGGGAGTAGTGGCAGGGAAAAGGCTCTGTGAGAGGTTATACAATCACAGGTAGCTTCTTAGGAAAACATACCTATGAACACTGGACATCTGAAAATTACCTTAAAGCAATTCTTGCTTACAAATCCTGAGAAAGTCTTTACTTACCAAGGTATACACATCCCAGGGCTGGATCATTGTCAGAGTTTCTCAAGTTACTCTAGTCCGTTCATCAGCCAGGATTAGGGACCCTCACTTCAGGTACAGAGTAAGTTCCCATTTCTCAGAGAGGTTTCATAGGTTGTGTTTTTCTTTTGGCAAAGAAAAACTTGTTTCATGTTATCCAAGAGATTTCTACATTGAAGGCCAAGATCCATAAAAAGGCATGAGTCCAGAGAAGGGAGACTGACACATTTGTTCTGTGCAGGGAACACTTGCCAACCTGGAAGAAAAGGTTAAAGGGTGAGTTTGTTACTAAGATGCTTTCAAGGATGAAGAATGACATAAAATGAAAGAATGGGGTCAGCCCCGTGGCCTGATGAAATGCACCCACGCATTGCTTAACAACATTGCAGTCACCAACAGACCACATGTTCAACGATGGTCCCGGTGAGCTACACTGTGTAGCTTAGGTGTATACGCAAGCTAGGTTTGTGTGATTATACTCCATCATGTTCGCACAATGACAAAATAGCCTGAACACACTGTTAGCAACTCACGCCCACCTATGGTTCAACTCTATTTTGAGGGCTATACGCTGGGAAAACTGGAAGTAAAATAGCCATCAAAAAGACTGCAACCCTTTATATAATTAGGGGACTCAAAAGTTTCAATCAAGACATACTTGGATTATGATAAACCCAGACGGTTAATACATTTGTGTGATGCAGAAATAAACAAAACTTAACTCGTGATATGCATAACACCATCCCAGCCTCAGCTTATTTGTACAAAGTTTTAAAATAGGATGCCTAGGACACAATAAGTAGGCATGAGCGTACACACACACAACACCATGAACAAGACCCAAAAGACATAAGAGAATAGAAACAGAGCCAGAGATACTTGAAATTTGAATAGATGAGCAAGATAAAAACTACAGTATCTGCTCATTTTGTGCAAAGAGATAAAAAAAATTGGTTTTAACATTGGCAAAGATCTACAGAATATAAAAGCGACATTATAGATTTGGAAAACAGATAGAAATTTAGGACTGAAAACAATGGTCAACATTAAGAACTCTGGTTCTTATCTCAGGACAGATTTAATAGCAGATTATAGAAATTAGCAAGAATTAATGAAATAAAAAAATATATATATAATGTTAAAGGTCCATCAATCACCATTTTTGAAAACAAAATTGTGTTCCTAAATGTTACACACCCAACACATTGTTCTCTTTAGAGCAAAATGTTCCTTTCCTTCTTCGCCCATTCATCACTTCATTCATTTGTCCTAGTCTTGCCTCTCTCAGCCACAGTCCTCAAATGCAATCTCCATGGACGCTTATAGTATTTCTGAAGAATAAGAAGTGCCTGACTTCAAGACTGGATATGTGAAAGAGATACCAGGAAGCACAGATGCTGGCATCGAGCATTGTACTAGGAAGATAAAACTTTTAGAGATTACACAAAGGGAAAAAAATGAAAAAATGTTTTTTATAAAACCAAAAAAAAATTTTTGAACACCCAGAAATTTGACAGTTTCCTTTTATCAACACTGGCTAATAAAAAACAATAGAACAAATCTTCAAAATTCTGAGACATAAGAATTTAAAATCTAAAATAATATACTTTTTTCAACGAACTTTCAATTAGGAGGACAAAATATAGCCTTTCTTGACAGGATTCAGGAGGTTATTCTCAGCTCCTTTCTGGAAGAATCATTTAAGAATGTATTAGAACACTGCTGATGGGAATGCAAGCTGGTCCAACCATTATGGAAAGCAGTATGGCGGTTCCTCAATCTACTAAGAAAGGAACTTCCATATGATCCAGCAATCCCACTCCTAAGAATATACCCAAAAGACACAAAAACTCTGATTCAAAAGAATACCTGCACCCCTATGTTTATAGCAGCACTCTTTACAATAGGTAAGACCTAGAAACAATCTAAATGCCCAAAAACAGACAATTGGATTGGGAAGCTGTGGTACATATACACAATGGACTACTACGCAGCAATCAAAAATGAAAAACTAGACGCATTCATAGGAACATGGATGGAACTGGAAGGGATTATGCCCAGCGAAGTATGTCAGAAGGCAAAAGAAAAATACCAGATGGTTCCTCCCCTAGGAGGAATATAAGGGAACCAAATAAGGGTCAAGGAAAGGAATAAGAACAACAACAATAATAACAACAACAATAAAGACACAAAAACCAAAAATGAAAAGACAAGAACAATTGAGGACACTTGGTGGGGAGGGAAGAGGAGAAGGGTTGAGAGCAGATGGGAGCACGGGGGACTGAGGTGATGGTGCACTGGTGTTACAGTGATGGGAGATTACAATTGATGTCAAATATATGTAAATTTTAAAAAATTATAAATAAAATAAAAACAAAGATACAAAAAAATAAATAAAACAAATAAAATGTGACAATAAGAAAAAAAAGAATATATTAGAAAAATGAAAGGAAAGAAAACAAAGGAAGGCACAAAAACCCTTGTGTAGAAAGATTTAATCTAAATAACTAACAAGCTATGTAAAAAATTAATGAAAATTAAAACCGTAGATTGTTTCTTCATGGTGGGAAATGAAGTGAGGAGGAAAGTAAAGACCTTTGCTTTATTGTTTTGAAAGGATATAGCTATAGTTTAACTCTAGACCTTAAGTAAATAATATTATTAAGTATGGTTATTAAAAGAATAAAGATAGTATTATAATATCCAAAGTAAGAAAGGAAAATAAAAGAAACAAAACAATCCAACAGTTATATCCATCTATACATACAGATAAATTTATAAAGATTTTTTGATACTTATACATTACAGAATTTATCCCTGGTGGGCCTCCCTGGTGGCACAAGGGGTTGAGCCCCACACTGTAGGGCTTCCGCAGTTGCTGCAGCGTGAGTTGGATCCCTGGCCGAGGAGGTGACCCACATGGCGCAGCAGACCTCTCCTGTCTTGCCCTCTGCTCCCCTCAGCAGTGCATTTCAGTCGATCTGCCTGTTCTGCTCCCCGCTCTGTCTCTGGCGAATCATCTCACCCCACCAGCCACCCTCTGGCCTGTACCCCAGCTCTTATATGCATAAATAAATAAAATCTTTTTAAAAAATTATCCCTGGAGAGGGAAAGGCAATGGAAAGAGGGGTGGACAACGTAAGCAGGGAAAAATCTCAAGTTTTACCTCTCCATATTCTTGTGATTTACTGACTTTCTTAAGTAATTGTATATTCATATTTAATTTATGTAATTCTTAAGCATTATAGGTTTTTTTAACCCAATAAAAAAAAACCAAAAGGAATTTCTTTCATTTTCTTTTCTCCTTTACTTCCTCCTCTTCCTTTGTCCTCTCTCTCTTTTTGTTTTATTTAGTAAAATTATTCTGAAATTTATTCAGAAAAATAATAAGCACAAGAAAATGATCTATCTTTTAGTCCCAATCAAGTTAGTAAAGATTAAAAAAAATCTAATAATTAATGACACAGACACTCCCACATGGTTCGGTTGGAGAGGAAAGTGAAAAGTAGACAGAAAAGTTTTGAAAATAAATACAGTAACATATAAATAGCCATTTTAACGATCACATTGTTTTACTGCAATTCCATTCTCTAGAGACCATGCTAAGGATATGAGATCAAATATTGAAACAAAGATATCTATCCCATTCAATATGCTTAACATCAAAAATTAAAAATATTTGAAATGTAAATGTTCAGAAATAATAAATTACAGTATACATTTGAGGTACGATATTATACCAATGAATACTTACTATTACAAGTAATTTTAATAAGTAAACAATGTTTAAGTTCTAATGTAGATCTAAAAATTCCACAAGATGCTAAATTGTGTATATGTTACACACCCTTGCGCATATATGCATATACACCTGTGTGTATATATGTGTGTGTGTGTATATATGAAGTCTGGCTATAGAAGTCTTGGGGAACTATTAAAATGACCATCTCGGTGCTTCTGAATATTTTTTTTTCCATTGCAACTAACATCTCTAAAAATTACAGGAAGGGGCTTGATTGGAGGGGAGGGTGGGTAAGATCTAATCTGTAACTACACTGTAAGAAGCATGCTGTTGTCAGATCAGAAAGACAAGTAATCCCCGAAGCAGAGAAAGCACAGAGACCTAAACTGACAAAGCTAATTAGATGCGAATCATCGTGCAGGGGAGACCCGCAGGTGTGGAAAGTGACCGCGGTGCACCGGGCGCGGTGGGACTAGATGCCCCGGACAGGGCTGGACGTCCGAACGGGAGCACCTGCGTTAGCCTGAGCGCTTATGATCATAGTCCATTCTGGATACCGGACTGGGAGCTCCCTCCTCTCCTCCACATGGAGCCAAAAGGCTGCCGCAGGTGTGGGAAGGTTGGCCTCCAGCTAGAACAGTGAGTGTAGGTGCTTATGCAGAAGAATCAGGAAAGCGTTTCAAGGAGTTGGCAGAGCCTAGAAAAAACAGGGAGCCCCTGAACCTAGAGAACGAGTGACGGGCCGTGCCCACTCAATGCCAGGCCTCTGACTCGCCCACGACTGCTAGAGTGGAACGAATGTCCATAAACAGGCAAAACCTGGTCTTTTTTCCCCCCCACACAGGAAGTTGTCAAACTGATACAAATTCAAGAGAACATTGCAAACACCCGGTCTTCACCGCCCCGCGCCAGCTCCACCAGCAGCATCGTTTCTGTGCTGCGTCCCTGGCGCTCCACTGCGATTAATTTTTTTTTCTGGCATATTTTTTGAAAACACATCCCAAATATCGTTTCACTCATAAATACTTAGTGTGATTCTCAAACATATGAAGGATTTTTTGGGGTCCCGGAGACCATTACCACACACCCCCAAAACGGCAATTGAGCATCATTGAAAAACCATTTGTGCAGATTGTAAGTTCCCAAAATGGCTGCGGCAACAGCTCCCGTCTTCCACCAGGGGAGCTTGCCACTCGCCCAGCAAGAGGTGAGTCGAAACCTTTTCTTCTTAACTCCGAGTTGGCCTTGATCGTGCACTGGAACAATTAACCGTGAGTGCAGAGATGGCGCCTGACTTAGGGTAAATCCAGGGCTGTCTAACTTCTGCCTGATCCTCTCACGGCGTTCACGCTCCTCAGCTGCTCCTCCGCGTGGTCCCTCTTAGCACACAGCCCATGGCCAACACACAGTTGTCCAAGCGACATTTCTTTCTTTTTTTTTTTTTAATATTCCTGAACTTTTATTAATGAGAAATTATAGAATCTGAATAATTTTGAAAATAGTTCAAAGTGCTCTGGTTTTTATTTCTATGACAGAGTTCATGGATTTGGTATCTTATACATCACAGGCATGTCTTTTTTTTTTTTATTCTCTTTTTTCCCTTTAATTTATATATATTTGACATCCATTGTAATCCCCATGCATTCTCCATCACCATATCACCAGTGCACCTTCACCTCAGTCCCCGTGCTCCCATCTGCTCTCAATCCTCCCCTTCCCCCCTCCCCACCAAGTGTCCCCAATTTGTCCTTGTCTTTTCATTTTTGGTTTTTGTGTCTTTATTGTTATTATTATTGTTGTTGTTCTTATTCCTTTCCTTGACCCTTATTTGGTTCCCTTATATTCCTCCTAGGGGAGGAACCATCTGGTATTTTTCTTTTGCCTTCTGACATACTTCGCTGGGCATAATCCCTTCCAGTTCCATCCATGTTCCTATGAATGCGTCTAGTTTTTCTTTTTTGATTGCCAAGCGACATTTCTAGCTGCTCCGGCCTCCCAAACCTTCCCAACGAGGCTCAGGCGTCGCGGAGCAGTGTCGACACCACCACTACCCCTGTCTGAATTCCTGACCCAGAGGCCTGTGAACGCGAGGACACAACTGCTGCTTTAAGCCACCAAGTGGAAGGGTGGTTTGTTTCACTTCAGAAAAATTGAAAACACTGGTCGTGTTCACTGTTGTTTCGAAAATGTGCTTTATGGAACCTCCCTGGTGGCGCAGGGGTTACGTCACAGTACCAGCAATCTATCACTGCGGCAAGAGTTCGATCCCCGGTCGGGGAGCTGACCACAGGGCGCAGCAGACCTTTCCTGTCTCATCTCCTGTCGTTTCTCCTGTCTTCTGCTGCTCCCCTCAGCAGTGTATCACAGTCAGTCCACCTGTTCTGCTCCCCACGGTGAGGCCTCTCACCAGCCCCCACCTCTGGCTACACTCCAATTCTTGTATACACAAATAAAAATTAATCTTAAAAAATAAAAAAAGAGATGCGGGGCCTCCCTGGTGGCGCAAGGGGTTGAGCACTGCACCATGAAGCATCAATAGCCACTGGGAGATGGCCCACATGGTGCTGCTAACCACTCCTGCTTCTCCCCTGCTTCCCTCAACAGTGGATCTGCCTGTTCTGCTCCCCCACTCTGTCTCTGGTGAATCCTCTCACCTCCCCACCCCCACCCACCTACACACACCTCTGACCTGTGCCCTAGTTTTTGTATGCATAAAAAATAAAACTTGAGGAGAAAAAGAAAAAAGGTGTGCTTTATGGTTAACCTAAACAGTCAATGATTAGGATGTAAGCAAGAATGTGGCTGATATTTCCAACCACATGAATTTTTTTCTTCCATTTTCTGCCATCTCTGTAAGGAAATTGAATCTTTTGTCTTATGAAATATCTCTGCTTTAGTTCATGTATTAATCAGACAAAAAAAGCTTCTCATGCTCCTCTGTGAGCTGCATTTCCTATAAAGTGATCAGTTCACCCAGTAGGACTAGCAAACATTTTTGCTAAGGAACCTGCCTGATAATCAATATCCTGGACTTTGTGAGCTACTCAACATTGCCAGCACAGTACAAAAGCGGCCACAGACCATATGAATGGTCATGTCTGTGTTCTAATAAAACTTTATTTTCAGAACAAACAGCTGCCAGATTTGATCCATGATCCTGTCTGTTAGCTCTCACCTGCTAGACACAAAGATGATCGAAATCCAAAATGAGTGTATCATCCGGAGTCACAAATATTTAAGAAGAGTCAACATTGCGATGGGAAAACTGAACTCAGCAAATCTTATAACCAACATAGGAAGAAATAGAGTAAATAATAATAATAAAGACCAGAAGAAAACTTGGAGAGAAGTACTGTATGTGGAATAGTCTTCAGAACTGAGAGATGATATTATATTCCTAAAGCAAAGGTTGTTGTGATGATAAGCATCTAGGTATCTTCGAAATGAATGATACAATCATCAGAGTAAAAACCTCAATAAATGTATTGACTAACAGAGTGTACACGCCAAAGCACAGCACTTCTCTGTCAGAGAATGCTGAATTATTCTAGAACACTATGCTCAAGGAAAAAGAAATACTAAAATAAAAGTGTGGAGATCTAGTAATTAGGTCACAAAAGTCCAACTTCTAATAGAAGTTCCAAAGAGATCAGAGAGCCAGTGTTGAAGAAATCAAGCAAATAAATAAGTGAGTTAAAAACAAATGTGATTCTTTCAGTCCAAACGGGCACACTGGGTAGCAACCAGAATGAGGGGGAGGGGGAGAAGCCTCCAACATGGACACGTGAAGACAAATTTCACAAGTCCTCATAGATTCTGCAAGCCCCTCCACTCACATCCAACCTCATTTGGTAACTCAGAAGTGGAACTTGGAAGTTGAACATTTGCCTGTTTTGATTAAAAGCACACTCCAGGTGAATCTAGTTTGCAGACAAAAGTGGCAGCTTTCAAGAGCAACAATCTGTCACTCAGAACCAAGCCCCTTTCCTGGTCTGATGCTGATTGTATAGACCCCTCTGTGCCAAGGAGTCCTGTTCATGCCCTCGCCTGCCACCCCCTCAGTCCTCCACCCCCCCCTTTTCCCCGCACCCCCTCCCACTCACGCAGGAGTTACTGCCTTGATGTACCAAAACCTCCTTCCTTTCACCTAGTGCTCAGTGACCAGGGTTTCTTGACAACCCCTGGCGCAAGGCACCCTGGCATCTCCCACATTTTCTGGGCCCTGACTGCTCCCTAGCATATCTTCAAGATATTGACCCTGCTGGAGGCATTTATTCACTTAACAAACACACAAGGAGAGCTCAGCATGTGCAGAGCGAGGTCCTGGGTGACCAAAGTGGAAAAGACCCTGATGCCTGTCCTCAAGGAACTGCAGCGGGAGGCAGATATGAAAGGCAAAAAATCACTGGACCGTGAGAGTATTTCTCCAAAGTCAGCCCGAGCATCACCTACCTACCTGCACCTGATTTTGCCAAAGTTCTTATGAAATTTCATAGTCCCAGATCTAGTCCTTTGCTTCACCATTTCATCAGACAGTGACCGAAGAAAGACTATTTCAAACAAGCTCAAGTCATGTTTGTGACCATAAAAAAGGGATAACCATTTGCCTTAAAGAGCTATGTGTGAGCTCTCTAATTTAGAAGGAATTTGGGGAGTGTGAGGAAGGATGGTGTGGGAGAAACGGATTGGCTGTTACGGGTTGTTCATGCCTCTCCATGCTGTGGAGTCCGGGCTTTGTCAGACACGCTACAGGGAGTCTATGAAACGTGTTAAGGGGTGCTGGGGAGCGTAGTGTATTTTAGAAGATGACTGCTGTGCAGAATGGAGGATGAAGAGTGGTAGATTGGGGGCACAGAGACATTGGCCCAGGTGCAACGTAATGGGGACCTGACTCACTGGCAAGGCAGACAGAAGGGCGCGCTGGGGAGAGGAAGCAGCACTGGGCGAGAAGGATCAAGGCTGGACCTGCAGCCATGTGCTCTGGGCTGGGCCCGGCCCCCGGGAGGGCCAAGCTCTCAGTCCCAGTTCTGTTTGCCCTGACCTGCTGCTGACATAGAAAAGCAGATAAAGCCTGATGCTTTTGTACTGTTATTTTCATTACCCTAATTGTTAGTGAACTTATCTAATTAAGCCTGATAAATTAATTACCCTTAATATTTTGTTATTACAGAAATCTAAACACTAGGTGCTGACTCCCTGGGGGTTCTTAGTTTTACAGTTCTTTAAAGGGTCACGCCTGAACCACGCTCTCTCACACTTCCCTCTCTCTTCTCTTTCTCTCTCACTCTCTTCTCTGTCTTTCTGTTTCACTCTCTTCTCTCTCACTTCTCTCTCATTCTCTTTTCTCTTTCTCTTTCACTCTTCTCTCTCTTTCTCACTGTCTTCTCTCTTTCTCTGTGTCTCTGTCTCTGTCTCTCTGTCTGTCTGTCTGTCTCTCTCTCTCGTTACCAAAAAAACCTCAGGGCATCAACTCCAAGCAAGTCAAAACTGACCGTCTGGTCCTTTTTGGACACACCTAAACTTTCCTGCAGTGAAAGGAACGTCATACACCCACTTTCACGGCCTGCTCCAGATGCAATGGAAACCACAGGTTTTACTAGTGAATTGTGTGTGTTCACACACCGGGGTTTCTTGCTCATTTCCACTTGGCTGAGAGTTTGAAGTAAACCCATTCAAGACGGCGCAGGTCACCTGGGACTTCAGAAGGAAGTCGCCGAGAGCTGTACTGACCCCATGAACTAATGGTTCTTGCCGATTTACCTTGTTGAGCACATGACAGAGTATGACGCAGCAGTGAGCAACGCATTTCTTTATCTGTATTTACTTATTTATAAGGTATTATTGGCATATTATTGTCAACATTGTAGTATACGGATTTGGTGTTTGAGTACATTGCAAAATGAATAAATTATATGTAGGAGAGACGTAAAATGCATGAACAATTGCAAGTATTTATACATGTGGTAATCAAATTCAGTTAACTGCTTACATTTTGCAAATCTCTTTCTCATCATCACCTCCCTTTTTAAAAGAAATTGAGGTAACATTGGTTTACAACTTTAGCAGTTAGGGGAATAGGTTCACATCGACTCAGATGTATGTCACCACACCACATCTGTCCCCAAAGCACCTGTAGTTCATGATTACCTCTTTTGAGCTTCATCAAAAGAAAAAAAATCCATAAGTGAAATAAATTGTCTCACCATTGACATTGTAAGACGAGAACACTAAGGATCAGCAAGATTCAATGGCCAACCCAAAGATACACAGTCAATAAGATACTACTCTGTACTGATAGCTGCTTTCTTCACAAGTAACAGGAAGCCTACATGGAAATGGACCAGAAGTAAAGGGAAAGCATAAACTCATCAACAGGAAAAGCACAGTAGTGTGGACTTCAAGCACAGCTGAGTCAGGAATCCACCAGTCCCTTATTTTGACTGTTTTGCATTTACCCTTCTTTTGGCATCAGTGTTATTCTCAGACTCTTTTCCCCTGTAGTAGCAAAACCTTAAGTAGCTTGAGGACACACCACACTACCTAAAAGGAGAGAAGGCTTCTTTTTCTAAGCTTTACTCTTATTGCACCAGTGCCCAGGGGACTGCCTTGTACTGTTTGGGACCTGCAGGTCATAGCCATGTCCGAGTCGATGACCATGTCTAGGCTACACCCCAGAAGTTGGGGGTTCGATAAGTCCCCTGAAAAACTAACACTGTTGGGGGCAGATTGGATGTGGCAGAGTTAACCAGGACATCCACCACAAGCCTGGACTTGAAATGGTGACTTAGGACTCTAAATCCCATGGGATTTTTGTCCTGTATCTTATATGTTGTTGTTCTTCACTTTGGGAGTGATGACCCTCAATAAAATTTCTGTTTTTGTGCTTGAATATACCTTGAAAGACCCGTAGGTGACCAGAAGTCTTTTCCAACCGGTGTACACCAAGACTGGAAGTTCTAATGTCTGTATTGTCATTGTCTATAGGAATCTTACACTTCTTCGACCACTTTTCCAAGTCATGTTCATCTAGATTATTTTACCCATTTCATGTTTTTTCAAATACATTTATTCCTTGTCTCAAAGCCCAAACAGGAAGACAGAAAGCATGCTGAATATTTAAAGCAGAAGAAATTTAATGCAATGAGATGAAAGACACTTAGAAGCTGGGCCTCCCTGGTGGCTCAGTGGGTTAAGCAACACACTGTGAAGCAAACCGCAGTCACTGCAGCACAAGTTTGATCCCGCTGCTGGCCAGGGAGGGACCCACATGGCTCAGCAGACCTCTCCTGCCTTGCCCGATGCTGCCCGCGGCAGTGTGTTTCAGTCAGTCTGCCTGTTCTACTCCCCACTCTGTCTGGTGAATCCTCTCACCTCCTGTGACTCTGGCCTGTACTCCAGTTCTTGTGTGCATAAATAAATAAATCTTTAAAAAAGAAAAGAAACTTAGAAGCCAAGCAAGGGACTGTGAAGCCTCCCAGAGACTAGCCACAGCAGGAAGCAGCCGCTACTCCTAGGCTGGAGGGACAAAGGGAGGCGTGATGCCACCGGAGGCCTGGTCTGGAGTTACCCAGAGGAAGCTGGAGCTATGGCAGGCTTCCAACAAGAGTGAGGGCCAAGGAAGAGAGATAGCAACTGCCATAGATACTAGCCCAGTGAAGAGGGAGAGGGAGAGGAAGACACGGCCTGACTCCTCCTCCTGTTCCCCAAACTCCCCCAGAACATCCTGATGTTCAAATCAGTTGGAAGTCCACTGAGACGAGGCCCAGGACACATCAGACTGCAATACAGAGATGGGGGATGAGGGTGCAGACTGTCTTAGGCCAAGCAGCTCAGAGTCAGCACATTTGTGTAATGACGTCATACACGTTCATTGTGGAAATTTTAGAAAACACAGATGTACAACGAGAAACAGTAAAAGTCATAATCCCATTAGTTACCTCTAGAGAGGAAAGGTTAAGTCAGTCAGCCCCAGAGAATCACAGGTGCTAGCTGTTTCTCACTGTTCATGGAGGAATCTGTGTTCTAGCTCTTTCCTGCCCAGAAGACAAGTGCTCCAGTAGTTTGGCATTTTGCTATATACATCCTGAGAAATTCGCTTTCCTTGCTCCATCAAGTCAAAGCTAAACCAAAAAAAAAGTTTTAAAACTGTTTTAAGAGGGCCTCCCTGGTGGCGCAGTGGGTTAAGCAACATACTATGAAGCAAACCACAGCCACTGCAGCACGAGTTCGATCCCTGCTGCCGGTCAGGGAGGGGACCCACATGGCACGGCAGACCTCTTCTGCCTCGCCCGCTGCTCCCCTCAGCAGTGTATTTCAATTGATCGGCCTGTTCTGTACCCTGTTCTGTCTCTGGTGAATCGCCTCACCCCCTGCACCTCTGGCCTGTA
>JAGFMF010011678.1:6644897-6686465 GCA_019455555.1 Galemys pyrenaicus | reverse complement strand
TGATCTGCCTGTTCTGCTCCCCGCTCTGTCTGTGGTGAATCCTCTCACCCGCCCCCACACCTCTGGCCTGTACCCCAGTGCTTGTATGCATAAATAAATAAATCTTAAAAAAAAAAACTTTTAAGAGAAAGTTTATTTTTTCAAAGAAACTGATGTCCTTCTTTTCCCAGATAACATGAGTCATATGATTTATCAGGTTTCTTCTTTTTGCCCAGGCTACCAGAAAATTCAAAGTCTCATCTCATGCTCAAAACTAGCACATTTCAACCAATGTGGTGGGCATGTGCCTCTTTCCTTTCCTCCAGGTTCCAATTTGCAAGCTATCAGGTCAGTTATATGATGTGTGTGTAGAAGCCAAGGGCTAAACAGAGGCACAGCACTGGAGCTATTTCCCTAGTGGCTGCTGGGGCATCACTTGCCTTATCCAAAGTTGTCCACTCTAAGCCAGTTGGCCAGTACTGGGGGAGTTGTCTGTCATGGTGGAACAGATTCTCTTGCCCTCCTCCACAGCAGACGGCCACCCTGCACGAGCCCATGGCATATATCACTGCTAGTGAGACACCACTGACCACCGCACAAACCACCGGTGTCTTTGCTCCAACTCAGTAAACTGGGAGCTATGCGTACATGTTTAAATAAGCTCTGGGGCCTCCCTGGTGGTGCAGTGGGTTGAGCAATGCACTATGAAGCAAACCGCAGCCACTGCAGCATGAGTTCGATCCCTGCCACCAGCCAGGTAGGGGACCCACATGGTGCTGCAGACCTCTCCTGCCTCGCCCGCTGCTCCCCTCGGCAGTGTGTTTCAGTCAGTCTGCCTGTTCTGCTCCCCACTCTGTCTGGTGAATCCTCTCACCTCCCATGACTCTGGCCTGTGCCCCAGCTCTTGTATTAGTAAATAAATAAATCTTTTTAAAAAATAATAATAAATAAATAAATAAGCTCTGGCTCCATACATTTTCAGCTCTGGGAGTCCTACTGAGCTTCTTGACAATGGAAAAGGGTGGCTTGTGGGGCCACCAATGAGATTACAGTTAGAGTTTTAATTAGATTGGGCATTTCAGTTGGACCGCAGAGTTGATTCGAGGAGGTGAAGCCCTCTCTCCTGACTGAGCCCCTCTCTGGCCTCTTCGGCTTCCTTAAAACACAAGCTAGTCCCTCTTGAAATGCTCTGCTTGCACTTTGCTTATTTGAGGCTCATAGTCTGGGCAGGAGGCCCAATTTATTGTATTTCTCCTGTTGCTACCACCTCCCCAATTCTATTACGAGCGTTAACATCAAGTTGTCTAAAAGAGCTGACTCTGGCAATGACCAGGCCAGGTGCACACCCTCTCCCCCCACCCTCCTCTCTTCCCCTCACCCTACACCCCCTCCCCAGCTCTTCTCACTTCAATGTTCAGAAATGAACATAATGCTTATCCCCATTTCATTGAGACAAAAGGAATGTCTGGGCCTATAGCACAGCAACAAAGATATTTGGCAGTTACATAGATGATTCCACTGGGAAAGGCAAAGAGTTCATGTAATTTAGGACCTGGAATATATCAGTGGATTAGAGACCTTGGAATATCCCCCAATTGCTTATAATTGCTTCTAAGTTCTATAAACACACAGGCTGCTTTTATAGCAAATTTGCTTCCCTAATTATGTTTTACATATTCTAACATATTCATATCAGTTCATTTTCTCGAAGCATAGACCAACCCAAAGGTATGCTGCCTGGGAGGCTGGAGAGGATAACTGACCGCAGATGATCGTCAGTGTAGACTCGAAAGTTGGTAATGATTATAATAATAAAGATACAGCTCTGACAATAGAAAGGAAACATTACAGCATCTGGCTTGAAAAGTGGTGTGTGTTTGTGTGTGTGTGTGCGTACGCGGTGCATGTGTATTTGCCTCTGGTGTGTACATGTGTGTTAGAGGTAAGTGCCATTCCTGGTTTCAGTGCAGAGTTGGGTCGGTCTTTGCATGACTTTAGAACGTGGGCATTGTAAGCGAGTGATTGTAATAATAACCCACTTAAGGGGCGTGGACATTAGCTAGTAGACAAGCACCTCTGGCTTGGCACCAAGACCTGAGGTAGAGACCAGGCCTGCACTTGTCCAGGAGGTTCATGCCTTCAGCAGATGGAGTCTTGTTGCAGAATTGTATCTCACTAACAATGAGACTTGCTGGAAAAACAAATAAAATGTTTTAAATGTTTAAATGCATTTCCAAATATTCATCCTCCAAATATTTAGACTCTGAGCTGACTGGGCCAAAAGCCCAAGCTTCCTGTGCATGCTAGATGCTTCTAACAATCTCCCCAAGATCAGCAAATATGTAACTGAAAATATCCTTTCAGAGCCAAAAATTTAACTCCCCAGGTATTGCTCCAGGATATAAGCTAGGTGTCTTTGTCCAAAATCCTCCTGCATATTGTTTACAGGAGCTTATTAATATTTAATAAGTTTAATAAATTCTTACAAAAACCTCAAAGGAGACCATGGTCTCTGTCCACTGTGAATTTACAACATAAGCAAGAGCGGGAATGGAGAAAAGTTAGGGGTAGAAATGGGCAAGAAGGAAAAGAAGAGAGAGAGTTCCAGAAAAGCAACAAACAACATATTTAGGATGACGGTAGCTATAGTGAAAAGCCCTGGTGCCTGAACCAGAGCTTAAAGAGGAAGCTTAAGGAAAGCAGTGTTTTTGTTTTTAATTTTTAAGTAGGGGGAGCGAAGGGCGACAGTCACAGAGGCTGGTTTCCTTTTGCATTTAAATTTTCCTGAATTTAGTAGTAATATCGTTCATTCTCCTTTTCTCAGGTATATCCATATCAAAACTTCCTTTTTGTAAGCAAAAATAATTTGTAGCACTGTGAGTAGAATTTATCTTATTCTAGAGTTTAATCATGCCCTCTTTACCTAAGAAACTCCACAAAATGAAATAAGTATCTTTAATACTGATTTTGATTCTAGAATACTTTATTAGTATTGCTCCATCTTTATCATAGATGAAGTAGAACATTTGAGTCAAATCTAACATTGTGAGGTCAGTTGTCTGAGAGATAGAGACAGAGAGAGCGTGAGAAAGATTGAACAAGAACCAGTGAATACTGATCTTAAAATACTGCTCCAGAATGAACATGTGACAGGAACAATGAATCTTTCCGGTTTTAGGATTGTCTCCATATCCACATACCATTCAGTGGACAGCCTTCTGCTTCAAACGCACATTTTTCACGGACATGACCCCAAAATTCAAGGTAACTGTTTCATTGGTTCTCAAATAAAGAAACACCCTGTGTTGGATGATGGACGGAAAACTGGGTGAGATACAATGTGTTGATGTCTGGCCTGGGATCTTCCCTCAAAGTTTCAAGGGCAGTTTTGATTATTTGCAATGTTCATCTTGCACTTTACTTTAGAACCTGGCCCATTCATCAGACACATCTCTGTTAAATCACTCCCCCTTGGAAACTGGGAAAATTAAAACTTTGTGATGTCTCAGAATTTATGCCAGAACTAGAACTTGACTTTGGCCAACTCTGTGCCCAATTATTAAGTCTTCCTCAATTGTGACTACAAAAATGGCCCTAAACAAAAGGTGTGGGAGCCTTTCATTCATTCATTCTTCCTTTCCTTTTTTTCTTCACCAAATATTTGTGGAGTGTTAACGATGTTTCAGGCATAGGATTCTGCAGTGAATTGCAGAGGAATCAAAAAGGGAGCCAAAGGCCTCATCCCGACTTGGTGATGCTTAACTTGCTTCATGAAAATGGAGGAATTGCTGACCTTCTGGGTCACTTCTCAACTGAAAAAAACGAAATAGTTGTGGCAAAGCTCTAACGTTCCTCTTAATAGGATTCTTTGAGGTCAACTTAGAAATATTTTCTGAAACTTAAAAGAAAGTAACCAACTTCCTTAGAGTAACTTTGTCTATGTCTAAGAAGCACTTCGCCCCAGCAGGTCTTGACCTTCAACTTGACCCTTCCACAAGCATCAGTGCCACCTACCCCTCCTCTCCCAGCATACATGGCATCCACCCCTCCTCTTCCCAGGCTCCTGGAGCTGCCAAGTAGACACATGGGCAAGAGGAAGGGATATTTCCCTGTAGGTTTTGCTTCCTGTCATCGTCGCTGTTATTCAGGCCCTAGCAGGGTGATTCAGGCTTCGGTGTTTTGATTAAAAGTAATGATAGACATGCTGTGGACAGAAGATATGGAAATAGATCTCTTGTAAGATTAATCATACTTTCGGATTGTGCAAATGTTTCATTTTCATTGACTGCATCATTTGTTATGTGTGTTTTATAATCACATATGTGAACCTGTTCATACTTCGTTCTTTAGTTTGGCATAATAATGGTGCCAGTACCAGTAGTCTTTATTCAATCAAACCTAAAAAAAAAAAGTGATAAAGCACTTAGTTATTACAAGGGGGAAAGACTCCTACAAAATAATTAAATGTTTGGAAAAAAAATAATTAAATGTTTGTGATTTTATGTAAGAGAATGTTTACCAAAGATACATTAGGAAATACTACTTCTTAGTTGTTCTGTTCAATCAATACATATTGAAGAAGTCCTAATCAATCAATCGTTGTATTTTTTTATTATTTCAACCAAGTTGTGATCAAGAAGACCAAAAGTATAAAATTCCCTGAAATTCAAGGAGACCTGATGGAAACCCAAAATGCTTGAATTTGAACCCCATTTTTGTAGCTTACCAAACATCTGAATTAGGGAAGGGACTCTGCTATTTTGAAATGTATATTCCCACTAGGACATTAATAACTTCTGCTTTATATTCCTCATAAAAATGTTCAGATGATAACCTGATGGAATGTAAAAGGAAGAAGATGTTAAACTTCTATCTTGCTTCATTGTCAAACCCTTCACATAGTCATTTACTTAGCTCTCACAATCTTCTATTTTAAAAAATATCACATCACCAAGAGGTAAGGATTTGCTAATAGAAAGTGGGACCAGCATCCAAACTGAGACAAAGTCCATACATTTATCCCATACAATAAGGAACTGTACAAAAGTAATGACTAAAGTTTTTTAATGTATAAAGGGAGATATTTTAAAAAAAACAAAACACGCTTTCTTCATTATCCAGTTATAATAAAAATGTGGAGTGGAAAGATAAAGGTCTACAAGACTTTATTTTAATACTAAATTTTTTTAATTTTAATAGTTTATTTTAATGACATAATTAAATGAGTTTCTAGATTAATAGCATTAAAATGTTTCACAATTTTTGCTTTTCTCACGGTTATAAGGCCTTTGACTTAGCATACAAAAAAATCACCCATTTATGTAAGAACTTCACATTTCCCTCTTGAATTTGCATTCCGATGAACTAAAATAATTTTTTTTATATTATGGCACTACAAATTACTGGGCTCGAGGGACTCCAGCATCTCTTGCTTTCTGCTTGCTTCTATGAAGCACGCAAAAAGTTGAACCCCAAAAGACATCAGCAACCTCCCAGTTGACAAAGCAGGCATTGTGTTCTCTGCACTTCTGAGTTTTCCCCGGCCAGGCAGATACAGAGCGCACTCATCTCCTTCCAACTCCCAAATCTCTTGACTTCCTCTTTTTCCTTCTCTCTGTCTAGAGTCTTTTGAGTGAGATGGCCAATAAGCCCCTTGTTTGAAATCTCTGCAGGAACAAGTGGATGTTACTCTCAGTGTCCACTAAACCATCAGTCCTTTGAGGCTACAGGAAGACATCCACCAAGCGCAAGATCAAAATGCAACAAGAGGACATCTGTAAGCAGAGAAGGGGCTGCCTCTGGCACCTTCTCGTATAAATATGGCAGAATCTCTGGGAATAGTTAGCAGTTTACTCTCACCTCATTTATATACTTAGCAAAGATTAAAGAGTGAATGACACTCCCTACTAAGTTTTCCTTTTAGATGGATTCCTATTGTATAATGAACCACACTGGTAGGAACTGGGTACTTGATATGTACTCTTTCTCTTTGAACTTCATAATAATCCTTTTATCCACGTTAGTGGAAGCCAGTGATAAGATTTGATGTCAGCAGGCTCCAACCCTCTTGCCTTTTCTTAAACAACCAACTGGCCCTGAATGGATTCCAGTGATCATGGATAGTTATTTATGACCCTGTTTTCTCATTTGTTCTACATTCTAAAATATGTGTCATTCTACATTTTCCAGAAAACATAAAAAGATGTACAAAGCCTGGGAGGGAACATTCGCTCTGAGTTTTTCAGATTTCAGTCATGAACAGCAGCACATTCACTCCGAGTACCGCTCTCTTTCACTGATTTTATGATCCTAAAATGATTCCTTGGCGCCAACTGCTATGAAGAGGCAATTGGGTAAACCCAGAGAGGACTAGCAAGAAAACTAAAGTCAACAGAAAAAAATCAATTTAAAATGAAATTGTTTAAGGCAGGATTGACCACTGGAATATCTGTTTAACATGTGAGCACATATCCCAAATAGTATTTTCCAACCTAGAATTCGAATGTCCTGTCCCCAAAGTAGGCATTTCCAAAGGAACAGGAACCAGTCACCAATCTTGCCAAACTCTTCCCAACTCCCACTGACAAGCCAGCAGAATTCAGTCCAAAAGACAGGCACTGAGCTCTGGTTTGGCCCTCTATCATCCCCAAAGCTGTAACACTTGGATAGTCAGTATTCACTCCAAGATTGTTTACACAAAGAAAAAAATTTCTAATCATTCAGTGGTAACTAGGTCATCACAACTAACTACCCACCAGTTCAAAGAACAAGCTCTTTGAACAAGCCTTCTCTTCAAGCGTGAGGATAGTCAGACCCTGATACAAGGTGTAGTGTCACAGTAATAGTCTCCCTCAAAAGGGAGGTATTGAGGTGGGGTGCTTGATCCCTAAGAAAGTCCAACAGGAAAAGGAGAAGGCCAATTTAAGAGCATCTTATGTTGTCCAACAAGTCCAACCTAAACTAGGAGTGGCTAACACTTGTAAGTATAATATCTATCATTAGTTATTCAGGAGAGCAATATAGGAAGTCACTACTAGGTCAGATGACCCAAAGCACGCAAGTCAATTAAGCACCCTGAAGGTGACAGAAGGCATGAGTGATGCCCCAAGAAGGTGACACACCCAGTGTGGCTAGATGCAGGGCAAGTCCCTGATAGCTGGATGTGTTTTGAAATACTTATAAACTTCTTGGGTAAGCATCTACCATTCTGGTGATAAACAGAAACTACCAAGGAAAAAAGAACTAAACCACTAAGCCAAAATATGGATCGATGAAGACTGGTAACATCCACAATGAGAATGGCCTTGGGAGCGCTTTGATCTATCTATTTCTAGATTCAGCACAAGGTACCATTAAAACCAGGGAGTTTATGTTTGGGCCAATAAATAGAGTCAATAAAAGTTTACCCTTGGACTAAGACTCTTTGAAAGTTTGGAACATGGGTCATTTATGGTGTTTGGCGACTGTAAATGCTGACAGGACTACTGCTAAGTATAGACAGCTCTCTTTTACATCCTAGGTGAGAAGGGTTTGCAGCCTCTAGGAGAATAAACAAGAATAAATGCTACCCCAAGCCCCGGCACTGAAATTTCTTTTGGCAAATACGCATTGAGCATCTACTGAGTGCCAGACAGGGATTAAGCAGGAAGTGTACACAGATGAATAAGCAGGCCCTGCCCATGATACTCCAGACTAGAAAGAAGGTCCTAGTCTGATTGCTGTTCTGCAGCAATAACACACTGCAGGCTATGATGATGTGTAAGCAATTCATTCTCTGTGGGGAGATTCTGGAAGTTTCATGAAGAAAATGCTATTTAACTAAGCCATAAAGAACAACCAAAAAGCCAATAGTTACAAATGGATGGTATTCTGAGCAAAGGATACAAGCTAAGTAAGTCTCCGGAGAGTTGAGGGATGGAGGCAGTGCAGAAAATGCTGGAATTCTGGCTTAAAGGAGTACAAGTTGGGAAGGTAAGAGGACAGACTGCATGCACTGAACCTTATTTTGTAGACCATGGTTTGTAAGTAGCTTACATTTTTTTAGTTTATTTTTTAATTTTTAGATTTCAACAGAATTTTTGAAGTGATTCTCACATGGAACTTGAATCTCAGTAACAAAGATTTTTATTAGTATAAACTTTATCAACTCAGCTTGATTTGCTTATTCTCAAATTAATCAATTAGAAAAAGGATGACGGTTTGCACACGAGTCAAGATTTTTGCTTTGAAATGACAGAAACTGCCAATCTAAACTGACTCAGGGGAGACAAAAACAGAGGAGAAGACAGATTGACTGGCTCCTGTGGTTCTGGAAGTGGTTCTGGGCTTCAGGAATCAGCTGAGGGAGGAGCTGGCAGAATGTCACCCACGCTTCCTGTCCATTTCTCAGCAACATGTCTTTTTCTTTTTGCTTCTTCTTTTTTTTTTAAGATTTACTTATTTATGCACACAAGAGCTGGGGCACAGGCCAGAGTCACGGAAAGTGAGAGGATTCACCAGACAGAGCGGGGAGCAGAACAGGCAGACTGACTGACACACACTGCCTTTGGCAGCAGCGGGTGCGGCAGGAGAAGTCTACCCCGCCATGTGGGTCCCCTCCCTGGCCGGAGGCAGGGATCGAACTCATGCTGCAGTAGCTGTGGTTTACTTCACAGTGCGTTGCTTTACCCCACTAAGCCACCAGGGAGGTCCAACATGTCTTTTTCTATTGGCTGCTCCACTCTTGACATGGCTGGGCTTCCCCACAGCGGCAGTCCCAGCGCTCAGGACCTCACATGGTTGCGAGTCCCACTGTCCTTCCTGGCAGGGCCCAGCGGGACTCAGAACGAAGCCTCAGTCCCACTCGCATCCACACCCCTGAACTGTGGCTCAATAGTGGCACCTCCCGAGTGGTCAGACCCAAAGTCTCCAGGGACTGAGCGTGGAAACAGGGATCCTAGAAGAAAACTGAGGTCTTGTTATGGGATCGGAGAAAAGGAAAGGATGGTAGGCAGGTAAAAACAACACATATTTCACAAATATAAATTAGACTTCTTTTCCCCTACGTTGTTGCTCATTTTTCTGCAGCATTTGCCTTCTCCCCTCAGGTGAAGTCCCCATTGTTCCCCGACCGCCATAGCACCCCGGAACCATCGCCACAGTCCACTGTGCTCTTCCCACCCTTGTTTTGACTCCGCCCCTTCCTTGCTGTGTGCCTCGAATCCATGGTCCGCTTGCTAGTTCTGTCTGACCTTTTTTGGTTTCTCTACATCCCGCATGGAAGTGAAACCATCTGATGTTTATCTTTTCCCTCTGACATATTTCAGCTGGCACAGCTGGCATGGTCCCTTTCAGCTCCACCCATGTTGCCACAAAGGACATGAGTTTGTCTTATTTGATCACTGATATTCCATTGTGTGAATAGACCATAACTTTTTGATGCATTTGTCTGTTTCAGGGAATTTGGATTGTTTCCATATCTTGGATATTGTAAATAGAGTTGCAATAAGCATAGGCATGCAGGTTTCCTCTTGAATGAGTACTTTTATGTGTTTTGGGCAGATTCCTAAGAGTAGAATAGCTGGGTCGATGGTAGCTCCATTTTCAGTGTTCTGAGGAACCTCCACACAGCTTTCCACTGTGGCTGGACCAGTTTACATTCCCACCAGCAGTGTCAGAGGATTCCTTTTACTCCACATCCTCACCAGCATTTGCTATTTCCAGGTTTTTCAGTGTGGGCCCTTCTCACTGGTGTGAGGTGAGATCTCATTGTGGTTTTGATTTGCATTTCCCTCACAGAGATGTTGAACATTTCATATGCTTGTTGGCCATTATAAAGCAAACATTTTAAATTTGGGATAAGAAGTGACAATTGGAAACTTATATCAATCTCAACATCCAGGATGTATTTTATGTCACAGTATTGAGAAAATTCTGTTTCCTGTATGTGAGAGGTTACAAATATTAACCATTTTTCAAAGCAGCATATCTAGAAAACCTGGGATACTCTTCAGTCAATTGCATGCTGAAGTTTGAAAGTAGATCTAAAGTTTAAGTAATAGGAAATTTGATTTCAAAGTTTAGTCATATACATCATGAAGAATCTCTGCTAATTTGTTCACTGGTGAGATATTTTTCAAATACATTTCACATGTGATATGAAATTCAACAATATCTTTTTCTAACTCAGATTCTCAATGACTATGGTTCAAAGTTTGATTATAGTAAATAAGTGTCGTTTGGCAATTTATGTCACAATATCAAGTTTCAACTTGACTACTGACATGTTATCAGGTTAAATTCATGAGATTAAAAGTTTTTATACGTGTTATTAGTAACAAACAAACAAAACACCAAAACTTACCACCCTTATGAAATACTTTCTCACTGAGTTCTCTGTTTTCATGATGGTTTTGTCCACATGCCCATTCATGCTCTGACCAGTCCCTCCTTCATTTGCTTAACAGTTAGTTAGCACGATTACGTTTTAGTGCACTGTCTCAGTTACTAAGAACATTTTGAAAAGTCACCAGACTCAGCCCACACCTCCAAGAGACTAATCAGAGAGAATCTGAAAACCAAATCACCAAGACCCACAGGACGCCTGCCAAGCTGTCATGATTATGAGGGCACCAGACTATTAAGTGGTATTGACTTTAAGGGGCTTACGGGTTACCAGGGAAAGAGATGTGCTCTGCTGACTTGGGTTAATGTGGTTCGTCCGTGAGGATGCAGGAGGAAGTGGGGAAGATCAGGAAGCAGTGTCAGCAGCTGCCTGGCAGAGCTGGGAGTGTTGTTTGGGACACAGTATACCTCCAGCCACCTGTTTTTCTCGACATAGCTTCAGCGCAGGCATCTGCTGCTCTCCCCCTAGTGCTCTGCCAGTGTGGGGACTCAGCTACGCTGTGCCTCTGCTTTTCTGCTCCTGCAGTCAATCCTTTCTGCATCTCTTTTCTCTGCTCCATTGCCCCTGTTTGTCGTGGCTCCTCCTGCCGTGTGGACAGGACTTTCTGACTTCTCAAGGGGTGTCCAACCTTTCGTTCAACAGAACCAAAAATAAAACCCAAAACTTGAGTTCCCCCAGTGGGCCTGAAATTCAAATTGTGATTGGTCAGATGTCATTTGGATGCAGTGGCCACATGGGGCAGAGCTCTGGCATCGGCCCTTCTCATTGGGAACTGGGCACCCCCTGCCCCACAGTCTTTGGGTCAGGCATCAGTTCTCAGTCCCAGTCTCTGTAGGCGGGGAGGTAGGGCTTCGTCCGCTTCGTGTCAGCCCAGGCAAGGAGCACTGTCTGTCACAGCTCACATCACAAGAGGGGCGTGGCCGAAGCTGGCACTGATATCATCTGACTCTTCTCCGGGACAATGTCCCACTATATCACTTGCCATCTTGAATTTGTGTCAACTGTTCAGTTTTGCTACAAATAATGTCAGAGGCATGACAGATATTTAAGGTTATTTTGAATACCTGAAACATTTAAAATGCTAATGTTAAAAAATATTAGAACAACTTGAAAACCCCCTAAGGAAAAAAATAGTTGGAAAATTATATTCATGAAAAGAAATATTATATAACATTCAAAAAAGAATCATAATCTAGAGAACACATCACGACAAGGGAAAGTGCTCGCTGATAGAAGGTTGAATCGAAATCAGCACACATGGCCATAGTGTCACCAGTAAATTAATTATGCACTCACTATGGAACTATACACTCTAGAGAGAATAAACTGGAAAGAAAAACTGACCTGGTTGATGTGTGATGTGTGAATTTTGTGTCCTTTCTTATGCTTTTATTTTTGTATTTCTTAACTTTTCAAAGTTTAAAAAATTCTCAGTTATAAAAATGTATAAAGTGGTATAAAAGAACATCCTTTTTAGTAAGAAAAGTCCAGAAATTGGCGCAATAAAAATACATGCGAATTAGGAGTCCATGTTCAGCATAAAAGTGAGATTCCTTTTTTTTTTTTTCCAGAACCCATAACAGCAGAGAAAATGGAGATGACAGTGAGCTCAAAAGCATGCCAGCTTGGTGGGTGCCACATGGAGAACTATGCATGCTGTGCTGTAAGAATCTTAGGAGTATGTCTCAGTTGTCAGAATAGCGCTCCTCCTTGTCCTAATCACTATCACAAACCACAGTGGCATGGGGCTAAGGGGACGCCACATGGAGACACCCATGAACAACTGTCACCAATGGGGAGAAAGTACAAACCAGATAACATGAAGGATGGTGGAAGCCCAGAAGAGGTGGGTAATGCTGCCCACTAGAAGGAGGGGAGACTTAGAAAATTACTGACATTTGAGCTGAATTTATCAATGTTAACTGAATTTTCAAGGGAACCCCCAAAAGGACACCTTCTCATTCTTATAATCTAAATTAGTTAAGAATTAGTATTAGATGGGCGATCAACTATCACCTTTACTTGATAAAGCTGTACTGAACTTTACCAAACTATCACCTTTACTTGATAAAGCTGTACTGAAAAATCAGATTTTATGATGCGGGTGCATTTGCAATTCTGAAACCAGAATTAAACAAATTTATCCACATCCCAAGTCTCATGTGTGCATGCGTGGGTAGGGTTTGGACAGAAAACAAGACTCCTATAAAACTTACAATAGGAGAATCAAAGCAGAACATATATTATCAGCAGGCTCACCCCAAGAAAAAAGGAAAAGAAAAAGCTGAAATATATGGGTGCCCCAAAATATATGTCAACCCAGAATCTGTGAACATGATCTCATTTAAAAATGGTTTCTTTGCAAATGTAATTAAGGTAAGGCACATGAGATGAGATGAGATCAGATCAGATGAGAGTGAGCCCTAACTCAAATGTTGAGTGTTTTTCAAGAGGACAGAAGATAGAGGAGAAGCCATGTTAAAATGGAGGGAGTGACTGGGGAGAGGCACCTGCCAGTCAAGGAACACAGAGAACTAAGGGCAACCTTCAGAGCCTACAAGAGAGGCATGAGACAGTCTTCCTCAGGACCCCCAAAAGGAACCAGCACTGCCCATGCTTTGATTTCAAAGTTCTGGTCTCTAGAAAGAATGAATTCCTATTGTGGTGGTAATTTGTTCCAGCAGCCCTAAGAGACTAGGGCACTCGGTGTTCTCTAAATTCAGTCACCTGTGACTAGAAAGAGGAGGGAGAAGCTGGATTATTCTCCTAATGGTGTTTCCTCCATATAAAAGGGAAATTCATGAATGGGAAAGATCAATCTTCCCCTAAAGTAATAATAAATGCCAGTAACATTGAATGCTTGTCTAAACCAGCTATTGTGTTGATGGGTTTCATAAGAATACACTCAGAGACTTTGTAGGGGAAGGGAATTCCAGGCCAACGGGAAACCTCTGTGGGGCTTTCCCAACCACACACTTCCTCATCTATTCCTTTACACCTTCCACCCATTCCACTGACATTTGGATCAGGGCTACTGTGATTTACAACTTTGGGTCCTCAGGTTCCTCATATAGTTACAAAGATAAGAGAGTATTTGTTTAATCATAAATTTTCTGTAAATCCTATATGATGCTTATGAAAAATATAAGCATAATAATTAGACTCCACAGAAACAGAACCAAAGATTATTGATTTAAATGGCAATTAAATCTTTTAAAAATATACCATCACAGCAACATCTAGCCTGGTGTTAGATCAAAGCAGTGCAGAGTCTCACCAAGCTAAAATTAACCCTTACAATTGTCTTTTCTTTCTTCTAAAAATGTTTTCAAATTGTGGTAAGATATGCAAGACATGAAGTTTACCATTTGAACCATTTAAATGTGTACAACTCAGTGATACTGAGCATATTCACACCATTATGCAGAGCTTTTTTTTTTGTCTTGACAACCTGAACTATAGTTAGAAATTTGGGCTGAAGACAAACTACTCTGTCCTCAGCAAACAATTACTCTCCATTTCCCCTCCTCTCAGCTCTTGGCCACCACCATTCTATTTTCCATCTCTGTATATGATGACTCTAAGTATCTCATAGGAATGAAATCATAAAGGACATTTGTTACTGGTTAATTAACTTCAAGGAATCTTCCAAATTCATCCATGTTTTAGAATATATTAAAATGTCCTTTTCAAGGCAGAATAATATTCCATTATAAATAATCTAATCATCTTGTTCCTCCCACTCATCTCCATTCACAGATACTTGGGCTTCTGTAAACATGTTTGTGCAAATATTCGTTTGAGACCATGCTTTCAATTCTACCTAGAAGTGGAATTACCAGATCCTATGGTACTTGTTTCCCTTTTTGAAGAACTGTCATGTATTTTCCACAGTGACTGTACTGGCATGTTAAGTTCTAGTTAGCATTTTCAAACAGCTGTCAGAAGACAGGACCAACAGTTGCTTAAGAAAACACATTATATGCATTAATTCTCAGAATCTAACCATACAACCAAAAGTGAGCAAACACACACAAGTAGCAACCAGAATAAATTACAGATACTGTGAAAGAAACCCAGATTGTGGCATTCACTAAAGACTCTGGCTGATTTCCATTTAACAGTAATACTTCTAGAAAGAGGAAAAGCTATTGATGTGTAAGCAGTTTAACAAGGAGAGAAAATAGATATTCAAACAAATCACAAATGGAAACAAATGACAGAACAATGTAACTTTCAAGATTGGGGAAACTTCTTTTTTTCAAATTTAAACTGTGTTTACTTTAAATTTACAAAGTTTAATCTCTCTCAGGGCCTGGGTAGAAGTCACATTTTAAAAAAATTTCACTTTCCTTAATGGCAAAATAATTACTCAGATCCTATCTGCAGATTTACTTGCAGTTTTACTTTGTCTTCATAAAGCTGACTAAGTCGACAGTTGCTAAGGTGATGACCTTTTTACAAGACATTTTATTTATGGAGAATAGTTAAAATAGAGACACATTTTACTTGAGACTTTCTAGAAAAACGATACCTGCATTGCCATTTATGTCACTCCAGGTCAAAATTTAAAGACAGAAGAACTGATAGATGTTGTGAGACTTAATTAAATTAGGACCAAACGCATGCAGTAAACAAAAGCTTTAAAGTTTCCTAGCTGGCGGCTGTTTTTCCATCCTTTACAATTTATTTGACTAAGAGTGTGAAACTCAGACCCCACTAGTGGTCTCTAAGATTTAAAGAATTAAAAAGTTCTATTACAGGGCCCAAACAACAAGTAATCAAATCAGAATCTTTAACAGGAGGTTATTAAAAATTATTTGTTCTAAATGGGTGGGAAGAGCATGAGGAACTATGGTGATGGGACACAGGTGAACTGGTGGTGGGAATTTCATGGAGATGAGAAATAATACACCGTACAAAAATGAAAAATAATGTAAAATATATATAAAGAAAAAACAATAAATAATTTGTCCTAATTGACTTGAAGTTCCTTGACCAACATGTATCACTTACCAATTGAATTAGTTTTATGTTTGCACAGATTTCTACCATTTGTCGTTATTATTAAAGAAGTCCATGCAAATGATAGGAATATGGGGAAGGAAAAACCTCAAAGCTGCTTTAAGTGGAATTACTTGCTCTTCACTCCACACGCCCATAAGGCTCTGCTTCTTGAGGGAAATGCAGGCATAGTGCGTTACCATTCCTCCTGTCTCCTGCCCCAAAAGCTGTAGTACGAAGTTGGCTGGCAGTTTCTCAACCTATTTATCTTCAGGCAGAGGCATATGATGTAATGGAACCCAACAGGAAAACTGCAAAGGCTTCTGAGTAGATTTTCACCATTTTTAAAAGGAGACACAAGGCTTTCCATTTTTTCTCCTCTTGACTTCGTCATTTTCAAGTAAGGCCTAAAATTGTCATGCATAACTTCTTTAAATTGTGGACCCCCCCCAAAAAAAAAAAACATGATGGGAATTACAATAGAAAGTTGAATAAAAGAAAACTTAGGACCATGATGACTTATTAAACAGCTGAAATAACACTAATCGCTTTCCCTCTGAACTTCTTATTTTGTGAGATATGTATCTTTATTGTTTAAGCAATTTAGAGTTGAATTTTATGTTACTTAAGTCAAAGCACCATAATTGAATATGACATATTGCAAAATGGCCACAATTTTTCACCCCTCTCTATAATTACAACCCCAATAGTAAAACTTTGCTTCTCATTTCTTCAAAGGGTAATTTCTCCATTCCTTCAATCTGGGCAAGGCTTGTTGACTTGCTTTAGACAATAGAATGTGACAGACGCAATATTGGAAATTTTGGAGACTGGGACTCAAGAGGCTTTGCATCATTCCTTCCTCACTTAAAGACTCCTTCTTGTTGTATCATATAAAGAAGTCCACAGAGGAAGAGAGACCCTGTGGTAAGTGACTTCATTTTTCCAATCACTTTACTGAGCCACTAAACTACCCAACCCCAATCAACCCATCAGTTAATCACTGCTATACAAATAAACACAGCCAAGATCAGCCAAGCCAGCCAAGACCATCACTACTCAGCAACTCTAATCCAAATTGCCAAACACCAGAATTAAAAGTGAAATTAGTGGTTATTTTAAGCTACTTTGTTGTGAGATTATGAATCATGTTACAAAGTCTAGTGGATACAGAGATAAAAGTAAAAATGTAGACTATTGGTAAGAGTAAAAAACTTTTCTTAACTGTATGATTCATTAGGCAACCTTTCAATAGATATCTATCTTGGCATTGCAAATGGACACATAGGTAGGCTGCCAAAATTAAGTAATTAAGTACATAGTACATGTGAGGCTCTTGCTCATTTGTGGAAGTGAAATGATTGAAGGCTATACTGGCACCTTACCATCATTGCCTGGTTTTGCCCTGTTGTAAGGTCACCTCTATGAACTAGGAAGAAGAGAAAGTTAAAAGAAAGGGTAGCTATGATGAAGCTGTTTACAATCTGAAATCATTTATATTTGTCATCAGAAACCCAACTTTGTGTGAATCTACAAACACAATATTTCTTTCCTAGTAAAATACTCCTTGGATTGACATTGTAAATAAATGGCCTTTTCCATGCATTCCCTAATCAATTGCAGAACTGGACAACTTAGAAAAGTCCTGAGTCGTTCAAACAACCAACCTGCAATCAAATAAATCAAAACATGTAAGAACCTTAGAGAATTTATCATTTAACTACCCACTCAATGAAGTCTTCTCCATAATTTTCAATTCTATCCAGAAATCACTTACTGGACACTTCCTGTGTGTAAGTCACTAAGCCAAAGAAAATTCAAAAAGAAGAATGAACATTCCTACTTTCAAAATTACCATCCAATAAGATGATAAAGCATTTGCATAAATAGGTAAAAACAAACTGTTAACAAGACTAGTTTCTATGGTGTCAAGGGGAAGAAAAATCTCTCCTACAGTAGAAATACAGAAGAGATGACACTGGAGATAGGTCTTGAAGAATGGAGATGAATTTAAACCTGATGGGAGGAAGTCTCATAGGAGGGAATAGCATGAGTATAAATTTGGAAACAGGAAACAAGAGACCAATGTGTCAAGTGCATTGGATACGGTATTATTCTTTAAATACTTATTTGGTGAACAATTAGGTGAATCCGTCCCTCTTCTGTCTTCTTTGTGAAAGTGAATGGATATCTATTCACCCAGTTGTTCCAGCCCAACCCTAGGAGGTAACCTTGATTGGTTCTTTCCCTCAAACCCGATATCCAAACCATTATTAATTCTTATCAGCATAACACAACACTCATCTGGAATCCAGCTCCTTCTCCTTCTCACCACTTCTGTCCACCATCAATATAGTCTATGCCATGTTTTTCTATAACATCTGCCTAACTTTCTTGCTACCTCCACTGTTAACTCCTTACAGTTTATTGACCAGGTAGCAACCTGAGTGAACTTTGTAAAATATAAATTGTTTCATATCCAGTGGCTCTTCCCCAGTGGTTTCCTACCACATTGGGAGCAAAACCTAAACTCAACATAAAATCCACACTGCAAGGACCTGTGGGAACTGACCTCTGCCTTGTCTGATCTCATCTATTTTCATATCTGCTCACTCTACCTTAGCCACACTGACCCTTCTTCAATTCTCTAAGCTCTTTTTCTCCTTACAGCATTGGTAGACCGATCCATAGCTTGCTCTCTGATTTCAGTTAAGCTTCCCAAATGTCATGTCTCCAGAGATGCCTTCTCTGATCATCTAAAAGAGCCTGCCCCATAATTCTCTTCATTTCCTTTATCCTGTTTCATTTTTTTCCTAGTAATTATCATGACCTGAAATTTCATTATATGTTCATGTGTTGACTTATCTCTTATCTGTTTTGTTTTTAGTTTCTTATTGCTCTTGTAACAAATCACCACAAATGGTGGGTTGAACTGCACAAATTTATTATTTTACAGTTCTGGAGATCATAAGTCTGAGCTTCACAGGGCTCAAATCAAGTTATCAGTAGGACCATGTTCCATCTGGATGCTCTGGGAGAGAATTCATTTCCTTGCTTTTTCCATTTGTAGAGGCCACCTGCATTCCTTGGATTATGTCCTCCAGTCAACTTCAAAGTAACTACAAGTCAAGTCCTTCTTATATGACATAACTCTGACACTCTTCTGTCTCTCTTCCACCATGTGATTACATTGGTCCCACTGGGAAATCTAGGATATACTTCATTTGTTAAAGACAATTGATTATAATACAAAAAGATTTATCTACCTATGTGCATAGCAGTACTGTTCACAATTTCCAAGTCATGGAACCAATCTAAGTGCCCTTCAGCAGACACTGATAAAGAAATTGTGGGGTATATATTCAATGGAATACTATACAGTTGTAAAAAATGAAATATGGCATTTGAAACAAACTGGTGATTATGTTAAGTGAAATAAGACAAACAGTAAAAGACAGATCATATGGTTTCATTCATCTTTGAAATATAAAGCTGTATAGAGGTACCTCGGTCTACTAAAATAGAGCTATCATATGACCCAGCAATCCCACGCCTAGGGATTTACCTAAAGGACACAAAAACATTAATTCAAAAGAATACATGCACCTCTGTGTGTATCACAGTATTATTTATAATAGGTAAGACTTGGATTCAACCCAAATGCCCAAAAATAGACAAATGTATCAAGATGTGTTTTAAATTCACAATGGAATATTATTCAGCAATTAAAAAATGATAAACTAGAGCCATTCGTAGAACCATGGATGGAGCTTGACGGGATTATGCTCAGTGAAATAAGTCAGAAGGAAAAAGAAAAATACTGGATTGTCTCACTTATAGGAGAAATATAGGGGATCAAGTGGGGGGAAAAATAACATAAACAACAATAAAAAAACACAATAAAACAAAACAAAAATAAACAGACAACTACAAAACAGAGACGTTCTGCAGGGAAGAGGGAAGGATTGGGATTAAGGCAGGGACCAGAAGAGGAAAAGGGAATATGATGACAGTACATGGGTGAATTGGTGGTGGAAATTCTATGGGGACTACACCTAGAAAAGAAAACAAACATTGTCAGAAAAAATTAATAATTTTTAAAAAAGATAGTAGTAATAAATCTGGAACCTAGAGGAAATGGGAGAGGAAGGTAGAGAGAACTGGGGAGGGATACAGACAAGGTATTGGCATATGGGTGATTTGGTAACAGGTAAGCGAAACATATACACATGGAAGAACAAAACTATAACCCCAAAAATCAAAATTAAAAAAATTTAAATATATATAAAACAAATAAAAATAAATAAATTCATCTGTCTAAAACTTTAATTCCATCTGCAACCTTGCTATATAACTTAACATATTCATCAGTTCCAAAGATTATGACATGGGCATCTTGGGGATGGAGGAGGGACATTTTTCTGCTTACCATCCTCCAACACACACTAACACGTAAGTTTCACAGGGGGCAAAAAACAAGCCTTCTTCACCATCTCTTGTACTTGGCACACAGCAATATATGTTGTTCCATATATGTTTGTGAAGCGAATTATTGAACATAACATATTCTTCTAAGACTTTATATGCATTATCCCAATTTCATTTACACGACTACCCTATGAAATAAGGATAAGTCTTATCCTCAACTAACATTTGGTCACGCAGTGAATGTCAGGTCAAGAGCACAAACTGAAGCACATTCCAAGGCCTGTGCTCTCAACCACAATGTTACATCTCTCTCATAAAGGAATCATGGGAAAGGTAAGGTGGGTCCTAGAGTCTGTCTTAAATAGAATTTATCTTAAATAAACTTTGACCAATCTGACAAACACAAGGAGACCCTCTACCTTGACACGTGGCTACTCAGTCGCTGGATATGGTTAGCAAAGCAAAGTCACTAATTTGAGGACAGTGCTTATTTCAATCTTTCAACCAAGTCTGGCTCAGATCCAAGTAACATCGCCAACCACAGTTTCCTGAGGACACTTGCAAGTTAAATGAAAACTCTCATTTTTCCAAAGTATGCCTCCTACACAGACTCTCTTTTCTGCTTTCCTGCTTAGTGAGTTGATCAAATCTTCAAAAAATTCAGGGATCACCTCCACATTTACTTCAAGGCTACATTCATAGCCAACCTCAGCAATGAGTCTGTAGCCTTTCTCCTGGATCTAAGTGTGGTTTCACTCAAAGACCGAAGACTCCTGCGTGGAGACAACCCACACCTTCAACTCCCAGCTCAACATCCAGCATGCTCCAGAGAAGGGCGCGTAAGTGAGGGCCTCTTATCACCACTTCTTTCCATTCCTCTCCCACATGCCTACCTTTCCGGTCAGAGAGGAGGTGAGTGAGGCGTTATTCCCTCCCTCAGGAGGCCAGATGAAGAGTGGGTGGTCTACCAACAGTTCTTTTCCTTTTCTAGCAAATAATCCAGAAAATGGATTGTTCCCACAAAATAATCAAGTTAGCAATCCATGTATAATTTTGCTGTGTGCTAGCTAGTCAAACAATAACTTAAATAGCTTGTGGGATTTTGAAGGGAAAATTTACTTAGTCATTTTAATAAGGGTGTTCCTTGGAGATGAATTTTTCGAAGAATTTTCAAACAAATAAGACTGAGGGCAAAGTATTATCTCTAGGCTTGACTCATAGCAGCTGTTTGGAGGACATGATCTCCACTTCAGTGATCCAGCTGCCCAGCCCACCACACTGGTTATCTCTGTCTTTCAACCATCTCAACCATATACACACATTCATAGGTTCTTACACGCTTCCTCTTAGAGTTTCCCAATTACTGGGAGTTCTCCAAGACCTTCTACAAGCCATCCCAGCCTCTACTCCACAGACATTCTACTGGGAGACCGGAATCACTGATGGCTATGGCGTAGACTGTGGGTATCAGTCCCTTTGCATAAGGTGGTATCCCAGCTCCAATGACTATAATTTCTGTGGCTCAGGGCAAATTACTTAACCCTCTGAACTGCTGTTTCTGCATCATAATCGTACCTATTGCATACTCAGTATTGCATATCCACTCTGCATCAGGCTATCATGCTAGATGCTGAAGACAAAGCAATAAAGTAGATGATATCCCCACTCTCCAAAAGTATGAATTCTTACAGGAATGATCCCAGAAAAACAAATAAGACAATTTTAGATAAGTGCTATTCAAAGTATAAGGCATTAAAAGCATAAGTGATGCGGGCCTCCCTGGTGGCACAGTGGGCTAAGCAAACCGAAGCCACTGCAGCACGAGTTTGATCCCTGCTGCCGGCCAGGGAGGGGACCCACATGGCGTAGCAGACCTCTCCTGCCTCGCCTGCTGCTCCCCTCAGCAGTGTTTCTGTCAATCTGCCTGTTCTGCCTGTTCTGTCTGTTCAATCCTGCTCTGTCTGGTGGATTCTCTCACCACCCCCCACACCTCTGGCCTGTACCCCAGTGCTTGTGTGCATAAATAAATAAGTCTTTAAAAAAAAAAAAGCATAAGTGATGTGGTTGAAATTTAGGAGGGAGGTGTGATAGCCTCCGAGATGGCCAATGATGATCTTCATCTGCGGGCATTTGTGCCCTTGGGCAGTCCCGACCACACTGCACAGAGCCCACCAAGGTGACCAACAGGTGTTGTGGGAATGATGGGAATGATTTCCAGTAGGTCAGACCAGATGCAAGACATTACAGCTTCTGCCTTGCTCTCCCTTAAGTCACTTAAGGGAAAGCCAGCTGCCACGCTGTAAGGATATTCGGATAATCTCACGGACAGTGCCGTGGCGAGGTAGGGATGAGCGAAGCCTCTTGACAAGAGCCAGCACTGACCTTGCCAATACCAGTGCCACACTGCCATGTTGCCTGTGATGCCTACAGCCCCAGCAAACTCATACAAGTGTCCGAGTCACAGTGAGTCAGCCAAACCGCTGTGGAACTCCTGCACCACAGAAGCCATGAAGCTGCACATACTCACTGCTGTTTTAAGTATTTGAAGTAATTTGATAGAACAGCAGCAAATGACTCCTACAGGCTCTTTAGATAGTACGATCAGGAAAAACTTTGGTGAGACTGGGTTATTTTGAAGAATAAATAAATAAATAAAGCAGATAAAGTGTTTAGAGCAGGGCCAGGCTTTTAGTATGTGTTCAAGAAACACTACCTATGGTTATTTTTATTATTTATGGCAAAATTAGTCATAAGCCAACACCCTCATAGTCTAGATGAGGACCTTGAATGTTAGACAATTTCAGACATTTGCTGCGTCACACAAAGCGAGTGTCTGCTGACCTAGTTTTGAGGGTCAGATCTTCTAGCCTCCACAGAACCAAAGCCAGGTCTCTGTTTTAGATAGTCTGTCTCTTCTCTCTGCACAAAATAGTTGAAGTTAGGACAGGACAAGTCTGCACACAGACTCTGTTCAGTCCACTCTTGACTGACAGTAGGAAGTGAAGAAAGTGGATGTGGTGTGTGGGTGTCGCTCGTCCATGGCTTACCCAAGAAAACCCCTTCAGGAACAATAGCTGTAGCCAGATAATCATTTCTGAATTGATGTGAAATCCTCTTCTTTGCACACTGCTTTGTGAGACCAAAAGCTGTTTTTAATATTTTGCTGCTAATCACCTGAAAGGCCGTGGGGAGGAGGAAAGAAAGGTAAATTGTCTGCGAAGCCCAGAGGCTTGTTGTTCTCAGCCTAAGAGCTCTTCTTGGAACAAGCTGGCTCCCATATGCTGCTGCTCTCATCTTTCCTTGGGGTCAAGGATGCAGCCCACTTTCCTCTCCTGGTGGCTGCCTCACCCATTGTGCCCCTGGACATTCTGGATTCCCATCCCCAAGACCGGCTGTGGAGTAGCATATGTCTCCCACCCCTCCCTGGTATCCTTCAAAGTTCAAGACCCTGCTTGTCTGAAAGAGCTCACTGCTAACCACTGTAGAGAAATTGAAAAAAAAAAAGAAAATACCCAAAGTGGAGGAAATTACAAGACTACAGAATCATTCGATGTGACCATGTCACTTCCTTACTTAAAACCTTTGGGTCACTTCACTTCACCTACAGAACAAATTCCAAACACTTCGAGGAAACACACGAAGTTCTCCAAGATCTTGCCTGGGTTAAAATCGTTATTCTGAATTTGCCAGCTGTGTTCCCCTAAACACGTTATACATCAATTTGTGTCTCATTTTCTTCAAATGTAAAAAGGGAATAATAATATAGGCTTGTTGTGAAAATTAAATGATTATATATACACACTCACTTATATATTTATAAATATATATTATATTTTTATATTTAGATCAGTATCTGGCATCTAGTAGGTGCTCAATAAATTTTCTATTACTAATTTGATGATAATGATGACAACCTCTGCAAACTTATCCATCAGTCTCTGCCTTATACCCACTTAAAGATTCCTCATGTATGAACCATGCTAGTAATCACTTGTCCGTGCTGTGTTGCCCTATTCCACTGCACCTACACAAACTTTCCCTCCCCCAAGCCAAGCTAGGTTTTCAGAGAGGATTTACTCAGACAAGCCTCCTTGAAGGTTCAGTATTCATGGCATCCTCTTATCACTACAGGCTGACTTAGGTATCTTCTGTTCTCCTGCATCATCCTAGGCATACCTCCATCATTAAGAATATAAGTGTGTACATCAATTATTCATAGCCATGTAAAAACCTACCACAAAACTTAATGGATTAAAGCAACAGCCATTTGATTTGCTCACAAATCTATGGGTCGAGAATTTAAGCAAGGCTTAGCTGGGCAGTTCTTCTGCTCCCGGAGGTCATTTACTCAGCTGATGGACTAGATGAAAGGCCCACTGATATGGGCAGGGCCTCAGTGATCCTCTCACACTCTCGATCCATGTGATAAGCTTGGGCTTCCTCACAGCATGGTGGCCTTAGAATAGCCAGGCTCCCTACAGGATATCTGGCTTCCAAAAAAAGCATTCTAAGAGTGGCAAAAACTGACACTGTAGGTCTCTTAGGGTCTCTTAGAGTAGTAGGGTCTGCGCTAACTTAGGATAGATAACTCAGAAGTTATGTGACTTTGTTTCCACCACATTCTATTGGTCAAAGCTGGTGACAAGTCAAATCAAATTTAAGCAGTAAGAAGGATTTATAGCCATTTTGAAGTCAGTACTACAGGTTCCTCTCCCAGTAAGATTCTGAGCAATTTGAAAGCAAGGACATAATTCTACGAGTCTTGGTATTCCTAGCACCTAATTGGGAAGAGCTCCTGGTATAGAGTACGTGCTTAACAAGTTGTTGTTGAGCTGAACTCCCACACAAACATGGGAAAGCTCAAGAGGAGGATGAGCAGGCCTAACAAAACCCTCCAGGCAGCTCTGCTGGGGGCTGCCAAAGCCTCTCACCCACAACCTCTGCTTCTTGTCAAATCCATCTGCAGCTCATTCCTGGCACAGCAAGGTATACAGGCAATGCCAAAGTCACTAATCAAGTACCAGTGTCTCTAACTGGCTTAAACACTGATAAAGGGCAGAAGTGAAAGAACTTAGTGTCGTCAGAATGTTGTACAGGCCTATCCAGAAGACAGATAAAATATGAAATCTATCTGTGTAAACATTTCCAGTCTTGGTACTGTGTGGATCCAGAGCATCCCCAACCAACAGGGCTCAATTCTCCTTATTGGGGAAAATGTCCCCCACCCCCACCCCCAATCTCATGCAAACAACATGAAAAGGCAGTGGCTGGACCCTGAGGCCCATCCCTGTAGTTCCTAGAAAAAGTCCTGTTGTTCTTGCCCATGGTTCATAGCAGCAGCCTGAAGTTACTGCAAGAAAACCAACCTCCTAAGACCAAAAGTCATGAGGAGGTGACGGTGTGGAGATGAGTCAGCTCACACCACCAGCAGTTGTCTGTTGAGAGACTGTCCAGACCCTACCTGCCAGTATTGGCACAGGAACTTAATTTTTAATGTTCAAACCATTGCAAGGAAAACAAATGCAACTTTAAAGTCTCTGAGAGAGCAGGTATGCTTCTTTGCTCTCCTTAGTAACCCATGTCCTTGTCAATCATGTCCACTACCTGAAAACCGAACAGGTAGAGGTACCTGTATGGAGCAAGACAGACAGAACTAACCTGGCATTCAGCAGAGGTAAGAAAGCAGCTGGGGACAACCTAGCAGGTGCCTAAAGAGAATTACTTGTCCAAGTTAGGAGTGTTCTGGATGCATAAAAACTTGACCTATTTAGCAACTCTCTGGAATCCCTGAGAGTGAAAAGTATTGCCCAAGTCACCATCTTGTCTTCTTATGAGGCAAGCACAAGGACAAGGAAGGTGCAACACCCTTTCCTTTGCATTATAAGCCAGGCAGGGTCCTGGCAGGTGGGAAGGTGGGAAGACAGGCAAGGAAGGTTCCATATTCCCCAGATGGCCATGTTCCTTACACACTGATCTTCAGTTCCCCTCAGAAACTAGGTTATAAGGCAAGAGACTTAGACCAAGCATCTTTGCTTCCAACCAACGGGTGTCTAGTGAGGACTTACAACATGCCAAACCCTATTCCAGATTGGAGATAGCAAAGAAACGAAGAGACAAGAGGTCCACTGTATTGGAATTCTCCAACAAGCAAATAGTAAGGCAGTTTCAGCTCTAGACATTAAGAGAGCATGAAGAGTGATGTAGAACACTTTCTTTAGGCAGAGAATGTTTCTCTAGAATGGTGACATTTGGTATGGGGTCTTTAGTAAAAACACAAAGGAAAACATCATCATGGAGAGAAGAGCCCAAGGCAGAGGGAAAAACAAGAGAGCAAGAAGAACCTATTGACAGAGAAATAGGCATGGTGTCTTTGAAGAACAGAAAAAGACCAATGTGGATTTAAAATACATTTTTCAATCCAAAAGGTGAAGTAGACAGGAGATACTAATTATAAGGTCTTCTATGCCACAGTAAAGCATGTTGGCTTTATTTTACTCCCTATTTTGTCTAAAAATAGCTACTTGGGTTCTTTGGCACTATAATGCTACCTTTATTAGAGATAAGGATGTTCCAAAGCAGAGGTACTTAAAATGTGGTCCCCAAATCAACCACACTGACATCACCCTGGGAATTTGTTTTGGTTGTTTGTTTGTTTTAAAGATTTTATTTATGCATACAAGAGCTGGAGTACAGGCTAGAGTTGTGAGAGGTGAGAGAAGTCACCAGAGACAGAGTGGGGAGCAGAACAGGCAGACTGACTGAAATACACTGCTGAGGGGAGCAGCGGGTAAGGCAGGAGAGGTCTGCTGCGCCATGTGGGTCCCCGCCCTGTCTGGGGATCGAACTTGCTGTGCTGTGCTATGCCGCAGACGGTTCACAGTGCTGTACTCAACCTGCTGCACCACCAGGGAGGTCTCGCCCTGGGAATTTGTGAGAAATGCAAAGTCTCTGGCCCTCAGCAGACCTACTGAATGAATCTCTGGGAGTACCCAGCACTCATTTTAGTAAGCCCTCCAGATGATTCTGCTTCATGTAATTTGAGAACCACTGTTCCAGAAAAAAAAAGGGGTTTCTAAATTACTCAAACTTCCCTAAGTGCAGGCACTTTATTAAAGAAGACAAGGAAGTGTGCATTATATACTTTAGTGTGGTTCCCATCTTTGAAAATGGAAGTAAAAACAGTAAGCAGATTCTGATTGACCTTTTCTAAACAATTCAGGATCATCACCTTGAGGCTCTGGCACCTTGATGAGCTTCAGTTCTGGGAAACAGATGAAGCTACTCCCCACACATCACGGGCCAGGAAGCCTTGCATTTACTTGGGTTAGCTGCTCTGCGCTTTATTTGTACTCAAGCATTCACCTGACTTCATAATAAATGTAATAAAAATTAAAATAGTTATTTCTTAAGGACATATTATATCAGAGACTGTGCTTCAGCAGCACTGTAAATCAATATGATTAACATTTTGAGGAAAAAAAGGGGGAAAAAAAGGATTTCAAATAGTGAAGTCTTATGTCCAAGGACAAATAGCCAGTAAAAGAGAGTGCTGGTATTCAGACCAACTGCATTAGTCATCTTCTGCCGAGGAATAAATGACTCCAAACTGAGCAGCTTAAGACATCATTTACTAGTTCAGTTGGTTTCTTGTTATGAAGCAACCAAGAAGGCAGAAGACACCGCATAGAACAAGGAAAAGTGAAAACCCCTTTAACCACATTGCAAATATCTAAACACACAACCAGAGAAGCAAGGAAATAAAACCACATAAATGAAAATTAAGAAAACAGTCAGAGAACACAGAGTCTCAGATATTACAGATTTTAGTAACTTATTTTTAAAAAGCATTCTTAATTTGTTGAAAGAAATGAAAACCAACCTTGAAAGTTTTGGCATAGAACTGAAAGCCTTTTAAAAAAAACAATGAAAATGCTAGAACAAAAAATAACAACCACCATGTAAGACACAATTTGACATGCATTTATACTACCTGTATAAATGGATTTAACATTTATAAATGTAAGTGGATTTAACAGTCAATTACATACAACCAAAGGAATAATTTGTCATACAGAAGAAAATACAGGGGCCTCCCTGTTGGCGCAGTGGGTTAAGCAACACACTATGCAGCAAACCACAGCCACTGCAGCACGAGTTCGATCCCTGCTGCCGGCCAGGGAGGGGACCCACATGGCGAGGCAGACCTCTCCTGCTGTGCGCGCTGCTCCCCTCAGCAGTGTACTTCTGTTGATCTGCTTGTTCTGCTCCCCGCTCTCTGTGGTGAATCCTCTCACGCCCCCCACACACACCTCTGGCCTGTACCCCAGTGCTTGTATGCATAAATAAATAAAGCTTAAAAAAAAAAGAAAAAGATGTCTTTAAAAATAAATAAATAAATAAATAGTTTGGGGGGAAGGAGGACAGAATCGAAAGAAGAAAAGTATAAAAAAAAGAAAAAAGAAAAAGAAAATACATACAGTAAAGCATGGAGATTAAAAAGTGAGGGAAAAATTAGAAGCAAGTTTAAGAAACATAGAAAAGGACTTCCCCAGTTCTTCCTGGTAGTGTAAGGGGTTAAGACACAGCACTACGAAGCTATCATCAGCAGAGAGCTGACCCACATGGCACAGCAGACCTCTCCTGTCTCAAACTGCTCCCCTGAGCAGTGTATTTCAGTAGATCTGCCTGTTCTTTTTCCTACTCTGTCTCTAGTGAATCCTCTCAGCCCCTACACTTTTGGCTTACACCCAAGTTCTTGAATGCATAAATAAATAAAATAATCATTAAAAAGTAAAATAAATAAATCTTAACTTAAAAAAAAAGCACTTCCCAAATGATTTTTCAATCCAAAATGTGATAGCTGATACTTTTGAAAATGCAATTTAGTTAACAGAATAAATTAAGAAAGACATACCAAATACAAGCACAAATTTTTATTAGATTCATAAGACATAAAGTTATTCTACCAACTGCTTTTTCCTGACTATGATACTAACATTTTAAAAAATCCATTAACATAGTTACATATGTTTAAGTCCCAGAAGGTGGGCATAGAGAAAATAGAACAGAAATACTAGCTGAAGAATTAATAACTGAGATTATTACAATTATTAGTTTCCAAAACTAATTTTACATAATGATTGACAGGTTAAAAAAACCCAAATCTGGTTAAATAAAGGACAACCTAGGAACATTATAGCAAAACTACTAAAGATCTTAAGAACAAAAACAGCAACAACAATAAAAACAAAAACAAATATATATTCAAACCAACCAAAGGGGGAAAAAACTGCCATTGTAGGGACAATAATTAGAAAGACAGCTAATTTCTCAGCAGCAATATTGGAAACTAAAAGACAGTGGAATAATTGTATCAAAATGCTGAAAAAAAAGAATTGCCAACTCTGACTTTTATTCTTAAGATATATGTATTCTTTTGACCACCCTGTTGGTCTTGGGGATGGACATGTTCCCCCAATGCACAGAGCTAGTCATTAGCCACCGTGTGGAGAAAGTCAGGTGCAGCATCTCATCAAAGCAAAGACAAGGGGATGCTGGTGACCCAGTCAGTGTCTAACCACTGGAATATGGGAGCAAAGAGTCACCAAAATGGAGATGTTCAAAAGCAAATCTAGTTTCCCATGAATAACAGTGGACTAAAGGCAATGGGCTGATTTTGAATATGATCCTCACAGTGATAAAAAATTAAGTAAGATTTAACTGTGCTAAAGATGTAACAGCATAGCCTGAAATTTTACCAATTTCTCTGAGATGTGATACAAATAACAAAAATCAGTTTAGAGTACATGCATATACACTTACAATGTTACCATAAGGGACCTGTAAGAACAATGTGTAGGATACACATTTATTTCATGCACCAAATGACAATATTCTGGACCTTAATACAAACCTCAATGAATTTGAAAACACGAGATCAACTGCAGTACGTTACCTGACGTTAAGCTAGAAATAAATAACTAATGTGATATTCAAAAAATCATCATATATTTGGAAATTTTAAAATACACTTCTAAATAAATCTATGATTTCAAAAAGTGAATCACAAGGGAAGTTAGAAAATGTTTCCAACAGAATAATTAAGCAAATCAAAATGTGTTAGATGTGCTGTAGCTGGACTAGAAGGAAACTGCAGAACCATGAAGTTAATCTCAGGGAAGGTGTCTTCCAAAAATGGCAGTTATCATATTTATTACATTATCATGATTAAATTATGTGTTCAATCTCATGTAACTGGGCAAGTACAATTAATACCTTGGTGAGTTTCTACTACGCACTCACCAGAATGGCTAAAATTCTGAAGACTGGCATAATCAAGTATCGGTGGGGACAATCAGCTCCCGTAGGGCGAAATGAACATTGGTGCCATCACATGGACAAGCTATTTTGTGATCTCTGCTAAGCAGGAATATGGAGTCGTGCGTCCCACCATGACATCTCAGTCAATGACAAATGCATGTAGCATGGCGGTCCCAACACTAAGGTAGATAACCTAGGTTTGCAGCCTGGGCCAGCACACTCTGACATTTGCACAAGGTCAAAATTGCCCAACCATACACTCTTAGAGCATGTCCCTGCCGTGAAGCAGTGCGAGACTGTGTAGGTGCACGCTGAAGAAACCAGAAATTCTACTTCCAGGTTCGGACTCACTAAAGATGAATATGTTTATAGATTCTGGAGGAGTGATGCAAGAGCCTTATGAATCTGGGGGTACCTAGAGGAACAGGACCTGTAGTAGGAAAAAGATTATAAAATTACAAGTCAGTTGATGGGTGCTTTTTTTTCCTGTCTTTTGAAGGTTTTGAACAGAAAGTCTTCGTGATCGAATGTTTCCTAGGTGCTTGGTCACCTGGGAGCCATGGCGTCAGTACTCCAGATTTTTACCCAGGTCGGTGGTGGCCTCTTGCCTCCCTCCTGCCAGGGCTGCTCTGAAACCACCCTGCCCCTGTGCTGGCACCTCCCGCTTCAACATGTTGCTGCTGCACCGGAACCCGACTTCTCCCACTTCCCCAGCCTCAGCGCTCAGGGCCGGGAACCCTGCTGAAGGTCTATGCTCCACAGAGTCTGCACGCTCCTTAGGGTGCATAAATCTGCACCCTAGGTGGATTCTGAACCACCCCCAGACGCCAGCCATACTGCACCCACGACCTTGAGGCACAGGAACTGGGCCTTCGCTCCTCCTGCCGCACGATGAGCTTTCTCTTTTGCAGCAATCCCTGCTTCGGGGACAAAGTGACCCTGAAGGAGCACCACCTCAGCATCTCTGGATACAGGCTTCTCAGGCCTCTCCAGGCCAGTGGTTCTGGGGCTGTGAACATGGCGCCTCAGCCACAGGCAACGTATCACCGGCCTGAACCGCTTCTTCGGGTTGTCTGAGCACAAGCGCCAGGGACCTCAGGATGGCTCAGATCTTCAGCGAGGACTCTGGCACCCGGAGAGCCGCCTGAGGGACGCATGGCGACGGCGACCGTCTTCCCGGTGTCCACCGAAGTCTCACCACATAGAAAGAACAGGACGTCGGAGGTGAGGACAACGGTGGAGATGGGTGGATGAGTCTTTCTGCCTCTCGTGCCTGGGACAGACGTGCGGAAAGGAGGCTGCGAGTGCTCGTGGGAGCGCGCGCCACATCTCAGGGATGCCCGCGAGACAGACATAAACCGAATCCAAATCAAACTGCCCGTTTTTTACACTTGATCTTAGCCAAAAGGCCGAGAAGCGATTCAAACTGCCCGTTTTTTGTCCTCTAGCTGTGTGGATTTAGAAAGAGTGCTAATTTCTCTGGCCTCACTTGTAAAATGAAAACAAGGTAAAACTGAAATTAGAGTTTCAAGGTGCCTGACTAATGTCAAGGCACTTTTCTCTTCGTCCCAGGCGGGTGCAGAGGAAAGGAAGTGGAAGTCACCCAAAAGTCTGGGCAGCTGGTAAGACAGATCAAGGGATCTTTGAGGGTTAAACAGCTATAAAAGCAGAAAATATATTTGAACAATGGAATTGAGGGAGGAGAGAAGATGGGTGAAAACAATTATCAGATTAAGAAACTAGGTATAGGAGCCTCCCTGGTGGCGCGAGAGGTTAAGTCTCGCACCATGAAGCATCCGCAGTCACTGAGCACGAGTTCGATCCCAGACCATCCAGGGGACCCACATGGTGCAGCAGACCTCTCCTTTCTCCCCTGCTGCTCGCCTCAGCAGAGTATTTCAGTAAATCCACCTGTTCTGCTCCCCACTCTGTCTCTGGTGAATCCTCTCACCCCCATACCTCTGGCCTACACCCCAGCTCTTGTATGCATAAATAAATAAATCTTTTTTTTAAAAAAATAAGAAAGAAACTAGGTATAGTTGCTGAGAACAGAGAGAACGGTTGACTTTGAGATCCTCTAAGCTACCAAACTGGGATTCTTTACTCCTGGCCAGTGATTGTGCATCCAGGGGCTCTAGAAATAAGGAGTGGAGGGTGCCAGGAAAAGAAACTAGACAAGTCACACATAACCCCTTCTTCGTGTGCACGCACACCGGACAAGAGAGGTTTTTTTTCCAATCTGGACTCCCACAGCACCTGTAAGTCCTCTATCTTAGCATGTGTAAAGTGATGAATTATTGGTGTTATTTCTATCCACTTCCTACTATAGTCAGCATTACTGAAAAATAAAAGCAGGGCTTAATTCATCAATGTACCCAAGCACCTAGCAGAGTGACTGGCATGAGAAGAGTCCAATAAATATCAAATTAATGAACAGGCAAATGAAGGAATAAATAACGTATTTCTGCTTGCAAGATCCAAGTTCTGAAGTTCCATAATTATCTGTGAAAACTCACTAAATGAAGAACCTTCACCTCCTTCCCACATCATCTCCAGCCTAACCCAACAACCAACTTCCTCCCAGTCCCACAGGGAAAAACCTGGAATTTGAGGACACATTTCTTGGCTTCCCTTATCCATCCAAAATGTTCCGTAATAGTAAACAGAACGTTGCTTCTGTTTTCTTGTCCAGTTCTGGTAGAAGACTAGATTCTTGACAGTGAATGGGACAAAATTATGTTGCCTTTTTAAGATCTGTCCCTGCCACCATTCATGCTGGACAGTGACTGGGGTTAGGGCTCGAGGTTGTCCAAATAGAGAAATACAGCACCCGATTCAAAGGAAAACATCTTACCTTCAGAAAGAGCTGTAGGACTTGGCTAGGATTTATCAGCATAAACTAGTGGGATGCGGTGGGAGTGATTTCAAGGATAACAAAAGGGACAGGGAACAGAATACAAAGGTTAAGGAGGGGTGATTGACATGAGAACCCTCTTAGAGTTCCTAATAATATGTCTCTGAGAGACTCCTCAAGACTTAGACATAATTGTGCCTTAATATAAATTACAGGAAGAGGGCCACCCTGGTGGTGCTGCCGGTTGAGAGCCACACTGTGAAGCATCACGAGTTCGATCCCCGGCCAGGGAGGGGACCCACATGACACAGCAGACCTCTCCTGCCTCGCCCACTGCTCCCCTCAGCAGTGTGTTTCAGTCCATCTGCCTGTTCTGCTCCCCACTCTGTCTCTGGTGAATCATCTCACCTCCTGCCCCTCTAGCCTGTACCCCAGCTCTAAATGCATAAATAAATAAATCTTTAATAAAAAATAAATAAATTATAGGAAGAGTCCAAAAACTGTGACAGAATTGAGAAAGTTGTCAGCATGCTCACAGAAAACATATCCATCATGTGGGACTTGTGCTGCCTGGAGGGCGGCGGACATTCCCTCTGCTAGGCAATAAGGAGCACTTCGGTGAGGGGCAGCAGCAGCATCTCGGAGAAGTTTAACAATGACTGTCCAATGTAAGTCAGGATGAGAATAGATGGTTCTGCCATATTGCGAGGCTCTGGTATGAATAGGAATGATGAGATTCCAGAATATCAAAGACCAGATAGATGTCAGCGCTTAACCATCAGGTCAAGACAGACATGACAGGCAACAAGGCCAAAGCCACAACTGGGTCATCTCCACCCACAAGTGTTTTGATAATGGTGGGTACACCACAGAGTTCCTAGGAGTCAGAGAGGGGAGCAGGCAATAAAGGCAGTGCATGACTTACCGCACAAGAAAAAACAATCAAGAGCTATCAAGGAGGAGGCTGAGAGGCCCACACTTTCTAGACCTGAGCCCAGTTCTCAGACCCCCCCCACCCTGGGTGCCCTTAGAAAGGATCTTACAGGGCCTCCCTGGTGGCACCGTGGGTTAAGCAGCACACTATGGAGCAAACCGCAGTCACTGTAGCATGAGTTCGATCCCTGCCTCTGGCCAGGGAGGGGACCCACATGGCACAGCAGACCTCTCCTGCTGTGCCTGCTGCTCCCCTCGGCAGTATGTTTCAGTCAGTCTGCCTGTTCTGCTCCTCACTCTGTCTCTGGTAAATCCTCTTACCTCCTGTGCCTCTGGCCTGTACCCCAGCTCTTGTATGCATAAATAAATAAAATCTTTTTTAAAAATAAATAAATAAAATAAAATGAAGTTTATTAAAAAAAAGAAAGAAAGAAAGGATCCTCCAATGCTTCCCTCACTGGTGAAGTTTCTTTAAGGCTTCAGTGACATAAGGCGTGTCAGGACCTCCCTGTAAGGTAATAAACAAATTATTACGCTTTGACTTAACTTTACTAAGAGAGAAACCTAATGAAACCGTTTGGGGGTTAGAGAGACATAAAGTATAATATAGCCCCGGCCTGTGTATTTAGTAATGTAAGAAGACTGTTGTTCTAAGTGGGGGCCCAGAGCCAGAGAGGGCCCTTTGGGGAGACCCAGGCTGCCATGCAAGGTGCCCATGGTTCAGATGATCTGACAGAGCCAATCCTGTTAGCAGTTTTGGGACAGACGGGAAGGTGTGTTGAGTCTTTGTCAAACCCCAGTAGAAAAATCAAAGAACCTCCTTGGGTTCTTTGAGCTTCCTTCTTCAGAAGAGAATGACCCACTATTTGTTTTTTGGGTTTTTTAAAAAAAGATTTATTTATTTATTCATACAAGAGCTGGGGTGTAGGCCAGAGGTGTGGAGAGGTGAGAGGATTCACTTGGGGAGCAGAACAGGCAGATCTACTGAAGTACACTGCTGAGGGGGGCGGTAGGCAGGACAGGAGAGGTCTGCTGTGCCATGTGGGTCAACTCCCTGGTCCGGGATCGAACTTACGCTGCAGTGGCTGCAGATAGCTTCATAGTGCTGAGACTTAACCCCTTGCGCCACCGGGAGGCCCATGACCCATTATTTGAAAAGGAGCCCCGGGCCTGCTGTTGAGCCATGCTAGAACTGACATTTCTCCCACTGGCAACTACCTCATTTTTTTTTAACTTCTCTTTAAAATTAAAATTTCTTGAAAAAAGTGCCTACTTATTCACTATTGTCACTTCTTGTTTTACCATTTGCTTTGGGAACTGCTCCACACCAGGCTTTCATCCCTAATTCCACTACCACTGCTTTTGTGAAACTCATCAACGATTGCCATGTTCTAAATCCAATAGCTAATTCTAAGTCCTCTTCATACGTGATCTATCAGCAGGATCTGACCCAGTTGGGCACTCCCTTCTTGAAACAGCTTCTCTCCTTGTTCCCTAAGACATCACGCGCTCATCTTGTCTCTCTGCTTGCTCCTCATCACCATGCATGGTCTGTGAGAGCTGGAACTATTAATGCTGGAGTTTAAAAGGCTCATCTAAATTGCTCCCCCTGTCCCACCTATGCTCTCTCTTCATAGAACCTCCTCCCCCCACAGCCCTCACAGTTTAAGTGACTGCTCCAAATGTATTCCTGTAGCTCCCTCCTCTCCCTGAACTCTAGGACCATGTACCTAGCCATCTACCGGCCTTCCCTGGGACTCTATCAGGCAATCTTAGGCTTAACAATTCCAAAACTAAATTCCAGTCCCCCACCTCCAAATCCATTCCGGTCCCAGCCTTCCGCATCTTAGTAAACGTAGCTCAAATTGGCCCTTTTGTTCTCAGCTCACAAGGCATTCCTCAGAAAATCTTGTCAGCCATTCCTTCAAAATATTTGGAAGGATCTGGTAAGTCCTTAATCCAAGCCACTGCCACCTCCTGCTTAGATTTTTGTACCGTTTCCAGGCTTCCATCTTTGCCCTCTTACATTTATTTATTTATTTATTTATCTTAAGATTTATTTATGTATGCATACAAGAGCTGGGGTACAGGTCAGAGTCGCAGGAGGTGAGAGGATTCACCAGACAGAGTGGGGAGCAGAACAGGCAGACTGACTGAAACACACTGCTGCGGGGAGCAGCGGGCAAGGCAGGAGAGGTCTGCTGCGCCATGTGGGTCCCCTCCCTGGCCGGCAGCAGGGATCGAACTCGTGCTTGCAGTGACTGCAGTTTGCTTCATAGTGTGTTGCTTAACCCACTGCGCCATCAGGGAGGCCCTCTTACATTTATTTTTACAACTGCAGTCAGAATGATCCTGTCTCACTTCTGCTGCAAATCTTCCAGAAGCTTCCTTTCTGATTCAGAATAGAACTCCAAGTCCTCCACTGACCCGCAGGCCCCACAAAGTGTACACTGCCTCTGCCTTGGCTTCCCCTCTGCCCTTCCCACCCACCACTTGCCCAACTCCTGCTCCAGACCAGTCCTTCTGTCCCCACACTTCCTGCCGCTGGCCTCAGGGACCACCCCCTCACTTCTGCTCCGAATTCACACCCTAGAGGTACTGCCCCTTTACCTCCCATTCCCTTCTTTATCCTTTACAGCACAGCATCCCACTCAATATATATTATAGAATATATTAACTTTTTTGTCTGCCCCAACCCAGTAGATTTTAAGTTCTGAGAGACCAAGGGCTTATTTTGCTAAGCCCTGTACCCTGGGCTAGAACGCTATGAGATCCGTGCCTGACAGATTTTGACGAGACACATGAATACATATGAGGTGGTCTGGTACCCCAGGGGATAGGAGGGGAAAGGATTCAAGGGTCAGTAAGACCTTCCCAAGCTCCCACTCGGTGCCCTTCCCAAGGCACGCTGCGTACCCCTGTGTAGGCCAGAGAGTTACGAGCAGAACGGTGCAATCGAGAACGCTCAGCGGCTGGTTCTGTTGCTTTTGCACCTTCCAAGTTTACACTAATTTCCGAGATTTACTTATGTCCTCCTAGGGAGGACAGCAAGTTCAGTCATTTACGCCCAAATCCAAACCCACTTTTTCTGCTCTCCTGTCAATGAGAGAGTTCCATGTGTCCTCGTCAGGTCCTGTAAATAGACAGAAGGGTTTCCTAGATGCCTGAGTGACAACAGTCACCCCTCTCCTGTCAAGTCAAGCCCCTGCAAAGGGTTCCCTCCCTGGTTCAGCAGAACCTGAAATCACACAATTGATAATTCATTGACCTCTGAAAAGGCAAGCGGCAAACAAAGGCTTACGAGCCAGATTCCTTGTTGACACTGGTCTCTGGTTACACCCCAGGCACTACGAGGGAGGAAATTAAGTCTTCGGAGCCAGTGCTTTCCCACTTCTATCTGTCCCTCCCCGCTGCATGAGGCCCACACTGTGACGTCAAAAACACAAATGCTGCAGGGGGGTGGGGTACTTTCAGATTACACACTATATATAGCTAAAGTAACATAGGTCTGTTCTCATGTTACTTGCCTTGGCCAGGGTTTAAAGTCTTAAACAATTCCTCTCAAGCATGCCCTGTTGTGAATCCCCCTTCCTGTCCAAAACCCTTTCTTGGCTCAGACCCCAGGAGTCACCTTTCAGAAAAATCTGACCACTCCCAGCATGCCCTCTTTCAGTCTTCTCACAAAGCAGGGACTTTTCCCAAGGGCCCAGGTCTGCCCTAGGGAGGCAAGGCCACAGGGCTGACATCATCTGTCCCCAGAATTCCAGAGAGGCCTTTCCTTGAACCCTTGGCACTTTCCTGGATTGTGAGTCTCCGTGTTCCGGGGCCAGAGTCTGGCCAGGATGAAGTGTTCCCCCCACACACACCCACAGCAAACTTCTCATTCCTCCTAGTGTTAGGGGGAAAGGTTATCCTAAATGAATTACACAAATAGGTTTAGGGACTCCAATCCCCACTCCAGACCAACAATATCCAAAATCTACAAATCCTATAAGGTGATCATCGGGCCTCCCTGGTAGCGCAGCGGGTTGAGCACCGCACTGTGAAGCATCCGTGGCACAGCAGGGCGAGTTCGAGCCCCAGCCATGGAGGGGACCCACATGGCACAGCAGACCTCTCCTGCCTCGCCCGCTGCTCCCCTCAGCAGTGTACTTCTGTTGATCTGCCTGTTCTGCTCCCCACTCTGTCTGGTAAATGCTCTAACCTCCCGAGACTCTGGCCTGTACCCCAGCTCTTGTGTGCATAAATAAATAAATCTTTAAAAAAAAAAGGTCATCATCAAAGAGTGGATCACTGGGACCTGAGGGTGGAGTTAAGCAGCCAGGCTGGGTATGAAACCAGACCTGTGGGCCTTGGGGCTCTCTTGGTTCGGAGCCAGCTCTCAGCCTGCTATTGGGTTCCAGCTCGGAGAAACTGGTAGGACATTTATGGATTTGTCTCCCTCTCGTCTCTTTGTGTTACTCATTACTTTATTTCCCTCTGTTTTGTAAATAAAACCCTTTATTAACCTTTGTCACGTGTGCCTGCAGTTGGGGCATTATAAGTGCCTTTCAAGCGCGTGGGTGAGGACCCAGTCAGGCAAACCCATCTTATATCCGGGAGCCCTGTAACACCAGCAGCTGTTCTTCTCAACACAAAGTTCCACCGATCACTGGACCTGGGGCAAGTGTGGCAGCTTATCGTTCCCAGTTTGGGCTGTTGCATTCATCTCTGCCAACCACCCACACCATTTTCACAGCAGCTAAGGTTGAGGCCCAGAAAGTATGTTACAGGGCAGGGAGAGGGGCACCCCAGAACCCCCAAACCTGCCCTCTCTAAGTGGGTTCTGCCATCTGTTGCATCAAGATAAACATGTAAGACCTTTAATGGAAAGGAACTTTAATACAATTAGGGTACAATACAGAAAGGACAAAGAATATAGTGACTAAGTTAAGCATCCAAAGCTACCCATCTCCTTGAGGGTAAAAGTCCAACTAAATAGGATTGGCCCAAAGCAAGGCCCCAAAGCCTGCCACACGTCTAAAGGACCTTTTAGTAGAGACCCTTAGAAAGAGTTAGACAAATCCAGAAGCAAAAGAGCAAAATTAAAATTAAGACGAAAACTGCCATTATTAAGCTCCTTACGGGTTTCTCACTTATATATGTTCTAACCAGTCCAAGATCAAAAAGCAAGAGCAATTTCTTTACACGTCTCTTTGCTCCACATGCCTTTTCCACTTTTTTTTTGCTGCTCTCTATCCTGCATCCTTCTTCCTCCCTTCCTTCTGTCCTCTCCTTTTTCCAACATTCTCTTATTCTTGCTCAGCCCCACCCACTTAGGGCGGAACTGGGATTTTGGAACTTCCCCCTTTCCTGGGGACCACCCTGAGGTGGTCAGAGGTCAGGTGCCAAAGGTCAAAACGCCTGCTCAGGTCCCTAGTGGCTTATTGTCCCCTACTTGCAGATCCAGAAGGAGAACCTTCTCTGGCACCAATCTCTTCGAGGACATTCCTCAGTGTTTCTCTTCCAGTTCTCTCTCGTCCCACATTTGAATCTTTCTTAAGGAGTAACTTCTTCCAGTTTCCATCTGCACGCAATCCACAAGCAAACCTTACTCCACTTAGAAAGCTCAGAGCTTGTCCCCCACCCTCGCCCCCATCCTGGGGCCACTAGCTGGGTTTGGAACACTCCACCTTCCCTCGTCACAGCCCTTAAAGCACTTGTCTGTATAACAACTCAGCAAGGATGCCAAATCTCGTGAAGCCATCTGGGAAAGTTGGTTATTTTCTTCATCTTTACAGCTACAGGGGTTGAGATGTAGGCAAGGGGCTTCTCTGCAACTCCCCAGTGATACATCGCAAGGCCAAGGGGCAGTGATTGCACTCCCACCTCTGCTCCCCAGGGTCTGTCATTCTCAGGCTCTTCTCCCTCATGAAGTGGTCCTCAGGACACGATCCTCACCCGTCTTTATTCTCTGCGCATTCATGCCTCATCCTCAGTCACTTGCCACACTCCAACTCTCCGGATGTGGCTCCTTCTATTTTGACCTAGACATCTCCATACTTGGATGCCACCTCAGAGACCCTCCACATCATTAAGTATGCCTGCCTCGCTCACTGGAGCATGCTGTACCCGTGGAAGGGTTAGTGAGAAATCAGATAACCTCTATACATATCTGGGCTCTGCTCTCACCTGCATGTGACCTGGAACCAGTTATTTAACTTCTAAGAACCTCAGTTTCTTCACTCATTAACTGAGAGTATAACTATTGTGTAGAGCCATTGTGAGGATTAAATAAGGTATAGTGGTGTAAAGGTGGTCCCCAGGAAAGGGGGAAGTTCCAGAATCCTGGTTCCGCCCTAAGTGGGTGGGGCTGAGCAGGGAAAGAAGATTCTGCAGAGAGGACAGGACAGAAGGAAGGGAGGAAGAAGGAAGCAGGATGGAGAGCTGCAAAGAGACCTGGAGGAGGCACGTGGAGCAGGGGGACATGTGAAGAAACTGCGCTTGCTTTTTGGTGTCGGACTGGTTAGAACAGATGTGGGTGAGAGACCTGTGGGGAGGTTAACAATGCAGCTTTCATCTAGATTTTGATTTTGCTCTTTTCCTCCTGGATTTGTCTAACTCTTTCTGACCCTTTTTTATGGGTCTCTACTTAAAGGTCCTTCCGACTTGTGGCAGGCTTTTGGGCCTTGCTTTAGTCTAATACTATTTGGCTGAACTTTTACCTTCAAGGAGATGGGTAACTTTGGATGCTTAACTTAGTAACTATATTCTTTGTCCTTTTGTTAGGGGGGAAAGATCCTCTTAAATGAATTACACAAATAGGTTATGGACTTCAACCCCCATTCCAGATCTACAAGATCCAGGAACTACAAATCCTATAAGGTCATTATGGAAGAGCAGATCACTGGGACCTGAGGGTGGAGTTAAGCAGCCAGGCTGAATATAAAAGCAGACATGTGGGCCTTAGGGGCTCTCTTTTTTTCCTTAAAAGTCAGCTCTCATTAAGTTCCAACTCCAAAAAACTAGTAAAATATTTACAAATCTGTATCCCTCTCTTCCCCTTGTGTTATTCACTACGCTATTTCCCCTTCCCTTGTAAATAAAACCCTTTACTAACCTTTGTTATGTGTGTCTGCAGTGGGGGCATTATAAGTGCCTTTCAAGCATGCAGGTAAAAACCCAGTCAGGCAAATCCACTTTATATTAAAATTTCCCTGTAACACTTTCTGTATCATACCCTAATTGTATTAAAGTTCCTTTCCATTAAAGGTCTTATATGTTTATCTTAATGCAACAGATGGCAGAACCCATTTAGAGAGGGCAGGTTTAGGGGTTCTGGGGTGCCCCTCTCCCTGCCCTGTAACAGTGGCATGTAGTAAGTGCTCAAATAAATAGTACCCATCCTCTCCATCATCTCCAATATCAATATCTTTTATTGGATGGTTATTCGCTTGTCCCTAAATATGCCTCAAAATGTCCAGTTAATCTATGAGTTACCTTTCACATGTATACATGTGCCTAAAAGAAAAATTAAGGGAAATGTAAGAAAAAAAAATTGCCACCATACAAATACAAGTAAAGGAGTTTCTGGGCCTCCCCTGGTGGCGCAGTGGGTTAAGCAGCGCACTACGAAGCAGATCGCAGCCACTGAAGCACGAGTTCGATCCCTGCTGCCGGCCAGGGG
>JAGFMF010011678.1:6624463-6644847 GCA_019455555.1 Galemys pyrenaicus | reverse complement strand
TCCCCGCTCTCTGTGGTGAATCCTCTCACCCCCCCCCACACCTCTGGCCTGTGCCCCAGTGCTTGTATGCATAAATAAATAAATCTTTAAAAAAAAAAACAAGTAAAGGAGTTTCTTTTTAATGCTGTAGTTCCACTGACACACTCTCATTCCTCACCTCCTCTTCTCCTCCCCCAAAAATCCCAGTTGCAAAGTCTGGCCAGATTTGTACTTAAGAAACATATCACTCCGCAGATAAAAATCCAATCTCCCACCACATCTTCAGGAAGCAGGCTGGGCTCTGACTCTATCAAGCTGCTCCACATTTCCCAAACAGCAGATTCTTTCTGGAAAGAGATTAAGAGCCTGATTCCTGGGGTTCAAACCCTGGCACCACGACTCACCAGCTGTGCAACTTCAGGCAGGCAGCACAACCTTACTCTACCTCAATTTTCTTTTGATTAAAAGAGGGATAAAGTCTGCCCCAAAGGTCTTGATAAATGACATCAGTCATGTAAAATAGTTAGCAGTTGGCTGCACATAACACACCTTCACAAGTGCCTGAAGCTTACTATCTATTCACATGCTTTTTCCCTTTGCCTGACAAGTTCTGATGGACCTCATGGCCACTGCTCCTTCCTTACTTTAGGTGTGTGTACTCAAGGCACCTCTACCATGAGATCTTTGTGGATTGATGTTTCTGAATTTCCTTTGTGGCATGCACATGCCCTTTCTACTCTGCAAATAGCCTTTCCACTCTGGGCTATCTGCATTTGCCTAGAGGCCTCCTTTACTACGTCACAGCTTCTTGAAGCAGACAACCACTCTGTCCTTTACAAGAGCAAAGAGGGGAAGAGGACTGTAGGCAAGAGGGAAGATGGGAAAAAATGCTTCTGCTTATGCTATAACCTCTCCAAATGCTAACTTGAACTTGGTGTGTTAAAAAGCACTACAATGACCCATAGATTCACAGTACTATGCTCCCAAGAATATTTTTAAATATTTAAGAACCTTCAATTTGCGTCACATCACATATGCCTCTAACTCCTCTTTTGAATCCAGAATTCATTTAAGAGAACTTTTATCACCACACCCTATCCAGACCTTCTCTTTTTCAGTGATTTTCTGAAGAAATGAAAGGGTTAACTGGTATGAATTTGTTTATCGGATCTGTTCTTCTCTATCCCCAACACTGACATCAAGCTACTTAGTCTTGGTAGAGCATTCTGTGCAGGGGGAGAATCACTGAAACCAATGGTGAGGGAGCCTCCAAAGCCTGCACCAGCAACTGTAAGATTTAGAGCATAAGATCTTGGCCCCAAAGACCAGGACATTTTATTTACCATTATATATGTTCTTTCCAGGAGTCAAATGCCCCATGGCATTGAGAAATACGTCATCTTCCCACATCACCACCCACCTCTTCCTCCTCCCAAGCGCTCTACCACACTCATACTTTCTACATCTTTATTAAAAACAGGGGCTCATGGTTTTCATGAATAAAGTCAACAAGAAAAACTCAACATATCCTGGAATTTATACTTCTGCATTTTGCAAAAGAATAAATACATTTCACATCCCCTTTTGATTGTCGTGGCACACACAAAAAAGGGGGTTAAAATCTAGATTCTGCCCGTTTCAATGTGGAATGCAAATGACAGGCGAGGGCCTTGGAGAAATGGTGATGTGCCAGGGGTGGGGGAAGAGCTGTTTTTAAAGAACCAAAACAAAATCACAGGCTGAAATGCTTGCATGGTCTAAACTGGTCAGGAAATGTACCAAGCACATAGCCTGCACTTACCAGTACGTGAGTGGCCTGGAAGGATGGGGCTACCTGAGCTGAAGACTGGGCTACAGGTGCAGGTTACAGATGGGAGGTTCATTGTGGGAACTTGCCAAATGCATAACAAAACTCAATTGAAAGGAGCCAAGTTTATGCACAGCCAAACCTGAATATAGGAGGCAGCAATTCCTTAGGATTTAGATATAAGAGGCATAAAGGAGAATTTCCATGCTTTTCCTTTTAAGTTAATTTAAATATTGAGTAGAAGGTAGCATCGTATTTACTGCTTGTTGAGGATATTTCCATGAGTCAGATATTTAGAAACAATTCTTTTGCATATCAGCTCTCCAAACCATTGTATCAGAATCCACTCTATCTTTATTTTTAAAAAAAGATTAATTTCATTTAAAAGGTGTTTATAGAGACCTTCATATTTAAAGTCCAGAACAAAATGAAATAACCAGAAATATCTTGACACCGAAACAACACAATTTTGACTTAGAACACGTCTTTGCCTGTTTTCTCTCCAAATTGAATTGCACTGGGGGGAAGCTAGACGAAACTAATCTACAGTTTTAAATTTTACAGCATCATAAGCATTGTTGGGACACCTTACAGTTGTCTGTAACCCTCAGACAACTCTGATAATGTGGTATTACTCCTATTTTATAGATGAGGATACTGCACCTTAGGAAAGCTAAATAACTACCCAAGAGCACACAGCTAGTGAATGGCAAAGGCAAGGCTCAAATTTTTGTATTCAGGATTTTTCTTTGCCACCTATCTGGCAACCCATCTGCCTCACTGGGTGTGATGAGACCCTTGGAATTTTGTTAAAATGAGGCTGTTTTGGATGAGTTTCCTATCCCATAGGGAATCATTTCTGGGGAAGTATCTTTGTAGTGTATTTTTTATGTGTCAAAACTTGAACTGAGAATTTATAATCAAGTTTGCAATACTTGAAAAATATTATCTGTTCCAGTTTAAAGATATTTTCATGTTTTCTTTTTTTATTTTTATGGCATAGTTCTGGAATTGAAAGTGAAAAAAAATCCCATTTTAGCATGTTCTCTACATCTTCAGATTTTCTTAGCTATTACGAGGCGCTCTTAAGTGCACAAACGTGAGAACTCTGAAGTGAAAATTCAGTTTTGAAAAACAGCGAACACATCAAAGAAAAGTAGCCATTGAAAGATACTTTCTAGAAGACAGTACCCACATATAATTATTTTAAGAAAAATGATGAATCTTTTTAAAGCAAAAAAAAAGTAAATAACCTAATCAGTTTCACTTAGAGAAATAAGTGCTTTTTCTGCCCTACCCTAAGATCATATTGCTATTAACCTACTTTTAAACAAACAAGAATTATTAAACATTTTCTATTCTTTAAGCAAATGTTCTTTGTTTGGCTAAATGACAATGTTCAAGAAATGCCTACCACAGAAGCATGAAAAACCCTTGGCAACAATCCAGAAGAAATTCACCCTGCATAATGTGTCCCAGCGAATGCTCAATAGCTTCTGGTGAACCTGCTGGCCCGGTGCACACTTGAACAGGATCTGGAAAGAACAAAAGAAAAACTGATAGACATTTTCCTCTTTGTTAGTCTGGTGAGGTTGCCCTCAGCACATTTTAACAAACTTTCCAACCTTGGGAAAACGAACTCATGTATAGCTAACTTTATAAACCCTGTGCTCTGGTGTCAACTTGGTTTTACTTTCTGAAGTTTTAGTGTGATTATTCTGTTGGCCTTTCATCCAATAAAATGTGCATTAGCATTTGGTTCACTTTGGAGTGTGTTTGTTTAGATGAACTTCAGATCATACAAGAACTCTGACTATCAGACTAAAAAGAGGGAGGAGACCAGAGGCTCGCGCCTCTTCCGAACATTTCACCAGTGTATTCGTAACTGGGTTAAGCTAGTAACCTCTCCAGATACTTTTGCAAGAATTTCACCAAGTACCAAAGACTTTAAACATGAAATGCATTTCTCTTTTATAAAATGAAATAAATGGATGCCTATTTTAATATTGTATGCCATTTTGCAACTTTTTCTTGGGATGAACATTTCCTACTTAAAAAATAATAATAAACTGGCTGGAGCTTTGACAGGTCTGTGGGACTGAGTGATACATTTGGCCAGGCTCTTTGCTCGGGCACTGGAGGGAGGCAGGGTTGGGCCGGCTGCTGGCTGAGGGTGTGTGCTAAAAGCCTGTTTGACCTTAAATGCCCTGACTGTAGGAAGGGGAGGTTGGAAAGGTAAAATTCTCTCCATTTGATGTACTTCAGAGAGCTACATAGTGCTAAAATGGAGTCTACTTTGCAAAAAAGACGTGGATTCAAAAACCAGACCCGGGGCAAAGGGCCAAGGAAATAGAACTTCCTTTACAGGCTCTCCTGCCATCACTCTGCTGACCTGTTTCTGGCTCCCTGGGCCATTTGGAGGAGGACAGCGGCGGGGCCAGTGGGGCTTAAGGCTTAAAATGTAGACTTTTGATATCATAGAGATACCCTGATGAAACTGAAGAGAAAGAACTCCTCGCACAATTTGATAGCTAAATATAAACATTTAAAATGTACTGTTCTGGTTGTAACATTCTTTTGGCATTATTAGCGTGCTGGCCTCAGAAAGTGGAAGAGACCCAGCCCTCTGGACTGCTGAGAGACCGTGACTGCGAGGAAGTCATGTGGCACGCTGGGAGAGGGCAAGACATTTACAAAAGCCTCAACTACTGTCTACAGAGGAAAGCTAAGCTTCTGAGTGATCTTGCAGTCCTCACAGTAAATCACCAAGTACAAAACCTGCAGAAAACAGATAAAACTGAAAACATTCTTGACTGACATCCTTATCCTGATCTCTTTTCCCTCCCCAAATGATAACCACAACTATGAGTTCGATCTGTTTCCTTCAAGATCTCTATGAATAAATTATATTATTTAATGTTTGTACCCATATTTGGTATAATGCCATAAATAGCCTTAGAACTGCTTTATTTGCCCCACAATTAATATTACTGCCCCACAGTAATATCAAGTCTTATCCAAATAGCTACAGATAATTTCATTGCTTTCGACACCTGAACAGTACTCCATTATTTGAAACCACTACTTTAATTCAACCATGCCCCTACTGATGGACAGTCAAATTTAAGTACTTGTCTGTGGAGCATCTGGTGGAATCTTACAGCCCTCTTGGTCTTCCCCTTCTCAGAAATCAGTGTGCACTTTGTTATCCTTAGTTGTTCTGTGTAGGTATTATGTTGCTAGCATGCCTCCCAGCGCAGAAGTTAAACTTCCAGTGAGCAGGTAAACTTCCAGTTGGGCATCTGACAGGCATTATGAGGGAGGATAAAGAATAGAGGAGACACCACAAGGTCAAGAACCTGCACCACGCAAGGAGGTCGGGGTTGGAGGGATTAGCACAAGCCATTAACCCAGCAGTAGAATCTAAGACCCTTAGGGGGCAATGGCCAGATGAAGAAGGGCAACACCCAGACGGGGATCAGACTGCTGTAGGGAGTGTCAGCAGCACAGCCGTGAAGGTGAAGATATGGAGATTAAGGAAGGAACCATCCACCCACAGAGATGAGCCCCTCCCTACTACAAGAAGACGATAAAAACCTTCCTTTGCCCCACAACAGGGCAGCTATTCTTCTGCCCGCAAGTGCTTCTTTTCCCCCGACTCTCTCCTCTGCATGTCACAAGGTGGTCCCCAGAAAATGGGGAAGTTCCAGGATCTCTGCCCCACCCTAAGTAGGGTGGAGCTGAGCAGGGGTAAGGAGATGCTAGAGAGGAGACTGGAGAAAAAGGAGGCAGCACTACGAGCAAAGGGGAGACCTGGAGGAGGCACGTGGAGCAGAGACGTTTGAACAAACTGCACTTGTTTCTTGGTCCTGGACTGGCTGGAACAGATGTGGGTGAGAGACCCATGGGGAGCTTAACAATGACAGTTTTCATCTTGATTTTGATTTTTCTCTTTTCCTCCCAGATTTGTTTGACCCTTTCTGACCCTTTTCTATGGGTCTCCACAGAAAGGTGCTTTAGACTTGTGGCAGGTTTTCTGGCCTTGCTTTGGGCCAATCCTGTTTGGCTGGACTTTCACCCTCGAGGGGATGGGTAACTTCGGTGCTTGACTTAGTAACTATATTCTTTGTCTTTTCTGTATTGTTTACTAAAGGTATTGAAGTTCCTTACCATTAAAGGTCTTATATGTTTATCTTAGTGCAACAGATGGCAGAACCCATTTAGAGAGGGCAGGTTTGAGGGTTCTGGGGTGCCCCTCTCCCTGCCCTGTAGCATGCAGGGCAGCAGCCATCCTGCATTCCCATGACCTGCACCATGCTGGGGCTTCTCTTCACTGACCTCAGAGGCAGCTCTCCTCAAGGCCGCCCACCTGCAACCCTGCAGGCCTCTCTCAGCAAACCTGTCCCTCTAGGGGCGGCTCTTCCTGCCTGCTTATGTCTAGGTAAGTGTCCTTTACGCTTCTGTCCCTTTCTCTAACAAACCTGCTCTTTAAATATAACCGAAGTCTCTGCCTCGTGGAGAAACTCGCCTGGGGAACGTGCCACATGCCTGCGAAAGGGGAGCTCTGATGAAACTGTTCCCAGAGTGAACCCAAGAACCCCGTTCTCAAAACCCACTGACTCCAAAAACAACATCACATTAAATAACCATTTGGTAAAGATGACTTTGAATTTTTTTACCCCCTCAGAAAGTTTACGAGCAGTTCTGGACTCACAGAGGTTCAACAAATTCTATTTATTTGTTTCCTGCCTTTCCTTAAAAGAGAAGTATTGTATTTTTCAATCAGGTTCAACTAAAATTCACTTCCTTTCTTAATCTACATTTATGTTGGTCAACATCTCCGGAATGTGTTCCAAATCCTGACAAGTGTTATAATAAAGGCTGTGCCTTTTAAAGGTGTGTGTATGTGTGAAGAAGAGGGAGAGAGCAGAGAGACAGAGAGAAGAGGAGGAGGAGGGAGGGCGCAAAACCAGCCTTGGGTGTGGTCCCGTGGCCCTTGCTGGCTGGAAGGCAGAGCCAGGCACAAAGAACTGATTCTCTTTGCAAGTGAAATCTGGAAAACATGCAGTCTTCCTTTTCTTTTAAAAATCTCATCCTGCCACTTTCACTTTGTACTTCTAGGTTGCTGGTGTCAAAATAGGTTTTCATTTTTCCCTGGAAACTTTACTCTGAGACTTTAGGCTTCCCTTAAAAAAAAATACCCTTTCTTGGAGACAATGAAGAAAGTACAGTCTCCAAGTCTACTCACCTTCCAGACTGCTCAACCAGCCCCGGGATTATGTCAAGAGCTGGCCCCAGAGTGTGAAAGCCTTGCCAGAGAGACTTAATGATTACATGTTTTGTTGGAGGAACAGAAAATGTGAGCATGTATTAAAGCCGCAAAGACAGATAGGTGTTGGGGCCTCTCTGTCTTTGTGATATTTATACCTGTTTTGTGAAGCCATATTAACCTTTAACCTAGTCCAAGACACCTTTTGTAGTAGTTGTTGATTTTTTTGAGTTTGAATGCTTTAGACTCCCCAGGAAGTATCTCCCCTCCCCCCCAAAATGCATATATGCTCATATACATGCAATTCTGCGAAGAATTCCAAGGACTTCAAAAATCCCCTGAGAATTGAGGAGCCCAGATTAAGAAGAGTCAAGTGAGGTGGCATTGCCGAGAATCTAGATGTTACAACAAAAATAATGGGCACTACAAATGTTGATAGTCCCTGCAAAATAGAGCTGACTTCCAGATTTGGGTTTTGGAGAAAAAACTTCTGATTCTGAGTTGGTCTTTTCAGATATACTCATCTTAATTACAGATAATAACAATATGTCATCAATTTTTTGAGTACAAAGATAAAATGCTGAACAAGGCAAGGGACCATATTGTTAATGAGATTTTCTTGTCAAAAATACCTAGACCTGGGCCTCCCTGGTGGCGCAGTGGGTTAAGCAACGCACTATGAAGCAAAACCACAGTCACTGCAGCACGAGTTCGATCCCTGCTGCTGGCCAGGGAGGGGACCCACATGGTGCAGCAGACCTCTCCAGCTGTGCCCGCTGCTCCCCTCAGCAGTGTACTTCAGATGATCTGCCTGTTCTGCTCCCAGCTCTCTATGGTGAATCCTTTCACCACCCCCCCACACCTCTGGCCTGTACCCCAGTGCTTGTATGCATAAATAAATAAATCTATTAAAAAAAAAAAACCTAGACCTGTTACAGTGCTAGAAATAAGTGCATCAGTGATCTTGCTCCTCTGAGCTTTTCCTTTCCATTTCTTGCACTATTTCTTTCAGTAGGTACTTTATCCTTAAAGTCATTCCCAGCTGTTCTGCAACCTCGGAAACTATGTCATCTTCCTTAGCCCTAATCTATTCCAAACCCTTAGTCCCAAAGCCTTCACTCCAACTATTGTCATCATAGTAACTTGCACTGCATACAAAGTGACTACTATGTATCGGTTATGCAGTCAGTACTAAAAAGGTGCTGTATTACAGGTACCAAATTCTTACAACAACCTTTGACATGGGCAGGAGTATTTTTGACCCTTGAACAACATGGGGAATTAAGGGCACCAACGCCCTGGCAGTCAAAAATCCTCATGAAACTTTTGATGCCCAAAAACCTTAAGAGTTTTCTTTCGGTACCTGCAGGTGACTCTGTATCTGCAAGTTCCACATCTCTGGCTTCAACCAGCCTATATCAATGGTTCGTTGGGTTAGGCTGGTTTTGTTGTTGTTTATCACCTTTAATCGAGGTAGCATTGGTCTACAACATTGTATATGATTTAGAGGTACAGGTTCATACTTCTTGAGATGTTTGTTGCTACCACCAAAATACCCATAACCCTCCACCACAGTCCATTAAGCCCTCTTCTCACTTTGCTCCTCGTGGTTGGTTCAATCCCTAAATGTTGAATGGAGGATATGGAAGGCCAGCTATATTTACTGAAAAATAATCTACCTGTAAAAGGACCCACGCAGCTCAAACCCGTGTTACTCATGAGACAACTGTATCTCCATTTTAAAGATGAGAAACCTGGCAGAACTGGGCTCAACCATAATTCCATTTGACTGAAAACTCTATCTCAGGTCTATTGGCTGGTGCCAGAGTCCCATTTTTCGAGATGATTCTCAAAATTACAGAATTCTCAGTTTATATTTGTTCGTAACCTCCTTTGGTTCATGGAATATTTGAGCCAAAAAGGATCAGAAAAGGATATTAGAGATAATCTTTCATCTGATACTCATGAAAAAGGAAATTGAGACTCAGCTGGAATGGGTTACTGGTCCAGCTGTGACCTTCCCTTTTTCCTTTTTTGGTTCCAGAGAGTAGGGAGGAGCCACATCTTTGGGAAGTAATTTCAGGTTTCTCCTAGCAGGGGAGAGTATGTCAATGCACCCAAAATTTTTCTGTGACATTTGGTAACCAAAAGGAAGAGAAAGTTAAGTCTAGAACATCTGAATGACCAGAACAAAGGGAGGCCGACCTCAGATTGCACCTTCCTGAAAAGGAATAGAACAGTCCAAGGTGTGCCCCTTGCTATGTCCCCAGGGAAGACCAGGGAGTTGTCTGGTTCATGTAGCAATAAACACAATGCGACAAGGCATGCCCAATCACAGCAAGGAGGTCCAAGACTTCAACTCCTGCCTCTCAAAGCCATTTCTGCAGACAGCAATGACTGGGGTTTGATTTCGGAGCGCTTCTCTCCAAGTTGTAGTAGCTGGAACGAGGTGAGGAAAGACAAGCCCGTGCTTGAACACTTGCCTTCAGGTTTGTTATCAAGCTAGAATAACACGGGATTGTCATATTTCAAATATGTTTGAGAAGTTCCAAGTCAGATAACTATTAAGCCAGCATCATCCTTGAAAATGCAAAAATAGAAAAGGAAGAAATAATCGAAGCATAATAAACCAAGGAAATAGAAACTAGGTGGGCGTAGCCAGAGGATCATTATGACTGATGCTTGTACTTCATCTATGACAGTAGTTGAGAAGCCCTGTTCAGAACAGAGAAGTAAACAGGGATCTAGTCCTTGCCAAGAAAAATAATAATAATGGAGCAAGAAAACTGAAAAATGCACTGTTTAACTGGCATATTTATTATCTAAAGAAGGTAATTTAGGTGGATTTATTGCTTCTAATATTAATTTTTACCACATCATTATGTTAGGAAACATCAAAAACCCAACATACTATATTTTATACATCATTAGTAACAAAGAAAGGATACATTGGGGTGTTGGGGGAGGGGGGCCAATCACCTGGGTTTTCATAAATTCCTTTTAATTAGTTTACTTAATATCTCCAAACTTCCTTGGGCTACTCTGTAAATAAGTGTGATTGCATCCTTAAACATGCAACGTGCACACACACACAGAGAATATATTATGACCACTTGATATAAATAGGTGCTGAGTCTGCTGTCTAGCAGAGTAAGTTAGTCTATTGGGCTCCTAAAGTTTAAATCCTGAGCCCTCTCAGGGCACATATACTGTTTGCTCAATCTGTAAACACATAATTATTGAACTTGCCTTCTAGAGTAACACCACACCCTGGATATGATGCAAACCCCAGCATTACAAGATAAGCTCTGTCTCAAGTTTCTGCTCGTTATAGTGCCTGAAGTATTTGCTCATATGCTCAGGGACTGAAGCAGAAGTAAACAGTCAGGCCAGTATTATAGGGACACCTGTGTTACAAAATCAACTTTCTTACATTGTGAAAGCAATGAATGAAGTTCAGCAGGACTCCTGTAAGAGTGCTGATTCATCCCACATCACCTTGGTCAAACAAGACCTTGACCTTATCGCCTCCCTCTCTCACCCACCCAGATCTACTTTCCTCCAGAATCAGATCCCACCCCCAAGTCACGGGTCACAGCCGCCACTCCTCACCGCCTGTTTGTCTTCTGCCTGCACCCTGGTTCAACCAGGCTAACCTCTCCTGGCCCCCACCCCTGCCGCTCACAGCTCTCCAAGGGGTCTTCGCACAGCTCTTTCAACTGGACTAGCAGTTTTTTTTGTATTTATAACCCACAAGTCACTTACTTTGTGAGTCCTCAAATCAGACAAACAGTGCGCTGCACAAGAGGTTCTGGCACACCTTTGCATTGGAGCCAGGGATAGCACTCTTTTTCCCTGGCCGAGATGGGATACAGCTGAGCGATTACAAGCAAGCACTTGGAAGCCAGGGAATGAGATTTCTGAATCTTAGACCCACTATACATTATGCCTCAGCTTTCTAGACTGTAATAGAGGTGGATAGCTGGAGGTAGGCTATAGGTCGGTAGATGTCCAAAGAGCTTAGAATAGTGACTGGTGTTCAGTAGGTGCGATATAAGCACAAGCAACATAAGCACAAGAACCAAAGCCACTTCCTACTTGCCTTGATGTGGGAGACAGCGGGAGTGATGGAGCTGCTCTGTGGTGAATGTCAAGGTCAAGCCTGAAATGACTGCAGCTGCACTGACCAGCAATCCCCAGAGAAGGACTGGGCCTGATGTGACCAGCTGTTCACAATTGTAACAGAAGGCAAAACCCATATCTTGGGATTTTAAATGATTGGCTTACATTTTTCAAATTAATGTTTGAGCCAAAGAAAGCATATCTAGAAGCAGATTTCCCCCTTAAGCACTATTTTGTGACCTCTGACATTTATGAATTTGTGCATGTGTGTGTGCACGTGTGCACTTCCATTTTTCTGTTTATCTTCTATACTTCTTCCTCAGTTTTATAGCCTAGGGCCAGTAGAAAGCAGTAGAAAGTACTCAACTCAGGCCAAGTAGCCAATGAAGGCTTGTTTATGAATAAATACCAGTGAAACTTTTCAGAAAGAAAACTGAGTAACTTAGTGCCAATCCCACTTAGTATTTTTTTTTAAAACATGTTTTCAGCTTAGTGGCCTCCCTGGTGGTGCAAGGAGTTAAGCACCACACTATGAAGAATCCACAGGCACTGCAGCACCCAGGCCAGGGAGCTGACCCACATGGCACAGCAGACCTCTACTGCCTCACCTGCTGCTCCCCTCAGCAATACACCTCAGTCAGTCTGCCTGTTCTGCTCCCCACTCTTGTCTGGTGAATCCTCTCACCTCCCACGATTCTGGCCTGTACCCCCAGCTCTTGTATGCATAAATAAATAAATCTTTAAAAAAAAAAGAGTTATAAAAGGGCAATCTCGTGCCAAAAATACCAGAAGCGGGCCTCCCTGGTGACGGAGTGGGTTAAGCAACGCACTAGGAAGCAAACCACAGCCACTGAAGCAGGAGTTCGATCCCTGCTGCCCACCGGGGAGGGGACCCACATGGCTTAGCAGACCTCTCCTGCCTTGCCTGCTGCTCTCCTCAGCAGTGTATTTCCATCCATCTGCCTGTTCTGCTCCCCACTCTGTCTCGGGTGAATCTTCTCACCGCCTCCACGCCTTTGGCCTGTACCTCAGTTCTCGTATGCATAAATAAACAAATATTTTTTTAAAAAAATACCAGAAAGTACATCACCTCTCCTCTCTCTCTCTCTCTCTCTCTCTCTCTCTCTCTCTCTCTCTCTGCTCTCCACATCTACATCACCCACTGGTGTGCACACAGGTACACATACAGACATTCATAGATGTGATGTCATTAAAGCACCTTTTACCTTCCTTTTTCAGAGACTACTTTTGACCTGGACATGCCAAGGATGCTTTTCCTTCTGGCTTTTAGACCTTCCAACGGCAAGCCTCCCTTTTCTGGACTAATATCAGCTGGCTCTAGAGGGGAAACAAAGGAACACTTAGACTGACTATATCTTCAACTGTTTTCTGGACTTTCAGTTTATGGCTGTGCTTGTCCCTCCGGCTACTTCATTAGAATGTTCAGGCCTCAGATATGAACGTGCAGGAGAGCACAGAGCTGACAATGAAAATGACAGCTTTCAATTAGATCGTGTTGCTCTAGAGCACCTCAGTGTCAAGTGTTGACTTCAAGCTAATACATAAAAACAGAAGGTCTAAAAGCTAAACTTAAATGCTAAAATTTAAGAGTCTTTGGGTACCAAATTAAATCCATTAACAATGTCAAAAAGGAAAAAAGCATAAGAAGAACAAGTCAAGGGACATTATTTTGGACAAAGCACTGATGTAGGGAGATTTTTAAACTTTTCGGTTGTATAATTACAATATGTTTGTGGTAGAAAAAAATTCAAAAATACTGACAAGTATATAAATGATAAAAATACAGCAATTTTTAACAACCAAAGCACCCTTCATAGAAAGTATATAAAAGTGGGAGGGAAACTGTGTTTATTTTCCACATTAAAGTCAATAATAGTAATAGTATTACATATATATCATTTCTAGACTTTAACATTTCTTAAAACTTCACCAGACACTGGCAGGCAACCATCCAATAGAGTTATGATACTTTTCAGGAGTAAGTCCTTCTAATTGTAATATAACAAATATTGTTTCATCTTTGAATGCAAAAGCTAACAGAATACCTGTCATACCAAATACATACAATATTTCATATGTACACAGTTGTATTATGTAACTATATATTACAGAAAGATACCAGACTGAAACATTCACTTCTTTAATAAAATAAATATTTTATTTGACCACAGGCTAAGTCATAATTTCTCAAGGTCTCAGTTCTGAGAGAAAAGATCTGAGTTTTCAGATTTTTTTAAAAAGATTTATTTACTTCTACATACAAAAGTTGGGGTACAGGCCAGGGGCATGGGAGATGAGAGGATTCACCAGAGATAGATTGGGGAGCTGAACAAGGCAGATCGACTGAAATATACTGCTGAGGGGTAAGGCAGGAGAGGTCACCTGTGCCATGTGGGTCCCCTCCCTGGTCGGGGATCTAACTCATGCCACTTCACAATGCAGCACTCAACCCGCTGCGCCACCAGGGAGGCCCCCAAATATTTTTCAATAGACCAATTAAACTAAGAAAATACCTGCTAGCACATAATTCACTAATATCACTAAAATATGAGGAAGATATATTCTCAGAATAAGAAAGCATCATTTAAACCAAATGCATCTGACATACTTTGATTTTTAAGTCTGCTCCATTGTTCACATTTTTCTCCTTTTCCCCAGAAAAGTGAAAACCTGCCCTAGTCCACTCACTCTGAATTGAAAACATCTCTCCCGATAACTCCTCGGTTACTTCTAGTTTTAAAGCACTGTGATTCTAAGTTTTGTTTTGTTTTTTAAAGATCTATCCATCTATACATATAAGAGCTTCGATACAGGCCAGAGTCGCAGGAGGTGAGAGGATTCACCAGAGACAGAGTGGGGAGCAGAACAGGCAGATCCACTGAAACACACTGCTGAGGGGAGCAGCAGGTGAGGCAGGAGAGGTCTGCTGCACCATGTGGGTCCCCTTCCTGGCCAGGGATCCAACTCCCGCTGCTGTGCCGCGCATGGTTCACAGTGCAGAGCTCAACCTGCTGCACCACCAGGGAGGCCCGATTCTAAGTTTTAATTTAGTCTCTAGATAAAAAAATAACTTACAAGGAACTTAAGATTGTGGTCTTTCCCTGGAAACAACCCAAATGCCCAAAAGTAGATGACTGGATCAAGAAGATGTGGTACATATACACAGTGGAATACTATTCAGCAATCAAAAATGATAGACTAGGGCCATTTATAGAAACATGGATGGAGCTAGAGAGAGTTATACTCAGTGAAACAAGTCAGAAGGCAAGAGAAAAATATCGGATGGCTTCACTTTTGGGAGGAATGTGAAAGAGCAACCACTACAAAAAAAAAAAAAAAAAGAGTAAGCTCAAGGAAATGGGAAATTACAACCAAAAACAAACAACAACAAAAAACTCAACAAGACCAAAAGGTCAAAGCTAACTAAAGGGACTATGGAGGGGGGAGGGAGGCAGGGCAAAGATGGGGATGAGGGTAGAAGAGCACAAGGGGCTGAGGTGATGGTGCACGGGTGAAATGGTGGTGGGAACTCCCTGGGGAATACAAATGATGACAAATACAATTAAATAAATCTAATTAAAAAAAACAAAAGATTGTGGCCTTTCATCCTTCTCTGAGGCAGTGGGTGCGTGGATCCCAAAGGGAGCAGGGCAGCTCATCCAGCACCATGAGAGAGGAGGGGGCCCCTGGCACCAAGCACTAGATCAGGCCATAGGGACACAGGGACAAAGCAAAACTTTTGCCTTTAAGGGTTTGTCACCTAGAGGACACAGGAAAATAAAAATGAAGTGGTGACAGGGACCAGGAACCATGACAGGGACCAGTAGCCGTGCCTGGGGACTGGAAGCATTTCTGGGCTGGGGTGGGGATGTCAAGTGAGTGGAGTCTCATAGAGGAGGTGAGCCTTAACCCCCTCTCTTTTTTTTAATCAGATTTATTTAATTATATTTGACATCATTTGTAGTCCCAGGGAGGGCGTTCCCACCACCATGCCACCTGTGCACCATCACCTCAGTCCCTTGTGCTCTCTCTGCCCTCATCCCTTCTCTTCCCCTCCCTCCCCCAATGAGCCCTTTGGTTTATCTTTGACCTTTTGTTCTTGTTGTGTTTTTTGTTTGCTTGTTTGTTTTTGGCTGTAATTGCTCATTTCCTTGAGCTCTCTCTTATTATTATTATTATTTTTTTTGTACTTGACTTTCCTTTACATTCCTCCTAAAAGTGCTTAACCCCCTCCTGAAGGGGCACAGGAGTGTGAGGCAGCCAGGGGTGTCTTCCAGGCAAATGAGTAACTAACTGGAGTAAAACAAACACCAACAGAATCATGTGAAATCCCGACGTCCAGCAAGTTCCAGCGAGGACAGCGCCGGGGTTGGAGCATCGCTAACGGCCCTGTACACGGCCAGCAAACCGCCACGTCAAGCAGAACCTGGAGTACTGAGTTGCTGGACCCCATCCCCAACGCACGGGACGTCACTGAAATATTTCAATCGGGAGGAGACAGAGACACAGCTGGCCATCTGCCTCTGCCCTCATCTCAAGTTTTAAAATAGAGTTGTAACAGGAGAAGAAGCTCCAGGTGAGGAATTCCTATTTTACCTTTACTTTTTAAGAATGAATTTAATATAGGAAGGGCTTGTTAAAGTAAATTCAAACAGTACAGCAGTGCCTAAAATAAAAAAGGAAGATTTCACGTCTACGCCTCCAACCCCTTTAACCAAATGTTACTCCCATAATCACTATTATGACCCTCCTATAGGTCCATGGGTACATTTTCTGAAAATACACCAGAGCACTTACATATTTGTCATCATTTGTATTCCCCAGGGAGTTCCCACCACCATTTCACCCGTGCACCATCACCTCAGCCCCTTGTGCTCTTCTACCCTCATCCCCATCTTTGCCCTGCCTCCCTCCCCCCTCCATAGTCCCTTTAGTTAGCTTTGACCTTTTGGTCTTGTTGAGTTTTTTGTTGTTTGTTTTTGGTTGTAATTTCCCATTTCCTTGAGCACATCCTCTAGTGGAGATTGCATTGTGCTATGTATATCCATGTGCAGTTTGCCTCTTTCACTTACTACATTGTCAGTACAGAATCCCACGCCTTTGGATTGCACAGGATTGCACAGCATTCCACGGTATGGTGTGGGTATGTTTCAGATGTATTTAAGCATCTTCCTGTTGCTGTTCGTTTAGGTATCCCCATTTCTTGTCATCGTTGCAATGAATGTCCTTGGGTAGTTGTACACCTATGCTTGTTTTCCTAAAGGATAGTTCTTAGGACTGGAATCACGAAGTTAAAGGATCCATGCATTTAAAATTGTGAAAGCCACTGCCAACTCACTTTCCAAAAGCTTTCATTTTCTCCTCATCCAGAGCCTCTGAGGATGCTCATCTCCCTCCCACATGGGCAGAGCTGGCCACTATCAAACTTTGAATGTTTGCCAATCTGACAGACAAAAATACATAATTATATGGCTGGCTCAATTGATTGCTAGTGAACTTGACCACCTTTTCATATATTTACTAGCTAAATATGTCTATTTTTGTCTATGAATAGCCTTTTACATACTCCCTTAGTCAGAGACCATTAATCTGAGATCCCAGAGTTCCTGGCATTATAATGGGAAATTTTCTCTGTGTGTTTGATATGCATTATTCTCAGGATAAGGCCCAAGGAACATTAAGAACCACTGATGTTAAACTTTGTAGACCGAGAGGAACGTTGGAAAGAAAGAGAAGAACTACAAGGAAGAATGTAAGAGGAATGAGAGTAGGGTTCTGTGATTGGTTACATGTGTGAACACCGACATAGACACACACACCTGTTATTCTCATGCTCACCTATGCCAAGCCTCCTCCAATAGCACTCCTTCACCACCCTCCACAGTAGGTGCCACAGCCACAGGGGGCATTGCTAGAGTCATCGTGGCTTGGCTCATGTTTTACTAATATTTTGTATACATATCCCAGAGAATGCGACCAAGCTACTCAAGATGCTTCTTTATGTTTCAGTGCACAGAAACAGTTGAAAACTGATACATACAAAACTCATGCAGATGCTGGATAGTAAGCACGTGGCTTTCAGCACCAACTGCCTAAGTTCAGAAACCATACACACTGGAACCTGTTTGTGTGAAGCCACAGGAGAGCCAATAAATTCGATTTTATCTCCTAAATATTTCTCTAGTTTACCCACATCTCTTATTTCACTCCATCAGCTCTTGCTTTGCCCTGCAGTGGGCTTTTAAATGACTTCTCATCTCTTCTCTGCCACACACCTTAATCCATTGCCCACATTCAGTCAGAGCTATCTTTTCATCTCACCATGGCTGGGTTACAAAGCTCTCATAACTCCCTTTTGCTCTTGGGCTACAGAGTCAACCACCTAAAATATGTACGCCCACCCAGAGCTACCTAGAACTGCTCCTCACAGCATTCTCTCTCTACTTACCTCTTCTATTGTGCTAAGACCTTCCTCCCTACCTGTTTCTTCTGCTTGTTTGCCCTCTCTCCCACTCCTCTCTTCCACTAAGTTAACAGCTTCTCCCTTTCAAAATAACTTTCTTGACCCCCCCCATGCTTTCAACACACCCTTTACATTTTTCCTTAGCATCTACCCCAAATTTACAATTACATAGTTCATTAACATTTGTTTTCACTTTGGCAGGTGATCCCCAAAAGACAGAAATAGAATCTGTTGTTTTTCTCTGAAAGGAGGAAGAGAAAGGAATCTGTTGTAAATGGTCTCCTGTAGACTGTAGCTTCCTCTGCGCTTTCTTTGCAATGTGAGTAGATGCTAATTATGTCTTAGATACAGAAATTTACTAACTCTTTGGACTATTCCAATCATTTATCACCAACCTATCATCTTCATACTCTCCATGAGCTGGGAAGATACCACAGGCTGTCCTGAAGATATGGTCTAGGAGCAGGAAATAAAGAGTAAACAAAATAAGAAGGTGAAGAGTGCTGGGGGGCAAATGAAGCAGGGTAACTGGATAGGGAGATAGAAAGAGGGAGCCTATCCCTGTTCTTTGCACAATAAAAAATTAGGCTGGGGAAACTAGAATAGAAGGGGTGTGAGTACACTCGTGAAGTTTAAAATAAATTTGAGAAACACGGCAAAAATAGCTAGAGCTACATGTCTGCCTCGGCAGTGCGTACCACGCATAGGTACGTCTGAGCTGCATCAAGCACTCCGGTGGCCAGTTTGCTGATTGTAGCTCTTGTTACTCCCTGGAGGCGTCAACATCTTCCTTGGGAACATCATATATTTAAGAATGACTCTTTCCCTCTGAAAAGAGTCATCTCACCTACCCCCTTGCCTTGTTAGGGGTCTTTCTCTGGACTATAACAATTTATCTTCATGCTCACTGGCCCCACTGAACAATGGAACTTCTTGAGAGCAGAGAATACATTCAGCACCGAGCATCTATCTGATCCTTTGATAATATCAAAGTGTTTCACAAATGAGTGAATGAAAGAATGGATAATGGGTGAATCAACAGCTAACACGGTCAGTGAGAGTATAGCTAGGGCAATTAGAATGCATCTCATCCTGACCTCCTGAGTTCTCCAGAAATTTGCCCTATTTGTGTATGCTAATCTTCAAGATTTCTGGATTCCAGAAACATTAGAATAGTCAGATTTGTTCTTTTCTAGAGGGAATCAAAATGCTTGGATAGGGGGGATCACAAATCCCAATTAGTAGATCCTGAAAAACACTTTGTAAAATTAACTAGACTATATGCTAAAGTAATAGAATGCATCAAAACAAAGGTTAAGAGGTTTTGTGACCTGTGATCCAATTTTTCCAGAAGAGCCCCAGTTTGTTCTTATTGACTCAGCACTGTTATTAATTTTGAAAGCAACAATTTCCCAACTTGTGCAATAAATTAGGTGATCACTTTCATTATACCTACGTAAGTGTCTAACATGTCTATTGGTATGTGAAGTAAGTGGTTCTTACTGTATACAATGGTCAAACACTTAAAAAGGCTTTTCTGGAAAGGTTCAACCTTCTGAGAATCTGAAGCAGCAGCATGGAGGAGAAAAGGCAAGGGAGAAATGAAGGGATGAAGGGAATCCAGAAGCACACTTGGAACCCTCCTGGTGAAGCTCAAGGCTGAAGACGTTACCCAAATCCACATGTTATCAAGTCATATTACCAGCGCTAACATCTCAGTCTACACTAGGCAAAAGAAATAGCATTTTGCTCCCCACATAGAAAGTAGTATTTTCTGCTTGTGGTGACCATCATATCTGTAGTCACATACAAATTAAAGAGGGGGGAATGAAGCATATCTTCCACTCTACAATTAAGAGTTGTTTAATCCAATAAACGTCCTTCCATTTTAGAAGTACTTTGTACTTGCGCTATCTAATAGTTTGACTTACATAGCAGTTTTTAATTTTGCACTGACAAAGTGAATAGTTCTTTAGGATTGATGAACTAAGCCTTGCCTGGCAATCACACAGATAATGAGCAGTTCTGTATACACTGGTGCAACAGCAAAGAGTGCGGGATCTGGAGACAGACCATGCAGCTCCCAACCTGAATAGCTAGGGAACTGCGGACAGGTTTTTAAGTGTTCCTGGGTAGTAGTTTATTCATTTATAAAATGCCTACAACAACAGAACCCACCTCACAGAGCTTTGCACATGCTTCCTGGAGTGCCATAAATGCCCAATAATATCAGCTATATTAAAAAGGATAAAAAGACTGAAGGAGGTAGTGACCCTCCCTTTGTACTTTTGTTTTTACTTCTCCTTGACATACACCTCGCTTTGATGGTTCTCCTTGAGATTCTCTTAATTTCTGAAATAATCCCCACCCGTTGTGATCCATTATTTCTTTAACAGATCAGTGGACTTCATTTGCTAGTGTTTTGCTATGGCTTTTTATATCTATATTCATAAGACATACTTAGTTTCTAGTTGTAATATTTCTCTTCTTTCTCTTGTAATATCACTGTTAGATGACCATATCAAAGGGATACTGGCCTTATGAGATAAGTTGGGAATTAATTCGTCCTATTTCTAAGTTTGTGAAACATTCATATGTTTATATTGCTTTAAAATATTTAAAAGCGGGCCTCCCTGGTGGCGCAGTGGGTTAAGCAACACACTATGAAGCAAACCGCAACCACTGCAGCACGAGTTCGATCCCTGCTGCCGGCCAGAGAGGGG
>JAGFMF010011678.1:6573217-6617679 GCA_019455555.1 Galemys pyrenaicus | reverse complement strand
CAGCGGGCACAGCAGGAGAGGTCTGCTGCACCATGTGGGTCCCCCCCTGGCCGGCAGCAGGGATCGAACTCGTGCTGCAGTGGTTGCGGTCTGCTCCATGGTGCGTTGCTTAACCCACTGCGCCACCAGGAAGGCCCTGACCATGTGATCTTATCTTCTTATGACCTTAAAAATCTTGTTGTGTTTCTTTTCATTTAATTGGATCCAAGCAATGATGATAAATTAAGAGCAGTAAAGGAGAGTCCAAACCTCACACATAAATATGGATGTCACCATCTCTGATAATTTAATAAGAGATTATTATTATTTAATAACCTTTTTATTATTATTTAATTCCCAATCTAATTTTGTCTCCATTCTTATGTGATATAAGAAGACATTTGGAATGAAACTTTTGTAATATTTTAAATATAACCTTTATTATTTTCTTTGGGAAATTAGACTTTAATAACAAGGACTACTTGATAAAAGATTACATTTCTAAGGATATAACACAGAAACACTAAAGCAGGTGAAATGCAATAAGGCACAAAATATACATATTCAAATCAATAATATAGAAACCAGAGTACAGGCATCCTTTTCTAGATAAATTCATTCAAGTGGGGAAAATCCAACAATAATGTCAAGAAAACTAAAAATTAAAATAATTCAATAATATATAAAACTGTCTGTTAAATATAAAGACTTGTAACAGGAACTATAAAAAGATAAAGCCCTCCCCTAATTACCCTACAAACAAGTACTGAAGTTCAAGCTAACTAGAAATACACACAGCACAGGTGGCTGAGGGGGAGGTAGTGCTAGTGTATAAAAACAATTTTTTTTAAATCTGGAGAATTTCTTTCTCAGATTTGAAAAAAAAAAAATCAAATTATACACTATTTGAAAAAGCCATGACACAGGAAAGGTTTTCTTTAAAATAAGCTAAACAAACTTTGCCTTCCTTCCCTCCTTTCCAAACACTATAGAATGAAAAGATTATTATCTAGAATTGAAATAACACAATCAACAGTGCTATTTAGGGAGGACATCAGACATAGCAATCACTGTGTCTGAATAAGACAATGCACCTTTGTTGGGTCATCTGCATCAAATGGTCTTGATTAAATTAACTGGGATTCTTTTTTTAAGGATCTAAGTGCACATTTGCTTCAAGTACCAAAGAACCTAAAGGGATATACATTAAGAAATGTGGCAAATTTTATCATCCAAATGGCATACTCACTACCACGTGACCAAAGGGCCAAGCCCCCAGGACTAGATTTTGAAAAGGGATTTTAAATGCGACACAACAGAGCACTTCCAAATATCTGGGGAGGTAAACCAAAATGACCTCTCCCAGAAGTAATGAATTTTCACCAAGACCTTTCCTTGCCGCCCCAGAATCTTGGGAACTTATCTAAGACAGCTAATCTTCTCAGCACCTTGTGAAAGAAAGTGAATTGTACTTTTAAATTTTGCCAACTAAACAGACCTATGGAAACTGTGCACATCTGGGGAAAAACGTCACTTTCCAGAAGCCCGTTTGGAATTCCACTATCACCAAATTCTGCTTACTCTGAGCCTTCAGTTTTCGTCCACACAGAAGCTAATTAGATAAATCATTGTATAGGGAAAGTGGTATTCCGTGAGTTTTGAAAGTGTTTCCTCCTTTTTCAAAAATTAAATTCTCTCTCTTCTGAATAGTTGTCAGGATTATATGGATATATTCAGGGGTACTCATGACCTCATTTATGATATTATTCTAAATTTTAAGAAATATTTCTCATAAACCTGCAAAATGTTAGAGGTGCGGGATCCTGTTATGTCTGTTAGCCAATAGATAAATTTGCAACAGTAATGAGCAAAATTGAATTGTAAGTCTAAATAGTTCATATAAAATTATTGCTGGCCTAAACTAGTCTTTAAAACTTAATATACTAAAGGTATACTGATGTGAGCCCAAACACAGTACATTGCAGATTTTTTTGTTGTTGTTCCTATCATACCTTAGACATTTTGAAAAGGCAAAGATCATCCACATTTCAAAGTTCCGATATTTTTTCTTTTCTCCCCTCCTGGAAATACAGTGTCTTCAGGAAAAGGGGGTTAGGGGACAAACATTGGAATATATGCCATATACCCAGACATATTTTTAAGGTATTCTCAATAGAAGAAAGCACAAGTCAATGAATAAAAAGTTGAATATATAGCATTTCTGATGTGAGAACACTTATAAAAACAGAACCTGAAAATCAACTAAGTGGGAGAAGAAAAACATGGCTAAGAGGACTGGCTGCTGATTGGGGGTGGGGATGGGGCGGGGGGAAAGTCAGGGAGACAAACAGGATGCCAGGAGGTGAGAAATAAGGGTGGGGAGTAGTGGGCAATCTCAAGAGGAACTAACAAGGTCTGTTGCTTATAGTTACCCAGAAAACCTTGAAACAATAACAAACAAACCTGCTGAGGCAGAAGCTAAGAGAAGCGAGAACCCCACCAGCTGAGCCCACAAAGACCCAGACAGGGGCAGCCCACCCACTGTATTAATGGTGCTGGGAAGGCTGCAAGGAATCTCCCACTGCCATCCACTGCCACTGCTGACACTTCTGTTTTGAATCACTAGATCCTGGTGAAAGACCAGAAGAAGGGTAAGTGGACCTTGTGCTCCAGGAAGTATATTTCTGTCTCTTGAGAAATAGGAACTGTAGCTCTATTCAGTCCTGTTTGCTGGGTTTTCTGTTTGTTTGGGTCCTTTTTTTTTCTCTTAACTTTTCCTCTTTGGAGTGGTTTTTAAAGTAAATTATTTTGAGGAAGAATTCCAGTTCCAAGAATCTGTACAGGTCCAGCTATCTCAGCAGCAATTAAAAGGCAAAGAACAAATAAAAGGAGATGGTCATCTTCTACTGCCCTCACCTCCTAGAGCCCCTTGCATTGCACCCCACACCATCTGTAACTCGCATGCAAGGAAATACACTCTGGATCCCCAGTGTTTTCAGGGCACCATCTTGCAGAGCTGTCCTTGAGGTTCCACATTTAATGATACACAACACGCCCACTGCTTTCTTAGCTATTTTTAAACGGCACATTTCTTTATTGTCATAGAGGTGATATATGCTTGTTAAAGAAAAAACACAGCAGTGTTGAAAGGCAATGAAATATTGAAATATATCACCCTCACTCTTATCACTTTGAGACAACCATTACTGTGATTTTTAATCTCTTTTGTTAGCAAATCCTTTTTAATTCAAGCTCAGTGAGGAATGCCCTACCATTCACGTGATCCAACACAGGCTTCTTTTTCCCTAAACATAGCAAAATTGCTAAAGCCTTTGAGTGAGTGTGGACTGGCGTGCAGGGTTGGGAGGTTAGGGGATGAAAGGTTCTCCTCCCAGGCGAGTACCCAGCAAACCCGCATCACTTCGCCTTCACAGGGAGGGAAGCTCTTTGGACGTTAGGGTTTCAGGTGAAGACAAGCAACTTGCGAGGAGCAGAAAAAGGAAGGTGGCCAGGCCACTTCCCTAGAGCAAAATTCACACAGTATTGTTTTGTTGGCTTATTTACTGAGGAGGGAAACACATATGTGTGTGTGCGCGCATGTCTATGTGGAGATGAGCAAGAGAAGGTGTGTATATTTATACATGTATAGATGTAGCTCTCCTCTCGGGCGCCATAGTTGTCACCTACTTCCCATTATGTACATGTTCCGCTACAAGTTTATATTAGTTATATAGAATGTCATTTATATGTCATTTAACTCACTTGTTCAGAAACGTCCCATGGTTTCCCAATGTCTACTGGGAAGATGACAGTTTCTCAGTTTCTCAGCATTGTTTCTTCACAGTCTGGACCTCGGCCAACCTTACCTGACTGGCCTGACATCGCTCCAAGGTGGTTTATGTTCCTTTGGAACTTTATCGCTCCTGGACCTTTGCCCCTGGCCCTTTCCAGACCTAGAAATGCAGCCTGGAACCCCTGTCCTTCCAGCCATAGTGGCTAGCACCAATAGCAACTTTTCCATGAAAGTTTATAAACTTCTTGACCTGATGAAATTTCTTTGGCAAGACTGTAAGCTCCTTGAAGACAATAACCAAACTTGTACAATTTATAAGAACACTCGTATTTTTTGAAGGAATCAACTTGACCTTTTTATCCTTCCGACTTTCAAAGCATGGTCCTTTTCTAAGTTTATTCATTATATTCTGCATTTATATAATGATTAAGGCAGCAATTATATATTTCTTCTCAACTTCCCTTACTGCAGGGATCGTTATCCCAAAGGTACTGCACTCCTATGTTCATTGCGTCATTATTTACAATAGCCAAGAAATGGAAACAACCCAAGTGTCATCAGTGAATGAACTGATAAAGAAAAAATACATATATACATACACACATATACACATATGCATATATACATATATGTGTGTGTATATAAATATATATATATGAAAAATATTTGGTCATTTAAGCAAAAGGAAATCCCACCTTGTCAATAACAATAAGTATGGACCTTAAGGGCATGATGCTAAATTAAGTCAGGGAGGGAAACGCAAATACTGTATAGGTTCACTTGTATGTAGAGTCCAAATAGGCTTAACTCATAGAAATAAGAGAGAAGGATTTCTATTTGAGTATAAGAGTGAATGCTTGTTACCAGAGATGGGAAAATGGGGAGATGTAGGTCAGAGGGTACAAACTACTGGCTATGAGATGAATAAGGTCTAAGAATCTAATGTTCAGCATGGTGACTGTAATTAATAGCACTGTATTATATACACACAAATAAGGTAATTATGTGAGGGGATGGAAGTGTTCGCGAACCTTACTGTGGTAATCATTGTGCAGTAGCTATGCACCAAATCATTATGTTGTATACCTTACGTTTACATATGTTCTATGTAAATTATATCTCAGGAAAGGGGAAAAGAAAAAGTCCTATGACTTTGTTTTCTGGTAGATGCAGATGTGTTGCTCATAATTCCACAAGCACATGACACTTTTCTGCCTTCATAACTTGGTCCATCATCCCGTAAAGAGAAGAAATTTTCCTAGGGAAGAAATGGAAAGACTCTGAAAAAGACTGAGGAAGGATTCTCCAGCATATAGGTCTGTGTATCAGAAAAAGATCTCCTGAAACCGAATTCCTGTGAAGGAAGTCACAAAGAGAAAATGGAGGTTCAGAGTTGCTTGTGTTCTCTGTGCCCCAAATCAGTCTCAACATAGTGTGGGGGAAAGGAGTGAATAGGACCTTGTCTCTGCACTTAGGGAAGGCAGGGTTCTTATGTGGGAAAGAAGTTACAAAGCAACCAAAAACTAAAAGTAACCTTAGTTAATGATACATTTCAAAAGAAAGTACAGTGGGGCAATTAGACAGTGAATCAGTAGCAGAGGGATATTTTAGTTTGTGTGGTCAAGAAAGTCATTCTTGAAAAGGTAACACTGAAGTTGAAAACTAATGATGAGAAAATAGCTCTCCCTGATGAAATCAAAACCCTTGGCGTTCTCCTCATAGTTATGAGATGGTCGCCATAGCTCCAAGGGTCACATCCTCATATTTCAACTTCCAAAGCAGGCCTGGGGGGGTTAAGAGTTTTTCCTCCTCAGGAAGCAATATTCCCCATAAGCCCCAACACACTCCTCTTCAAGTCCCACTAGCAGAATTAGGTCACATATCTACTCTTCAGCCAATCACTGACAAAAGACTGCAGATTGGCTGAAAGCAATAAAGTCCTACTGGAGCCAGGGAGAAGTGTCCTTCCTGGAGCAGATTTGCTGTAAACCTAAGCCTGAGTGAGCCGCTACCATAAGCACCAGGCTTGAGATGGTACATTTGTCTGGGATTCACTGATCATCTAAGTGTTCAGGTTTAAAAACATGGTCTCTATTTTTATCATCTCACTGATGTTTAAAACCATTCAGTGAAGGAAATTTCCTCTTTCCTCTCCTTCACTGTTTCCAAGGCACAGTCATCACCACCAGTCACCCAGATTCCTGCTCCCATCTCTTCACCTATGAACCATTTCTCCTTCTCAGTTCACCTTGAATTTATTCACCTTACAAATATTCATTGAACATTTGGACCCTTTGGGATAAAGGCTGAAAAGACGAGGTCTGTGTCCTCACAAAGTTTCTGTTTCCGTGATAGTTAAATAATCAGTTACAAGAAAGAATAAAGCACAAATGCTATCAGAAACCCAAATGGAATACCTCCAGTTATCCAAGGGTCAGTGAGGAATGCAAATAAGATAAGATATATTTGGAGAAAATGTCATTTAGGTCAAGATTCAAAGATCAATAGAATTTAGGGCCATGAGAATAAAGATCAGAAATTAGGAGAAAGAAGTCAAGTCTAACCAGAAAAATGAGTGTGTACTAAAGGGTTGAGAGAGTAAGTTGGAGGGGGGAAGAGAAGGAAAGAAGCTCAGTGTTGCCAGAGAAGAGAATAGGAGGTGAGTGAGAACAGGGAGAGATGAGGCTATAGCCACAGGTAGAGACAGCACAAACCTTGGACTTGATCCAGAGGAAGTCACTGAAGGGACTGATGAATTTAGGTGTGCATGTAAGAAAAGGCATTCTTTTCCCCCATCTTTAGTCATGCTACATACAGAAGACTGGCAATTGGGCAGGCCAAAGTAGTGACCAAGGAGTGGGTAGTGATAGATGGGGTCTAGATCAGTGAGCCAGGGAGGGGGAGGAGTCAAAGTTGACTTCAGGTACTTCTGGTTTGGGCATCTCCACAATGGTGGTGTCCTTCAATGGATGGACTTATTTCTGTACAAGTTGTGTTTGCCTCGCCTTCCACAGGGCACTGAACACAGTGTGCATTAATTAACCTGTTTTATGACTTTTCTCCTCCCTCCCCCACCTTTCCTATCAAAACCACTCCCTCCTTATCTTCGATCACACTTTTTTCAAATAGACCTTTTTCACTCTTCTTTGGGTGCACACCCACAGAACAATGTAAAAAAAAAAAGAAGCATTTATAGGCTTTGGTTTTCATCAGTCTGTGTCCCTTGAGTGAAGTCTGTATTTTTGGAAGCTACGACCAGCCAGGCATTGAATGCAAACAATTCCATCAGTCATCACTAACAATGTTTTCCAGCGCATACAAATCTAAGGGGCCTGATCAAGCATTTAATGAGGTCCATCATCGAGGAATTATAATTAGCAATGGACAAGGATTCAACTTTTTTCTTGCATTTCTCTTCGACTCACTAAAAAACCTTTCATCTTTTAACATTTTAAGGTTTAATCTTATGGAGCAACAGGGTGGCACAGGAAGCAATGCCATTTCTGGGTGTTCTCCACGTGGTCTTTTATGTACCGGCATTTTTTATAATATGTAATTTCACTACTTGAGGTTACCCGGTACTAATTTTATAATACTGTGTAGCTACATGTCAGGTCTCAGAAAACACTGTATCACGACCTTTTAAGTTCTACAATGCCAGAATGAAGCATCAAAGTGAGAATGGTGAACTTAAAGGGCCTTTAAAACATCTTGAAGCAATAACATGGCATAGACTGAAGCAGGGGCGTTTTTAAACATTACACAGAACTAAAACAATTGAACCAATTTGTCCTTTGTTCTTTTTATTGCATTCTTTATTGCATTAATACTGTTTAAAAAGAAACTCAAAAAGCATTAAACTCGGGTACCAAGCTATACAAAATCCTCCATCCAAGAGGCCTTGGACCAAGCGTGGCAGCCGCCGGGCTGCGGGGCCACAGGGCACGCTCGCGCTCGGTCCCAGAGAAGCGACTAGAAATGAAAGGTCGTCAGCCCAAGCCCTCGAGTTCTCCCTCCGGGAGGGAGGTTCCGACCGAAGTTTCCAAGTTTTCAGGCAGGCCCGCCCGAGCCAGTGTTGCAGCTACCCGCCGCCTCTTGGCTGCAGCGGCAGGCCCAGCCCGTGGGAAGTTTGCTTTGGGGGTCTCGACCTTCCAGGAAAAGTCCGAGGAGGCGGCGACGCCTGCGGCCGCCCGTCCCCCACCCCCACCCGGCCAGGCGGGTGGACCCGCGCCCCCGGCTACAAAGAAAGAGCGCGCTAACAGGATGTCGAGTGACCTTGGAACTAGGGACCATTTCGGGGCTGCAGTCACCCCAGCTGTACCCCGTCCCGATGATGCCCTTTCTCTCGCGAAGCCGCCCGGTCCACCCGCTCCCCACCACCGGTGCCTTTTTTCGGCGTTTTCTTTAAGAGACTTGGATGCACTCGGCCCGGGAGGGGCCGGGCCGGCCGCGGGGCCCAGCCCTTCCCGCCGCGCCCGGGGCCGCCCTTCCCGCTGGAGCCGGCTGATTGATGGCTCCGGCCGGCCCGGGTCCCCCGCCCCGGCTCGCCCGCGAGCTCGGCTGTGTGTTTTGGAAGCGGCGCAGCGGGCTGCAGCGCGGTGACGCCCGAAGCGGGCAGCACCGCCCTTCCTTCCCCCCGGGCTCGGGCGGCGGCGCGGCGGCGGGGCGGGCGGGCGGGGCCGGGCTCCGGGCGGAGGGCGCCGGGAGGGGGCGCGGGCGGGGCGCCGGGCGGGGGCGCGGGGCCGGGCGCACCGGGCGGGCGGGGGCCGGAGGGCGGGGGCCGCGCCGCGCACGCCCAGCCCCACGGCCTGGCCGCGCCTCGCGGGACAGGTTCGGCCGGCGGGGCGGCGCCCGGCTCCGGGGAATAATGAGTGTCTGTCAGGCCGTCCCCGGGTGACTGGGCGGGGCGGGGCGGAGGCGGCGCGGGAGGCGGGGGCGGCGGGGGAAGGGAGCAGGGCGGGGTGCGTGTTTGCGCGAGTGACTCGGCCGACCCCTCCGGCGGCTGCCTCCACCCAAGTGGGTGGGGACCCGCCCAGCCCGGGCGGCCGCGGCGGCTCCCTCTCCCCTCCCTGACCCTCCCACCCCGGGTCCCAGCCTCTACTTACCCCGCCAGCCCCGGGAGGCTCGCAGAGCGAGCGGCGCCGGCGTCATGTGACTGCCCGGAGTTGGTGCCAGGAGCCAGAGGGGAGCCAGGAGCGGAGCCGCGCGGAGCCGGGCCCCAGCCGGAGCGCAGCGCGAGCGCCCACCGAGCCGAGCCGCGCCGCGCCGCGCCGCGCCTGCCGCACGCGCGCCCGCGCCCGCACCCGTCCCGGTCCCCGTCCCGGTCCCCGTCCCCGTCCCCTGCGGCTGGCGCCGCCAACGCCGCTCGGACTGGAGCGCTGACAGTACTGCATCCTCGGGACCCAGGCAGCCCGCGTCCAGGCCTTTATTTCTGTTCTGCAGCGCTCAGCACCGCGCCTCGAAAAGTAAGTCAGCTCACCCTCACCTTTGCTTCTCGCCCAATTCCTCCTGCCCCCCCTTCTCGGCTCGTCCGGCTTCATTTTTTTTCCACGGGGTGGGGGTGCACGCAGTGAATAGACTGGGGGTGCGGCGCAGGGGTGGGGGGCGCCGGTGGGCTTGGGAAAGTGCAACAGCTCCTCGCGGCCGGGGGTGGGGGTCTGAGAGCCGAGGGGAGGGGGCACATCCCGGGTTCAGTGGCTGAAAGTGTTGGATCGGGGAAACCACCGTGCGGATCCCGGGGTGCGGGGGAAGAGAGCGAGGCCAGAAGCGCCCGCCGCGGCCTGGGCTAGGGCGCAGGCGGGGGCTCACCTGTGTGGTCCCCCAGCCGCCGCCCTCCCGCCTGCTCGCTCGCGATTCCCTCCAAAGCCCCAGAAATCTCAGGGCTCTCCGCGTGGGGCAGCGTTGTTTGGAGAAAGGTAGCGCCGGGGCCGAGCGCTCCTGCTCCTCCCCCTCCTGATTCCCCACTCCTCCACCCCCCACCCCCGCGCCGCCCTCCTCCCGGCTCTCCGCCTGCGCCCACCCCCACCCACCCCCTCTGCCCCCCTTCCTGAAAGGGGCGCGCGGCGGCTCGCCCGTTGGAGCAAACTTGGAGCAGCTTCTCGGGCCCTCTGGGAAGAAACTTGGGGCAATTGGGACTGGAGACAACATCCCATTCTCGGTCCTGGAGCCCTGGAGCTGCCAGGGCGTCTGGATCCTCGGGGGCAGGAGGAAAGAGCTGGCCAGGTTGGAGCGTCCTCGGGGGCAAAGAGAGAACCTGCCGCAGTGCCTGGAACAAGGATTGCAGCGTGGCTGGAGGCGGAGTGCGCCTTAGGCAACTGCCTGCAGCGTTAGGGACCAGAGCCGGGTGGGGACCCGAGAGACTGATCCCTGGACCCGGACCCTTGGGACTTACCTAAGATTTCAGAGTGGCCTTTTCGGGAGATGGCAGATAATGCAATGGAATTGTCATATCTGTTCTTTGGCAGATAGCATAAGAACGCTCTGTTTTACATTTTATAGCAAGCAGTATGCAATAACACTAGCTGAAGAACATGTGAATGCGACTTAGTAAGTCAGGTTAAACAGAAATTGGAAATTGTTCACCTTTTGTGTTTCACTAAAATAAACATTTTACACTGAATTTTTTTTTCTAAATGTATTTTTGTGTTAGTATCGCCCAAGACCCTCAAACAAATTCATCGTAATATCACAGGAGTCTGGTATATGGGGGAAGTATGAAGTGAAATTCTGTGTTCATGAGATCCGGTATCCCTAATTTGTAAGCAAAATCAATTGGGGAATAGGGCATTTGTTCGCCATGGGTTTTTCCACAATTCTGTGCTGCCCTTTTCCTAGTGCTTTTACGTTTGAGGGGTATTTTTATAAGAGAAATCCATCTGGATGATAATATGCCTAACCAGAGGGAAGATTTGCTGTTAGAGAAGAGCAATCTGATAGCTTTAACATCTCCAAAAATTTAAGTTAATAAGTATTTTTTTAAAAGAGGGAATGGGAGAATGAGTTTCTACTGGCTTGAAATGCGGGATATGTTAGTTGACCTTAGGCTGTTAACAGAAACTTGAAATGAGATGTTTGATTAATTCAAACTCCCTAGAGAACAGATAGATCCTTTTCTGCAGCCAGTGGGGTTGGCTTTCAGACATAGCATTATTAGAAGAAAACCTAATGTACTATTGATAAGTTCAATGAAGACATGCTAAAGACAGCATTTGGCTTGCAAGGAGAATGCAAGCATAAACATTCTAATTTGAGAATAACAAAGAAAAGTATCTGCTTAGACAAAACCTTGTCAGATATAAAACATAGCAGCATAGCTTTGGAGAAAGCAATTGTTTTTGTTTGTTTGTTTTCACTGCAAAGTTTCTAAATTAAAACCCAGTCTTCTGGTTGCTATGGACACAGTGATGCTGTCGGGGGTTTGTGTTAGACTTATTTTTTATTTTTTTACCTGTAGTGATATCTACATACAGTTTCTTAAATTTCTGATAGTGGAACCCTCAGTTAAAACAGTCCTAGTTAACAAAATAAAGAGAAATAATAGGAAAAGGACTTAGTATTTTTACTTCAAAAATATCTAAAAGAAATAGATACTTTGAATGCCTCATTAAAAATGATACTCTTATACAGATTGTAGAGTTTTGGATAAAATGACTGTCAGGAACAGAATCGCATTCTGAGGAGGTGAATTTCTATTGCTGTAGGTACTTGTAGAACAGATGTGCAACTGTGCAGGTATGTTTTTAACTGCAATTGAGAAATACTGAAAATTTGGGGTGACTTAAGCTGTCTCATACTCTGTCACTAGAATTTAGTTGTCATGGATCACTTAAAATCAGTCCAATTTTGAGTTTTGTGGAATCCATGAATTGTCATCTAAATTCTTAGCAGCAGTGCTCTACCCTCATTTTCCTCAGCGCGCTCTCAGCAGTAATCTTTACCCTAACCCAGAATTTGCTCATAGCTAGAGGCCAGCCACGGGATGAGAAAGAGACAAAAGAAATCAGGAGAGAGGCTGGCGGTAATTAGGAAGGTTTCTGCTGCCTGAATATGATAAAATCCCATATTCACTTATGATGTTTACTACATGTGGAAGCTCCTATTTGTAAATAGGGCAGGTCCCCTGTATAAAGCTAGTGTTATTATTCACACCCATAGAACAAACACCTCCACCCCCCTGTTGTTGTCTTAAAAAACTCCAGCTGCTCATGAATATAGGGTCAGGGAGGGCCGGCTAAATGTTTCTCTGTGCTTTCTCTCCAGCACAGCCAGCAGAGCTGTTTCCTGTTCTTTGTTTCAAGGCTGGGGTTTGCGTCATACATTCCAAGTGGCATATGTGTGCTCTTTCCTGTTTCAGGCTGTTTTCTGGTAGATCAGTAGCCCAGACCAGGCCATGGTCCCTGCCCCTAAACTCCCTCTCCCCACCCAGGGAGTTATCATGTCTTTACACACTTACAATTGCTTAAGATGCCTGTGTTATGTCATAATGAAAAGTCAGTTAACCTTTTTACATGCACCCTTTGCTCCAGTGGGTTTATATGGGTAGATAAATACTTTTACCTCTTTAAATTTGTCATTGCCACAGTAATTTTAAGAAATTTCTATGCATCTGGGCTAGAAATCCAAAAGAGCTTGTTTTTGCTTTTCATTCTTTGAAGATGGGTAGGGTGTTTGAGGCTAGGCATTTTCATCTGAAGTTGACAATTTAGGATCAGGATTAGAGTTTGGAAGCAGTAGCATTTACTGCAAGATCTGGACCTCCCCCCTTCTATTCCCCACCCCATCCCACCGCACCCCAAAGCCCTTGTTCACATTTAACACTGACACTCAAAGCCTAGGAGACTTCATTGGATGGAGAATGCTAGCAGACCTGGCAGCCTGAACTGACTTGAAAGTCTTGCTCATGTTTTAAGGGAAAAATTCTTTAGAAAAAGTACTGAGGCAAATGGTAGGATGCATTTAGAAAATCCCAGGATTATTTCTTTTCAAAGGCAAAGATTAAAATACTAGGATGCTTTTTCTAAGGACAACAGTTTTACTGTATGCACCTTATTTCCACGGTTTAAAATAAAAAGCTCAAGAGAACTGGAGATAAATTCATTTAATGCAATGACAGCTTGGAAAGTTTTTACTGTGTTTAAAAAACAAGAGAACGCCCTTGCTCACTGTTTTACACCGCAACTTTTCAGTCTCATTTTTTAAATATTCTGTCATTTGTGAGATAATGAATTTCTGAGCTAGACCTACTTTAATAAATGAATTTTCATTTGGGTCTTCAGAAAGTAAGTTTTAAAGTAATGGTTGGAAAAGAGAATTTTTGTATGCAGTTTTCCTTTTTAAACTTCTTTTTGGATTTCCTTTAAAATCTAAAGGAATTATTTACAATTATCTCTAGTAGAATATATTGCAAGAGTGGCTGAGACAGCAGACCAGGCCTTTACCCTTCTAAAATTTGATGATAGATATTTGGTTTTAACTTCACATCTCACCATATTCTCAATATATGTATAAAAGGGAAATAAACTATATGATATTAAGAAAGCTTCTAGGATAAGCCAGTAGGTAGGTTACTGATAGCCTTTGTTGAAAAAAGAGAGTTTTAAAAAGTTCCAGTAAGATTTTTTTTTTCTTTCTCCTCTGGGGAATGTGAACTTGGAATATTAAGTTGACTTGCAGGACAAGACGCCTTTAAACTAAAATGCATAAGTAATCCAACATGAAGCAAGTTTTTTGTTTTAGTTTCAAAGTTGTTAACAATCCAGCCAAATTGACTAAAGTATTTGGCTTCCCCTAAATCATTTTACCCTCCTCTTTTTTGGTGGGGAGAGGGAAGTAGTTAATAGAGATGATTATAGTCTAATGTATTCTATCAGAAAAGAAAAATTTTTTTTAGCTATTCAATGCTGAACTGAACAACTGGGAAAAATTATACCAGTGTGGTAGTTACTGTAATTACCAAACTAAATAGCAGTAAGAGTTTCATCTCTTGACCATGCAAATCACTATTCCCAATTCAACCCCATTTTGTCTCCCTTTAGCCTTCAGCTTCTTAATATTTCCAAATCAACATTTTTGCTATAAAATAAAACAGTTTTCTTTGGTGGTATTTCTAACTCTCTGTTTTCACCCCCAGCCCCATTTAAGAAAAACATGATAGTAAATACAAACAACTTCATCCTTTAGATAGTAGGAATTATGTACTGGAAATTGGGCTTCTTTCTGAAGTGCTGCACTGTTGCTGGTTATTCCTTAAAAAAAATTCCCTAGAATCATAAGGCAGTTGCTATTTCTTTTGCTAGCTCGATAGTCCAAATTCATCTTGCAGTGGGGTGGAAGAGAGGCTTGTAATGGGCTTTGGCATTCTCATTTTCAAGTCTGATCTGTCCCTCTTCTTAAACTCCGTTTCTCATCTTAAGCGGTCATGCCAGAGCCCGAGACAGGAAACCAGACAGCAGTCTGCCCTGATAAGGGACGGCATTGTCTAAAGGAGGTAGCCTGGTTTCCCCCACCCTCCACTCCTCTTTCCTTGAAACTTAGTAGTAATAAAAGAGACACTGCTACAGACAGTTTCTGAACCAGAACTAGGACTGTTTTCTCCCAAAATTGTGTGTGTGTGTGTGCGCGCGCCCTTTCAACAGTCCTTTTGCCTTTGTGGGGAATGTCTCTGTAGTTAAATGCAATATTAAAAAATTATCAGTGGATTTGTATCCCTGGGTCAGAGAGTTTAATAGTAAATTTCTTTCTCTAGCAAAACAGGTTCCTGGAGCTTTTTGAAACTCATTCCATTGTGTTGGCAGGCCCAATACATTATCATTTCCCCCATCTAATTACTAAGGGGAACTGGAGGCAGCCTGTAAGCAAGTTAAGTGGCCCTTCAGCTAAGCCCTTTAGGGTCTACCTCTGACCTGATCTCCAGGAAAGGGGGCATCCCAAGACAACCCCCCTTCCAGCGAGACCCTGAAGAGCTCAGCTTAACAAATTGGGACCTGCTGGAGAAGGTTGCCATCTCTGAAAGGCCCCCGGGTCTCCAGGGATGGCCTGGAGCTAGTGTCAAACCAGATCAGTGGAGTTCGGCCAAATCTAGACATGAGAAAGCTCAAGTGGACATTGAGGTCAGTACATTCTACCCTGGAGAGCGACCTGTGAATCAAGTGTGGATTTTTTCCTCCTTTGACCTATATGCTGTCTTTTCTACTAACTACTGTTCTTTGAGGCTAATCACTGAAATCCACTCCTTTATCTGTTCTTGCACTTTACACTCTGGTACCTTCCAAAACTTTACACCCCAGAATTACTTTCATTAGTACATTTAGGTTCCTGTTCCCCTTAGTTCTCCAAACAAAGGGAGTTTTTCTCTTTCATGCCTCCCAAAGTTTTCCCATTTACTTTGCATTTTAGGTTTTAGAAGGTTTCGGGCTAGCTTCCCTGAGCCCTGGGCAGTGTTTCCTTGTACCAGTCTTGGTCTACAATCATGCCTGGCCCCTGGCCCTTTATTTAGCCTTGTCCTTCACTTTGTCCTGGCACGTGAGAAATATCTTTTGACATCCATTCATTTATTCACCTCACAGTATTTATTGAGCACCTACTCATTAGGACTAATCTCAAATTATGTACAGTTAGTATTCTCAGGTAGGCCACAGGATGGAGTAGTCCCAAGTGATCTAACCTGAAAAGGCATTTTGAAATCTTAATTGCCCAGTGGGTCCACCCCCTAGCCCTGCCCACTGCTGACCCCTCCCTACTGGGGGAGTGACCCCAGAATGAGATGATTCTCCTTCCAGGTCACTCCCAGAGCCCAGACTCAGTAGCAGAACAGAAGGAGATCCGGGTCTGCAGGCAGGCGCATTTCTGTTCTTGGCGACAACTCCAACCTACTCTGTGAATTCGGGCGAGTTATTTCACCTCTGTTCCTCCATTTCCTCATTTCTAAAATGGGGATGAGGACCTGACCCTTCCACCTTTGTACAGTTATTATGAGGATTTCCGTATTTGCTTGGGTAAAGCTGCCAATTTTTCTCAGCAGTTTTATGGACCAATTGCAGGTGCATTTGCTATGAAGAATAATAACCTAATTTGGGCCCTTTAGAACGTGGTCTTTGATCTTGTGTCCAAGCGTGCAGGCGAAGGGAGACTGTCAGCAGCAGGGGCCAGTTGGGAGTTGAAATTGCTGCTACTGTAAATACACTGTTCCTGCTACCCAAAACCCCCAGGGAGAGATCAGGTCACAGAAGTCACCACCCCGCTATTGCTGTTGGTGGTGTGATGTTGTCCTCTGCCTGGGGAGGTGGTGAAGTGGGGTGCCAAGTCCACCAGCCTTGGAGTCAGACAACTTTGGTTCCAATCTTGACTCCACAACTTAGCAGCTGTGTGAGCTCAGGCAGATTGCTTTACCTCTCGGCTCCATTGTTCTCATAAGTAGAATGGAAGGTCCTGTCCATCTCATAGGCATTAAAGGACACAGCCCATGAAAAGAAGCTCACCTGGTAGACCAGCAGTCAGGTGGAGACCTGCAGGAAGCTTGTCACTTGGCCATTGGCTTTCCTTGGTCAATAGAGTAGCCTTCAAAGAAGTAAGCCCAGTATTGCACACATGCTCCTTAGACAATTGCTTCGCTCTCTTTTTCTTATTTTCCATTTTAAAACAGTAGAGAGCTTGACGCTAGACTTTTTAAAAAGATATCTCTAGGTAGGTAATAAAAAAATTCTTTGAGGATGTGACCGGTAAGGGCCCTGGAGGATGCCTGCAGTAAGGTTAAGGCTGAGAACTTTTTTTTTTTTTTTTGAGGAAAGTTTAATAGATTTTCTTTTGAATGACACGTCCTCACCCCCCTCATAAGAGCCATTTCAAAGGTATTCAAAGGAAAGAGAAGACAGCAGAACACCTACTGTGGGCCAAGTGCTCTCATCCTTCTTTGTGCCTAACATCCTCCCCCCAACCCCCACACTCCCCAAAAAATAGTTCTTAGGTGAACAGCCTGAATTTCGAGGAGTGGGGAAGGCGGCCTCTAGGGAGGTAGGTGTAAGACCCTGGGTACTTGAGGTCAGGTCAGAGACGAGAATTAAGAGACTCACCTATCTAGGTAAGAGGCCCGGATGGACTGGGGCACAATCATCAGGGTGCAGAGTGGGGAGGGCCTTGAGCTGATCTTTGAAGAATTAGGAGGATTTAGATAAGCCGGAAGGGGACGGGGCATTCCATGCTGGTTGCCCAGCATCGGGGCCAAAAATGAACAAAGGCATGGGGGGAGGGGCAGCCGGCATGAAGGGCGCTTTTTGGAGCAAGGAGCAGCTGGCCAGGAAAGGGTGCAGAGTGTGGGCGCTGGAACCCACTCTGAGTCCTGGGGACCCTCTGGACTCCACTGGAGACAGCTGGGGAAAGACTGGTTGAGAAGAGGACTGAGAAAAGTCAGTGGCAGGAGGCTTAGGACCGATTGAAGGGGCACTAGGAATGGAGAGACCATGGAGAAAACCCCCAGTAACACAGTCTCAAGGGGCACTGAGAGCCTGGCCCCAGGGCAAGAGTAGACCTGGAAGGGAGTTTTGGAGAGGAAGGCTTAAAGGAAAGCCTGAGGTTTCTATGGTGAAGGAGCAGAAAATAAGGCAAGTGGAAGATGGGGGCAGGCAGCCTCTTCCAGGCAGAAGCTAGGAGGAAGAGGACTTGGGTTTGGAACTTGCTGCATTTTTTCAGAACTCTTTTCTGTTTCTTTTTGTTTACTTTTGAAGGGCAAGGGCAATATTAGCTCATGGTTTCGTAGCCAAAGGTTCAGTGGTTCTGCGAGATAAACTTTGAATGCAGAATTTTCGGGAGCCCGGCAAGGGCCACCACCCTGACAATTCTTGCTGGTTATTTGCAAGGTTCCAGCCATCCCTGCTTAGGCTGGAATTTCCAGGAACTGGCAGCTGACCGGAGCCAATTGGCCCCTCCCAGCCTCCCACTCCCTGCAGGGTGGGGCTCCATGGGTGGAGGCTCCTAAGGGTGGAGTGGGGTGGGTCTCCAGTGATAGGGCACCAAGCAGAGTGGCCTCATGCAGCCCTTCTGGGTTTGATTATATAACTTCACCGAAGAGCTCTGTGAGGGCCAGCCTGGCACATGTGCACAGCAGGAACACACACTATGGATTCTTTTCAATGGTCCTGGGTTGCTTGCCCTTAAAACTAAAAGACAAAATTGTCAGAGAGCATAAAAAAGGAAAAGGCACGTGTAACCTAAACTCTTCTCTTAAAAAAAGTGGAATGCCACTAACCAGGTGGCACGAACCTGGGAGCTTACCTAAAGGGATTGAGCTTGGGCTTCCCCACCCCCACCCCTGCCTGCTGGGCCTCAGTCTGAAATGTGTCGGGATTTTGCTTGGTCGTTACCTTTGCACCTGTCCTTATTTACATGCAAAATCAATTGCTTCACTTGGTCTTTCCGAAGTACAGGGTGTGGGCAGAAGCTTATCTGAAGCCATGTCCTGTTTGGACAAGTTGGACTCCCTTGGCAACCCTCCATAGGGTGGAGCAGATGGGTGGAGGCAGGAAAGTAAAATTGGGTAGCTTGTTAGCAGGGAGAGGAGAGAGGGCGGATTGTTTGCTCTCTGGATCATTATATTTAATCTGAAACTAAATAATTAACTTCTTTGCCATTTACAAAACATTTTGGTGCAAAATAATTTAATTTTTCGAGGGGCAAAGGTTTAGGATACTCGTGGGATATTTTGCACTTCCCACCAACACTGGAAGACTGAAGTAGAGGAAAATCGAGTGCTATGAAAAGGGGACGCATCTCCAGGTAGGTGCCAGCATCTGGCTGTTCTAAAAGGAGACTCCAGCTCCAGAATGCTGCTTCCATCTGCTGCCTGTCTCCTTGTATTTCTGGCCTGGGAGACTGCCAATAAATATTCAACTCATGGGGAGTGCTTGAAGAGTTTGGGTACAGAAGTGGAGAAAGAAACCTTTCTTTGGAAGGAAGTTCAGCGACAAAGATGTTTGCCTGTCCTGAACCTCCTGACCAAGACACACGCACAAATCATTTTTTTTTTTCTTTTTCCCTGAAGTTCCTTTAGGAATAGAAAGTAAGGGAAGGTAACATGGATAACATGAGGGATTCTTAGAGATGGGGTGTGTGGGGTGGATTATACTATTTTTCTCCCTACACCACCTACTTGTTTGAGGCAGTGAGAAGACAGATTTGTCTCAAGAAAGGCAGGTATTTTGGAGCCCCAGGGTCAGGATGGGTTACAGGAGGTAATTCAGGTTTGAGGATCTGGGAAAGAAAGAAAAATAGGTAAAGGGCATAAAAAGGGAGATGACAAAAGACCATCATGCTAATCCTGGTGTATCACCAAAGAGCTTCTTCAGTCTCTCCTCTCCGCCCTCTCTTATCTCCCGCTCCCCCCTTCTTCCTCCCCTTCCCAAGAACTAGCTGTCATTTATAAGGTGGTTTCTTGGTAAAAATGCTCTAGCTTCAAGGCAGGCCACTTTCCCAGGGAGTCTGGTGCCTTCGTGAGCTCCCCGCTGTGCTTTCCTTTCCTGAGCTCGCAGCTCACTGCGCCCTCTTAAAGCAATTCTCAGACGGACCAATGAGGTCGAGCTATGTTGCTGCTAAAACTTCATGTCCCAGGATTCACCAGGTTTTTAAATGCAGACATACAGGGGTTTTTTTGCATTTTGGCAAAAATCTGGCCTTTATTTTACATCTGAAAAGTCAGAAGTTTAAGTGGAGAAGGGAGTAAAGGAAAATCTGAAATCCGTTTCTTTTAGAGGAAAATTCAGTTTATTGGCCTTTCCCAACAAAATTACATAGTAGGGGGGAGGATGACATTTGTTCCAGTTGTGGGAAATTATTTTGGCAACGATGATGGTCCTGTATTCTTGCTTTCAAGCACTACAATAACTTAGAAGTTATCTTAAAATCAGGCTTGCCCTCGTTTTCTCTTTTAGATGCAGTTTTGTTACCCTGGGATTCCTTAGTTTAGAATGTATTTCTGCTTAGCTAAATACAACTAAGATGTAAATGTGTTTATGATTGGAAAATAGTTGTAAGGAAAAACAGAACCACATTTGGGGCCTCCTCATCTCTGTGATACCCACATAAAATGGTTAACAGAATTCCTGAGGGTGGTTAAAACCCACTAGGTTTAAAGACCCTGATGCTGGCAAACTCTGTCTGTCTTAGTCACTAATACCTGTTTTAGTGCGCCACCTACTGGCTTCACTTGAGATTGCGCTGTCTTGTGTAACACTTTTTTTTATATATATAGGATTTGTAGTTTATCTAGCATTCTTTTTAAAATGATGGTAACAGCCCCAAAGAAATAAGGTGCTCATGTTTAACAAAAACCACTTAGTTTAGGGGCCCTAATTCTTCCGGTGTATGTTATTTCTCAGTTACATGAAAGACACTTTGGTCCCTCTCTTCTGATTCTTGACCCAAAACCCATAGACAAAGTCACTGTCAGTGGCGAAGTGGTCTGTTCAGAGATAGGCACACTGGGTGTAGTGTGGAAGTTTCCTGCAACCGAGTAAACAAAAGCCTGATTTGTGCTTATGTGTTTGATTTTCTTCCTTAATTTGGCTCCTCTCTAGCTTAGATTCCCTCTCGCTTTTATGAGGAGTCTTAATTATAGAAATTAAAATTTAAAAAATGAGCACACCATGTGTGCAATGCCCCATCCCCAGCAGCTCTTGTGAACTGCTCAGGGCATGTCTTTTTCTTTGTGCGTCCTTCATCTTCTCTTGTCCCGTGTCCTTAACTGGCTCTAGGGGATCCTAAGTCACTTTAGAGGCTACCAGGCTGAGAACAAAGGGCTGTTAGACATGTGACTGGACACTGAGTTTATTCCTATTCATGGTACTAATTTTGCACACTTTGATTGTCCAGTGATGCATTGTTTAAAGTTTCAACAAGAAGTATTGTGATTCTACCATTCTTATCTATTAGCTTAAATAGTTAAATAATGAGAAATATCAACGCTTGTGTTAATCTGAAGAACAGCTGTGAACAAATAAAGTGTATCTTTACAATTCCTTTTTAATAAAAATGAGTCGGGTTTCATTAGGATGGACTCATTGTAATAGACTTTACTTTTTCTGTACTGACTACAAATTATGCAGATTACTGAGTTCCTTTAAATTTAGATAAAACATAAAAGCTAAAGAATGAAGCTGATTTAAATAATGTCTTGAAATGATCAACGATATAGCAGGTTGTGTATCATTCATCTAACTGGATTCAGTAGTCCTTGCTGATGGTGCTCTTTGCTATAAGCATTGGAAACGTTTTATGAAGGCTTTGTGAACTAAAGGGTGGGATTTTAGAATTTGAACCAAAATGGGAGCTTCCCTGGTGGTTCAGTGGGTTAGGCAACGCAGTATGAGGCAGACTGCAGCCACTGCAGGATGAGTTCTGATCCTGCCGCTGGCCAGGGAGGGGACCCACGTGGTGCAGCAGACCTCTCCTGCCTCACGTTCTGCTCCCTGCTCTATCTCTGGGTCCTCTCACCCCCCACACCTCTGGCCTGTACCCCAGTGCATGTATGCATAAATTTAAAAAAAAGAAGAAGAATTTGAACCAAAATGAACTGCAGGGCCCATGGGGTTAATTCCACTGTGCTGCTCTCGCTGGTAGAAGGAGCACTGTTAAGGGAGCACACTGCAGGGAGGTGGGCGGTGCTAGGCGATAGTGCCAGGGACCTCTGTGAACCTTTTCCAGTGGCTCGTAGGTAGCTCTTAATTGGTAGACTGAACTTTGAGTCTTGTTTGTAAGGAGAGGTGGGGGTTGACCTCTAAGGCTAGATATGTTTAGCAAAACTCCATGATGTGGGAACGACAAGTTTGGTGTTTTGTATGCACGAGGCATAACCAAAAATTGTGTATTTCTTGGTATAAATGATTTAGAGGCTAAGAATTTGTTCTGTTTTAAATCTCTTTTGATCTTCCTCAAACCTTGAGGAAATAAGTGAGAGGAGGGGGTGTCATCTGCATTTTACCTGTGAAACTTTAGCCACAGGGCAAAGCTAGGATGCAGGTTTCTTCCTACCTGTGTCTCAGAACTCTAGGGCTCTTTCCTAGCCCCTTGAGAACATGAGCGCGTTTATTTAGACAAATGCATCAAGACACTGTCTAGAAGATGGTTGAATCTGAAGTGTAAATTCAGTTTAAAAAACCTGGGAGAGAGGTAGCCAGCCCTAGGTCAAGGCTGCCAAAGTATCTGATAACTAAGCAGGCGATCTCATCTTTCGTTGAGAGTCTGCTCTGGTGAGGGGGCAGGAGGCACACAGCAATTCTTAGGCCCATGTCCATTCATCCAGCTGCCAGGCTGGGAATTGGTTAATCTTGATCCCAAGACACAAAAGGGGTTTTTATTCTTCATTATGAAATCATCCATTTTTCACTGGCTATTGGAGGTTGTTCTTAGTGGGATGCATAAGAGAGTAGTAACACCATTGATTTGAATAGCCTAATAGCAGATTGTGTTTCCAGATTATAATACATCCTGTGATGTAGGGAAATAAATTTTGAAGTCAGGGCCTTATGTTTCGTTAATGATGATACTCACGTGTTGTCATGAGACCCCAGAACAGGCTTCTCCAGCAAAGCAATGAAGCACAAGAACACAATATTACTTTCATAATTTTATTTGAAGATGCCATCGTGTAAACTGATAGAGGAAGGATGCAACAAATGCCCCATTGCTATAATGGAGGTGGGGAAGGGGAGTTCTAATACTGAAATACAGGCAGCGCTCTAGAACCAGTTCTTTTTGCATCTTTTTCAATTGGAACTTGTTCATTTTCCCACTCAAACCCAAGCAATCATCAAAGACTGCCTTTTGCCACAGTGCTGAACACTTAAATTTGGACAGTAGGTTTCTGAAGCAGGTTATTGAAGAATCAGGACAGTGATTCTGTAATTGAATATTGAACCGACTAAACATTTTGTCCTGTGAAAAAGCAATTGGCTTGCTATAGATCAGTGTTAGAAGTCACTAGTAAAGAACGCAGAAGATGAAGTAATAGGAGCAGAACAAATAGAAAGAGAAGGGTTGGACAGAATCAAGATGGCTTGTTTCTTGAAGACTAATTTGAAATTAGAGTGAATACAAGCTGATGTTTTTCTCAAATAAAAAGTGTTTAGAAAACAATAAGAGGTTGAGGGTGAGTTTATAATCTGAATAGGCATTTCTCATGTAAATGGTAAATAAATTTGGGGGGAGTCAACTTTGGTAACTAAATCAAGTTAGAGTGAAGATAATTTGTCATGTTGATACAAAGAGATTGGCACAGTTTTCCTTTATTAAAGCAATGATATATATTGCTGGTAGAAGTGCTGGGAAGTGGGTTCTGTTTTGCTGATGGAAAGTAAGAGTATCTCTACTGGATCATACATCAGAATGTACATATCACCTAAGACATTTCCATCAGAAACTTTTTCCTAAAAATGAATTAAGGACGTGCAGAAGGTCAAACATAAAGATGCTTATTGCTGTATATAATGCTGACAATTTAGAAGCAGCCTGATTGAAAAATGAATAACTCATCTATTCTCATAGTGGTGCAGAATTTAATGATGTGAAACTGTACTGTGGAAAGGAAATATTTTCCCAATAAACTCTGAAGTGAAATACTATGCATAATGCACTCTGCATGCTATCATCCCTTTTGGAGATTGTAGTAGATACACTAATCCCAGTCGGGAAGGGTTTGGAGGTATTCAAGCAAAGATATATTTTGGTTGGTTCTAGGTTTTCATTTTGCTTGTCTTGTTTCTTTTCCTTTGATTTTTCTGTAATAAATTTAAATAAGGAAAGATATTTAACATTCATGTTTAGTTGAGTTGCACTGCAAATTTTGCAACTCAGAAGGGGCTGTACATATTGTTTCAGAAATGTCAGGGTTTAGGTATTTGAGTTAGAAATGCCAGTTGACTCTCCTTGGTTATGACCCTGGAGTCTGGTTTTAATTACACAAAATGGCATCTTTCATAGGTAAAGGAAACATTCCAGCCATTCCAGGGATGGAGGGGCAGGAGCAGGAAAGGGGGAGTAAAGAATCTTAGATCTTTTATTATTTTATATTTAAAATTACGTTGTTTTTCTTTCTAGACCATACACCAGAGCACCCTAGAAAGTTTACCTAAGAGAATGCTCATGTTCGACCCGGTTCCTGTCAAGCAAGAGGCCATGGACCCTGTCTCAGTGGTAGGTTTTCCAAAACTACACCTGCTCTTCCTCACCCCGTGATAATAGCATTCCTGTGTTTTATTCCTTAAGATGACTCAGTACTCGGCAGGCAAGCTCCCTCAGAGCCCTTCATACTCAGTGATACCCTCCTAGGCACTGTGTAGTCAGTAGAATCTGTATTGCCTTAAACCCATGGGCCTCCCTGGTGGTGCAGCAGGTTGAGCGCTGCACTGTGAAACATCCACGGCACAGCAGCATGATGCCAGGCCAGGGAGGGGACCCACGTGGCACAGCAGACCACTCCTGCCTCGCCCACTGCTCCCCTCAGCAGTGTACTTCAGCTCCCCGCTCTGTCTCTGGTGAATCCGCTTACCTCCTGCGACTCTGGTCTGTACCCCAGCTCTTGTGTACATAAAGAAATAAAACCCTGCCTGCACCCCATCATCCCAAATATGATTAGCACAGAACTTGGGTCATAGGTGAATCTGATCACAACAGAGGCCAGGTACAAAAGCTCCTCGTTTACCACTTGTTTTAGTTTGGCCTCTCAAGATTATTGGTTTTGGCACAAAAAAGCTTGCCCAGACTGATTTATTTTAATTACTGTGTACTTACAGACATTAAAAACCCTGTGTGTGATGTTTATCATGGTTAGGAAGCAATTTTTACAGTCTTTTGTAAATTTTTACAATCTTTACAAATTTTTACAATTTTTATAATCTTTTGTAAATGGTTAGGAAACAATTTTCACAAATCTCTTGTACAGTCTACAATTTTTTACAAAGCAATTTAAGCAGTCAGGAACATGATTACTTAAGATCACCACCCCAGTTATATCAAAGTTTCTTAAAAATATTAATGAATGTAATTTTTTTTTTTTAACTAGTGAAAGAAAAAAAAATACTGTTACGTCTCCCGTAGTATACAGGATGTCTCTCATGGAACTGATGAAGGAAATGATGAAAGAGATGAAACCTGGATGGGGGAGACTCCCCTGTCCTTTTGTAAAAATATAGTATGAATAAAATGATTTGTCTAAAAACTGATGACGCAGCTATTATCGACCTGTGACTGTATGAGAGACAACTGAGGAGAAACTATGGAAAATTTGGCAGTGAGGGTGGAATTTTGTTTCACTTGGAAGAGTCTGAGGAGGGAGGGAATTAGGTTCGTGGTCTTTTTCAACACCCAACTGCTAAACTAGTCCTTCAGTGAGCCAAGCTCCCCTAGATGCTTTTAGGGCACAAGGGGACTAGTAATTAGTCCAGGTGCTTGCACAGGTACAGCACTACCGCTGTGGCACATGGCTGATCACAGAAAGGGGCTGACTTCAAAGCAGGGAGTGGTTGAAACTGGAGGAGATCCGGTTTAGCGGACGTTAATAACAAGGCAACACTCTTCTGTCTTGCTCTTTTCTTCCATGGGCTCGGAAAATATTCACAAGGGGGGAAATCTTGGCCTGCATTGTGTATCTGAACATTGGAAATGACACACTTGCAAAATTAGATCATCCTTATGCATTGGCTGTGGAGATTCCAGCCAAAAATGTTTGCACAAGACACGGGTCACTCCGAGGCCCTTGGATCTGAGTCGCCATGGATATTGCTAAGCCAGTGAAGTGTTTACCACTGTGTACAATGAAAAGTTAAGTCACAGTGGCTTTCAGAAAATAACATTTACATTCCAGCCTGGTAACTGGATCACGGAGTGTCTGAATATGATAGTACATGGCAATACAATTCTATTAATCAGAAAAACAAGTTAGACTCATGTTATTCATACTCTTCTCATTTTCAGCGACTTTTTCACCCAACTATTGCATGATCACATTGGGGGGAAGACGAAGGTATAAAATTTCCCCATTAATGATACGCTTGAAATATGCATAGGTTTTTAGTTCCTGAAAATATGATTAATTTCATAAATGGTGCAGACCCATCTGTGATGGCTTTTACTATTCAGTATACTTTCAGGGCTTTTAATCAAGCATGAAGATATGGCTTGGGAGCCTAATTGAAAGCTGAAATGGAGATCCACATTGCTAAGTTAGTATGATATAATTAAGTGCAAAGAAGTGCACTTAACAAAGAAAAGGAAACAAAACAAATTAAAAATAACAGTTATGCTTGTAATGCTGTGACATATTAATACATGAGGTTAAAGTATGTTTTGCAATGGATAGTCTTTCTCCTTCATGCTCTAGTTTTCAAATTCAAATAATGCTTCTAGAATTTAATGAGATCTTTTCACCAGAAGCTAGTGTCACTATTAGATTGAAGGTTTTCTCCCTTGATTCAGCAAATCCTCAGTTAACTGAATGAAACTCCTGGAAATTAGGATGCCATGATTATTTTGCTTAACAAAATTAAATAAAAAGCTTGCGTTTCCACTCATAAATCTTGAGATTTCATCTTTTCTGCCTTCATAGGCGGAATGTGTTAAAGATAATTTATTACATATTTTTTAATTCAATCTTTGACCTGAAGGCTGAAGCTGTTGCCCATTTAAGTCAGTATCCCTACATTTGTGAGATGTTTTTAATCCCATGTAGAAATAAAAATATTTTACAGTAACTTAATCTGTCCACCCCTCCTCCCTTCATAAAAGGAGTGATCGGTGGAAGCTGGCTGTCTGCCTGTTGGTATTTTGCTGTAGTTTAGAGAGGAAATAGCTTTTCTCTGAGCAAAAGATAAGACTTCATACCCTTCTCTGCTAACCCTTGTGCGCCAAAGCAAACAGAAGGGTTCAGATGTGCCTCTTAGCATGCGGAGGACACACGCACAGTGAGCCCGTGCCCCCCCGCCCCCCAGCCCTCTGCTACCTGCCAGGCTGGCAAAACCACAAGCAGTGCCCTATTTTTAATTTATAAAATTGGAGATTATAATTTGCAAAACATGAGACAGGTTGTGTATATAAAATGTACATGTCAAATGTACGAACAAGGGCTGAGAATTAAAGAATTTAACATAGGAAGTGAGAAAGATAGCAAATGTTTCAAAAATATTCTTTCTTAGCCTAGTCCCATAGGAAGATTAATTTTGAAGAAAGTGTGTCCTATTTTTTTAGTGGAACAGCCTCCTTACAGATTGAGAAATCCTAAAATCAGCAGTTGCTCTGCTCTGTCCTAACAAAAACTCTGAGCCCGGTAGAAAGAACGCGCACTGTTGGCGTCGAGGGCAGGATGTGTGCGCATCTGGACTGTTTGTGAAGCACCACACCTCCTTCACTTGCCACCCCACCCTTGGGAGGAAGATGCCTCGACTTGCTCAGCCCTGTCACGATGCTCACTCATTCCCTGTATTAGTGGCTGGTGGAGTCAAGATTTGTCCCTCCTCATGAGACAGTCATTGCATCCACTTCAGCTGTCCTGGAATGGAAAAGTCACCAAAACTATTCCCAATAAAGCAAGAAACTACTGAAATTCTCAAGTCATCGTTGAAAAATCAAAAGAATTGGTATTACCCTTTGTCTTGTCAGTACTGAAAACTTGCTCAGAGGGTGAGGATTCACTTCATTGGTTCATCACAGATTTATTGAGCATCTAGTCCAGGCCCCAGCATGGAGATGTGAACACTTGGGTGTTTTTTACAGAAGAGGGAAAACTTTTCTCAATAACAAATCTTTCTGGTGCTGCACGGGGTTAAGTCTCAGCACTGTGAAGCTCTCGGCAGCCACTGCAGCATGAGTTCGATCCCTAGCCAGGGAGCTGATCCACGTGGCACAGCAGACCTCTCCTGTCTTGCCCACTGTGCCCCTCAGCGGTTTATTTCAGTAGATCTGCCTGTTCTGCTCCCCACTCTGTCTTTGGTGAGTCTCTCACCCCACACCTCTGGCCTGCACCCAGTTTTTGTATGCATAAAATCTTTTTTTAAAAATTAAAATAAAAAAAACAGCAGATCTTCCTGAAAAGTAAACGCACTGCTGCCCCTTGCTCAGGTGGGCTCTTTGGACTGCTCTGTCCGGGGCACAGAGGCCCCGGGAAAGCAGCATGAACAGCTGTGGGCCTGTATGATGTTCAGGAGTGGCCAGGGGCGCTCTTGGCTCTTGCAACGTCATCAACACTTGAAATAGGTTTTTTTTTTTTAATATGCATGGGCTATGCAGCCCATGGCCCATGCTCATTTGCATTGCTTGTTAGTAGATGGGACTGGCCTGAAGGAAGCAGCTATTACTGGTGTGTCCCCACCCAAGGCTCACACCCGGAGCAGCCTTGGCCCGTGCATGGTGGAAAACCTGATCATTGGAAGCTGGTTGTAGTCACTTATGTGCTCCACCCAAATAATTAAAGTAAATACATCTTATAGAAGGTTCTGGTAAACAATGCTGTGAAATTTGCTAGTAAGACAATTTGAGACATCACATTTCTTTACCCTTTGGTGAGGCAGTAGGACTGGAAATGGTTGTGTACTCAGCTGTGTGTCTCCCTACGTGAGCCCAGTGGCTTTACAAAAACAGCACGTGGGGGTGAGGGGAGACTTTCACTGGAAAGCAAACTCTTTGCAAAACTGAATTAAGGCTTGTAACACTTAGCTTAAGGTCTGGTTGTCTCTTTCGTTATGGCTTGAAAAACCTGAGATTATCGTTAAATTTCCAGATCTCCCAGGTTTTAATTCCCACCTTTCTTCAACTTAACCCCATGGACAGAAAAAGCCAGCAATGGCAGCAATAAAAACATGTTCTCTTTTTGCTTCCTATTTAGCTACCAATAACTTGGCATTAAAATCTAAGTCACAGAAAAGTCTTTGGTGAATAGGGTGGAAAATAGAATTAAGAAGCTACATTTGAGCAAGAAGAAACAATGCTGCCTCCTATTTCCTGAAGATTTTTCATCTCTCATTCCAGAACTTTTCTTCTTTAGAAAATTATATGCAGCGAGTTAAATTCAGAAGTAGGAGGAGCCCTTTTTTCCTCCTGTATTTGATTACTTCCTTAAACCCTCATGCACTGTACATATTTTTTGTTTTTATTCATGAAACTCGAACCTCTTTTAATGCTTAAAATATACTTATGGCTGTAGGCTGTAGGTTTGGGGGCACTTACAGTGTACCTGTGTGTGCCTCAGTCAAAAGAAAGGTAGAAGTAGTGTTAATTGATCTTAATCTGTAGCTCAAAAACTTTTTAAACACACCGTTTACATATTTCTTGATTTTATATCTTCATGTCCTTGTTTTCAAGCAGTATCAATTGTAAAAATTCCCCCCTTAAAAATGTATTTAATCAATTCACCAAATTTTAATACTGTAAATTCCTATTTTAACCTGTATCTCTATCACCAAGAACCAGGTTGTTCAGAGGGAATTTTATGCACTCCTGTAGAAAAGTTTACTATGACACATTTTGGTGTATATTTTAAAGCATGGTATGTTCACCAAGGACCATATAGAAGCAGCTTCAGTACATTATGCACACAAGAGTTGGGGGTGTAGGCCAGAGGTATGTGTATGAGAGGATTCACCAGAGACAGAGTGGGGAGCAGGACTGGCAGATCTACTGAAATACACTGCTGTGGGTGAGACAGAAGAGGTCTGCTGCACCGTGTGAATCAGCCAGGGATCAAACTCGAGCTGCAGTGGCTGGCAATAGCTTCATAGTGCTGAGATTTAACCCCTTGCCCCACCAGGGAGGCTCATTTCTGGGGTTTTTTAAACAGCACAGGAGATTGTGCTGCATGGCCAGGTAGAAAGTCACACAGTGTAGACCCCTCCCACCCCCCCGGGATAAGGTATAACTTGTGGTAATCCCAGCAACAACCTCTGCTTTGCCACAGTTATTCACAACCCACAAGAATGCAAGGGAGACTGAGAAATAAGAGTGTTGAAGCTGTTTATAAGGCCCCATTGGAAAGTTTTCTTGGTTGTGTTGAGAACACCGTATTGTTGAGAATTTACAAACGCTTAGGATTTTAGAGCTGAAGAGAGGCATGTTGTGTTGCTTATCACTTTCATTGCAAAGCATCCAAATTCAAGTAAGTATCTGTAGGCGGACTTGACATGTTATCATTAAAACTTTTCAGTCTCCCTAAAATGCCTACAAGTAAAGAGAATGACAGGTTGAGTTTAATTTCTCAGAAGGCATTCTACAACCAAATTTGGCACAAGAAAGGTACAGAGAGATCATTTAGGTCACATGTGGGCAGAGCTTAGGTCAGGGAGGACGCAGGTGGATTCCGTCCTTCAGCATCTTACTGTTCTCCAGCGTCTTTCGACAACCGGGCAGTGAGCAGAAGTGCAGAGGGAGTACTGGCTCAGTGTGCAGCGTGACCTTGCGTGCAGGTCACTCTGAGCATGTGTCCTTACTTCAGTCATTGCACGAGTTGTTCCTTAGAGTTCTGTCACCTACAATTTGGAAATGAAGTCATCATCCACAGCTGCATTGTAACTGCGAATAAGACCACTGAGCATGTTGCGGCCAGAGACATAATTACCCTGGTGTGGGCTATCATCGATGCCCTAGTGGATGGGGGCATAGGCGGCTCACCATCTTGGTTGGCCTGAGACTGAGGAGGTTCCTGGGATGTAGTAGGTTCTTCTACCGCTGAAAGCAGGACTGTCCAGCCATTGAACCAAGGCACCGACATACAGCTCCATCTCCATATTGCACGGAGGTGTATCATGAGAAATAGTATCATCCTCTCTGCTATGCAAGACACCAAAGCTAAAGAGAATTTCTTGCCAATTAAGAAACCTCATCAGATTATGGCCTACTTAATTCTTTTATTTTCTCAAGTTTTTTGTTTTTTTAATGAATACAATTGTGGGAAGAAAATCATCAACTAGATTTTTCAAAAATAAAAATTCCACCAGAAAGGCAGCAAGGTGAGCTGGCTTGGCTGATTTTTGGTGAGCCCCAACCCTGACTCCTAAAGATTGTGTCCCATAAACCTTTAGTTTCAAAATGTTGCCGAATCTCAGCCTCAGCCTTGACATTAGACACAGGAATCATCTCAGCCTTAAGATGACTGGAGAGTTTTCTACAGTTACCACATTGACCTTAGTTCTCCAAGACCTTTTTTTTTTTTAAAAAAAAAAAGGGGGGGATCAAAGGTATTCAGGTCCACGTAATTGACAGTACCTTGTGCATTTCGTCTTACGGCCTGTTTCAGACACAGATTTGGTGACTTACACTTTTTCTCCAACAGTCATACCCATCCAATTACATGGAGCCGATAAAGCCCAGCAAGTATGGCGTCATCTACCCCACACCATTACCTGACAAGTTCTTCCAGACCCCGGAAGGCCTGGCGCACGGGATGCAGATGGAGCCCGTGGACCTCACCGTCAACAAACGGAGTTCACCACCCTCTGCCGGGAATTCGCCTTCCTCGCTGAAGTTCCAGACCTCGCACCGGAGAGCCTCACCTGGACTGAGTATGCCTTCTTCCAGCCCACCGATGAAAAAGTACTCGCCGCCTCCCCCGGGAGTGCAGCCCTTTGGGGTACCGCTGTCCATGCCCCCGGTGATGGCTGCTGCCCTCTCCCGGCATGGGATTCGGAGCCCGGGGATTCTGCCGGTCATCCAGCCGGTCGTGGTGCAGCCCGTCCCCTTCATGTACACCAGTCACCTCCAGCAGCCGCTCATGGTCTCCTTGTCGGAGGAGATGGAAAATTCCAATAGTAGCATGCAAGGTAATTTGCACCACTGCTGCTGGCTCATTTAGGATTTGCCTGGTCTTCCCTAGACAGTCTGGGTGAGGGAGCTGCACGAGAGAGCCAGGAGCTGTTGAACTCTCTTAAAGGAAATACTGTATTTGTCTAGAACCTGCCTGAGGCATTTCCTTTTTCTTTTAAGTGTTGATATTGGAAGAGCTCCCAGGAGTCAGGCTGTCTGCTTAATGCCGTGAGATGATTCTCTTCACTATGGAATTGTCAGCTTTAGGATAGTAAGATTCTTGACTTTTTATTTTGCTTTATGGACTTACATACATTTGATTGTAGTGATAACTCATGATTAATAAAGGCCACCTTGTTATCGACTGGTTTGAGGCAGCGGACTCCAGGGTTAAAGGCAGATAAGCAAAAGTCATGAGGAAAAACATTTTGGAGCTAATACTTTAAATGTCCAGCTTCCTATAGCTGCTGCTTGCTGGCAAATAAATACTTACACGACAGTATTATAAATAGAAACTGCAGTAAGCATTTAGCCAAAAGTGGTAAATTAATTTTACATAGGGTAACATTGATGTATTTTCTTTTTTAGTTCCTGTAATTGAATCATACGAGAAGCCTATATTACAGAAAAAAATTAAAATAGAACCTGGGATCGAACCACAGAGGACAGATTATTATCCTGAAGAAATGTCACCCCCATTAATGAACTCAGTGTCCCCCCCGCAAGCACTGTTGCAAGAGTAAGTATATGTTTACCTCTACCCAGCATTTGCGTGGCCATGCTCACCGTGGGGTCTGCGGCCGAAGCTCAAGTGTCTGGTGTGTGGTGTGGTGTGTCACTGAGCACGTCTGGCAGCTACTGGGCAAGCTGGGAGAACCCAAAAACAAAAACCTCACGGCGTGATGACGCTTATGTCACCTTTTCATTTTGCCGCCTCCCCATATACTAGCAGTCATTTTTATCTTTATTTTGTTGTCACCCATCTAGACTATGTACACTTAATTTCCCTTCAATATTAATTCTCACGTGAATTGAATCTGACGCGCTCGGTATTCGTTTTAGGTTGGATCATGAAATTATTTCATGTAGAGAGATACATCATCCTTCCAGTTGTCTCTTCTAATAAAGTAACTGTTGTTTTGTATTGGCAAATAATATTTAATCAAAGCTTTCAGTCCCAAGAAAGGCCATTCCCCCCAAAATGTCTGAAAATACTGGGAGCAACAGAACGTTGCCCCTGTTGTTCTGAGAAGCTCAGCATTGAAAGAGCTCTTTACTTTTTGGTGGTTTTAATCATGTCTGCCCCTAAAACGTCCAGGGCTTTGGGCCTGCCGTGCAGGAGGAGCTCACTTGTATTGGCTCATAACCAGACAACTGAAGGGCGTGTTGCTTCAGGTCTGACTCGCCCTGTGATGGTGTCACCTCACCTCACGACTGGGATCTGCCTCGAGGGAGATCCTTGATGTGTCCCATGGTCACACTGGAGGCTGCATTTGCAGCAACCTTTGGATCCCATCTCTGTTGTCCTGAAGATATGACCCTGGGCTAGTTGCTTAATCTTGCTGCCTCTTTATTTTCATTATTGTTGTAATTATTTCTCTTGCTGTAATTGTCTTGTGTTATGGTGCTTTCAACATTGGATTTAGTGGCAAGTTTCCAGAACAGAGGCAACAAATATGTCTCCTCAGGGTCTGTTCCATCTTTCCCTGTCATCTTTTCTTTGACTTGAACAAATGTTCTGCACATCTCTCCTTATACAACTGACCAAATGTAAATGTTCTGTTTTAGAAGTGCTCTTCTCTGGAATTTTAGTTGTATCTGTAGGAAACCCATTTTATAGTACCACACATAATAATTGCTATGGTATTAATAATAATCTGTTTTCGGGGGCGAAAGGGTGAGGGTTATCCTATATTTCTAGATAGATGTAGGAGCAAATGACCCCAGCCACGTCAGCAGGGAGAGAGTACGTTTGGTGGAGTTGCACGTTTTCCTTTATAATGCACCGTACCTTCTTCCCCTTCAAGTGAAACTTTTCCAAGTGTTTTCAGTTTTCAAAGGAATTATTTCATCCCCCATAGTACACATGTGGGAGTCAGCAAATAGCTGATGAGCCAAACATTAGATAATCCGCCTGCAATCCCTCTTTTAACAGCAGAGAGGGGGCTGGGCTTGCGGTCCTTCCCCGATGAGTGCTCTTCTTGCTGCCTTGTCCATAGCTAACTAGTTGCATCTTCTCATGTGCTTGGTAAAAGGAAAAGGAAAATGGACACATCTGGTAGGCTGGATTATCTCTTTTTCTGTGTTGACAGCCATCTCTGGCAAGGTAACTGGTCACATCACTTGTAATTATTCCTGCACAGGTGATGAGAAAGATGCCATAAAGCTAAATAAAGCCAACTTCTGACATAGGGAGAAGTCCCCTGACTGAAAGGGTCATTCCAAAGGTTAGGGTGTTGTCAATTACAGTGTAAACCATTACAGAAGAAGGATCTTTGAAGGCATTCTATGCTCTGAGTGCTGAGGAAAATACTTTCCCTCTTGTTTTAATGTCCTTTTGATGATCTCAAGCTTGACGGCTTTAATGATTAATGAGTAATATGCTTATTTTAATGCTGACCTAAGATTGCATTTTGCCTTGCAAAAAATTGTACAGATTAGCCACAACCAGGACATGTACTTCGCAAGTCATTCTCTCACAGATGTGATTAAGTAATGTCTTGGAGTGTGCCCAGTTGCAGCCCACATAGGAAACCAACTAGCCAGGAAAGAATCACTTGAAACCAAGTCCCGAGAACATCACGATGAGGCAGCCCCAGTAATATTTGCTTTCGGAAATTCGTCCTTTCCAGAGGTGGATCTTAAAACATAGCTTAGAAATCCATTTGCTTAATCAAAAGTTACAGCTTTAGAATGCTTTTTTATGGTATTCAGATATTTCTCAAATTCCTTGTGTTTTTGCATCGGTGAAAATATACTTAGAAAAATCTTGAGGATCAGATTTCCCCACGTACATATACATGTGAACTGTAGCAAGGGGGCAGAGGCTTAATGCAAAGCCGGGTAGCTGATATTTAATTAGCGTAGCTGCTTGGTGGTAATGATCCCAGACAGGCTCTAAAAATGAGCAGGGAGTGGACCAAAAAGGGTCCCCAAATCCTTATAAATAACCTCAGCTTGTTCCCACACCTGGATCTTTGGAGATGGGACTGCTTCCTTCAGAATGACACCACCTTTCAAGATCAGATGGACTTTATCGGAGGCGAGATCTCCTGATCTGCTGTTGTGACATTGCGCGTGAAATTAACCATAGGAAGTAAAGTGTGCACATGGGTTTCAGAGCCTTGAAGTATTAACAGCTACTATCTAGTAGTTTTACACCTGGAACAGATTATTCGTAAGGGCTTGTATACAGTTCTTATAGTAGTTGCTGAGATCATATTTTCATCCTCGCCATTTTATAGAGAAGAAACTGAGGCACTGAGAGGATAAAGACCTAGCCAGGGCCTCGGAGCTGGGGTTGAACATGGAAACACACAACCTTCCAGAGTACCTTTATGTATGAAATGAGCAGCTGGGAAAAGTGGTCATAATTATTACATAGAAACTCTTAGACACATTCCCAACCTATAAAATCTAGTGACTGAGAGAGACTTCTAATGCCATCTGGCTGGAGATATATTTAACTGTTCCATTCCCCCCCTCCCCCCCCCAGTATTTGATTTACTAAAGATAAAACATTTTTAAATCAATGGCATTAACGTTGAAAGTTAAAAAGAAGCTGACAACTCTTTTCCTTCAATTAAAGACTTTTAAATTAATAATAAGACCACATAAAAACTGCTATTTTCTCTTTTTGTTTTTGTCTATATATTTAATTAAGTCCTTGTTTCTCTCCCTCTCCCCAAACCCATTACTTCATGTTCACTTTTCCATGTGTCTGAACTGAGCTATTTTCTTCTTCTGTGTAGATCCTCTAAACATTACAACAGGCAGGTAAAATGATAACCCAAAACTGGCAGTTCTCTTTACCAGTACTAAAGGTGTAAGAAATAAGTAAGGCCAATTCAAATCAATATACCAGAAGAAGTTATTGATAAAGGACATGCTTTCTCCTTTTGATTTTTATGCCTAATTTTTTTTCCATCTTATAAGCTTGAGCGTTTGACTTTATCAGTTCTTCTCCTCCTTTTCACCAATCTTTTTCCTCCCCATACACACTTGTACAAAACATTCAGCTTTGTACATACAGTGTTTGGAGCACTGTCAGGCCATGAGACTCAGATTTAAAATAAAGAGAAATCATTCCTTATAGTTGGAGGCCAATCATGCAAACTTGCGATGCGTCAAGTGTTTAGTCATGAGGAAAGCAAATGAATGCATTAGAACTTTTCAATTACTTCATTAATCAGCAGAAGAATCCTGAGAAAACTACAGCCCTGGCCCCACTTGGCATCACCTGCCTGTTCTCCCCACCACCTTCTTTTCTGAAACACAGGAGTTTCATAGTACAGATGCTTAACCTGATGGATCTCAAATCTACTCTAGAAGGGGGTGCAGGTGCAGGAATGGGAGGCAGCTGAGCCACAAGTAAGAAGGTGGGGGGATAGGAGGTGCTGTGAGGGAGCTGGCCCTGCCCCGTGGAGTTAGTGTAATAGATTGTGGGTGAGAGGTTCCCCCCCACCCCACCCCTGACTGCTGACAGTGCCACCATTTTGGCAGCTAAGGAACGTGGAGCACCAGCATTTGAAAATTACATGTAAACTGGCAATCTTTAAGATATCTTGGTTTATGTCAGTAAAATAGGTATGTCTGCAGTGTGGCTGCCCAGGATGTAGAAATTTGACCCTTTACATTTGCCACTAAAGAACAATAAAAGGAACTCAGGGCAGCCTGAAAAAAAAATTAACAATTAAAAAAAAAAAAAAAACAACCAACCTAGTACAGTGTTCAGCATTGTCAAGTACCACAAGATTCTATAAATAGGCCAAATTTTAATTGAGGGAAAGAAACTCTCCTAGCACTTTGCACCTACCTCTAGCATAGCACCTAACCTTCTTACTGTCATTACTTATCTACATGTCTGTCTCCCCCTAGAGTGTGAGCTCCTCGAGGGCAGGAACCCTGTTTTTATTCATCTTTGTGTCCCGGTGCCAAGCACAGTGCCTGGCTCATGGTAGGTGCTCACTAAATGTTTGTTGAATGAATATAGCAGTGCTTCTTTTTGATCAGCTCATTTCTTTTTGTTTTTTTATTCTTTTGTTGGGTTTTTTTGTTTGTTTGTTTTTGCCCAGTGTCGTTGATGCTTTTGGTAGACTGATGAAAAGGAGGAGCCTTTTACTTAACATTTGGCATTTTACGTTGACTGTCATAGGAATCACCCTTCCGTCATAGTGCAGCCCGGGAAGAGACCTTTACCTGTGGAATCTCCAGACACCCAAAGGAAGCGGAGGATACACAGATGTGATTATGATGGATGCAACAAAGTGTACACTAAAAGTTCTCACTTGAAAGCACACAGACGAACACACACAGGTATTTCAAATACAAGACTCCATCTTTATTAGAAGTGTTAGAACAAACTGTTAAGGACAAATGGTCTAGCTTTCGGGGTTTATCAGAATGAAACCTCACGGTTCTCTCTAACAGTGACAGTCTGTACTCTTTGAATTTATACAGAAATATTTAAAGAGCCTGATTAATTGTGCTGTATTAGTGGTAGAGGTTTACAGTAAACCTCATCTGCCCTAACATCAAACTCTTCGATTAAAATTCTAGTACAACAGCACTTGCCTTGGTATTCATTTTCTTCCTTAGAATGCAGGGTTTTTTGGATTTGTTGTTTGTTTGTTTTTTTGGTCTCATGAGTCATTCTTCTTAGGAATATTTAGAGAGGTGACAATCTGGGATTTGGAACAGAAAAGGGAAGTGTGTGGCAGAGCAGAAGTGAATCCTGGGTAGACGAAGCCGAGGGGAAATCAGCCTACAAAGTTCTTTGACTTTGTCCTCATGTTACCACAGAGAGCGATGACAGCGCTGGTCTTGTCTCTGGAGCCCCTAATCAGCAATGCCAGGCAGAATCATGAAAGCATCCCAGGGTTTTATGGGGACCCTGGAGGGGGACTACTACCAACTTCAAAGCTAACGTTAAAAAGACATTGATTACTTGGATGATAATTTGCATGTAGGAAAAATACTGCTTAGCATGTATATCCATTTTAGTAAAGCAGAAAAATGCAAATTTTAAATATCTCGTGGGACTGCCAAAGAATGGCAATTCTGTGAGGTTTTGGAGACCAGGAGATAGTAAGTAAATTAATTTGCGATACCCATTATCCTCATTACTAACTTAAGCTTGTAAGATTGCCATTAACCACCGTTTTATTTGAACGAGTCTTCATCTCGGCTTCCCACGAATGGCTGAGGTTGCTAATCTGCCAGCTAGCATTACCCCACGGGGGGTTGTAGGAACCTGGCTTCTTGACAAGATGGGAAGAGACTGCTATATTTGTAGTGCCTCTGAATGAAAGCATTGTACACTGGCATAATTGTTATTGACTAACCAAAAGATAAGATGTTAAGATGCTGACATTCCTGACAGATACTTCAGTTAATACAGATTTCATAATTTAATGCTTTTATGCTTTAAGAACTCTTAAAATTTCCCCATCCCAGTTTTTAGACAGCAAGGCAGGTAAATATTAATATTTAAAATATTAAGAGGACTCACTCATTTTTCTTGCCTGTCCTGGGGTGGTTATAAGACGCTGTGCTATTGTAGAGGGACACATGGATGCGCGTATCTTAGAGATAATATCTGCCTCATCTTAAAAAATCTGAACTATGTTGTTTTTACCCTTTAATATCCCTGTGTTTGCAGAGAAGATGAACCTCTCTTTTTCCTTTCTTGCAGGAGAAAAACCCTATAAATGTACATGGGAAGGATGCACATGGAAGTTTGCTCGGTCTGATGAACTAACAAGACATTTCCGAAAACATACTGGAATCAAACCTTTCCAGTGCCCAGACTGTGACCGTAGCTTCTCTCGTTCTGACCACCTCGCCCTCCATAGGAAACGCCACATGCTAGTCTGAACGCCGTCGCCTCCTGCCTCAGCGTGGCTCCCAGCCTCCCGGCTCTCTCTGTCCTCCCTCCCATCATCTAACTCATTTTTTACATGTACATTTTAATTTTGATTCAGCTGGTCTGAATCTCTGAATTTATATCATTCAAACTTCCATATGGTCAGTAGTTCATATTTTCTAATCCTCCCTCTCCTTACCACGGGTCAGACCTAAAGAATGTGAACACTTTTTTTTTTTTTCCGGGGATGCTAAGCAAACCCTTCTTGCAGATACGTTTAATGTAATGAGAACAAGGGAACATGTAAACTAACAAGACCAATTGTCGGTTTCTCCATGTACTCCTCAAGAATGTCAAAGTAAATGTATTAGAAATACAGTATCCAGCCTGCTAGTCCTTGCCAGAGACATTCATACCTCTGTGCCCTGTGATCACATTTCGTGCTTGACAGTGAAGAGAAGGGTGGACCCTTTCACAGGTTAGCTGGAAGATTACACCGTAGTGCAGTCAACTCTCCCATTGCCCTAAACAAGTCTTGCTTGTCAGCTTGGATTTATCACTTCCTCTCGCCTCCCTTGTGCCTGCAGCTAATAAGGAGGTCTTTGCCACCACTGGGAGATGAGCCAGAGTTGCTGATTTAAGTGGGTGATGTTCATCAGGTGGAGGGATGGATGCTGTACTCACATAGCATGTAGTCGAGAGGAGGAGCTTAGTAAGCAAGGGAGGCCTGGGGGAGGGGGGGAGGGGGGAGAGCAGGAAGTGGGCCATTCTGCCCGGTTGGGAGTCTTCAGTAAGATTCATCAGTTAGCCGTGCAGTGCTTCCCCAGAGCTTCCACCAAACAGACCTACATGGGAAAGGCAGATACATGGGCTCATCCAGGCGCCCATTTCAATTCCTGTGGTGTCCTTGATGGGGACCATCAAACACTGATAGGGACACCATGCAGATATTTGCCCATAGTGGCCAAAAGCTTTTCTGGGTAAGAATATGGATGGTCTTTCTCTTAGCCAACCTCCTTAAGCTTTTTTGCAAACAGGGAAATGCTGAGTAGTGATTGTAATCCCTTACCAAATTAATCACATAGCTTTGATACAAAAACTCTTCTGTGTAAGCTGGAAGGTGCCAAATTGACTGTCCTCTGTGTAAGTGAGCATCTGCTAACGATTCAGTAGTAGATTCATCCCATTCAAAACCTGAGTGACACTATGTGTAAATATGACTAGTTGGAAGCACACATACCTTTATTTGGGGGACAGATATCTAAACAAAGTAGAAAACCACAGTGTAGGGAATCCTAGATGTAGCTCAAAAATTCCCTCATGGTGATCTCCCATCACTATCAAAAATCCCACCAGAAGAACAAACTGAAAATGACTCGTGTTTATGTTAAAGATAAAAAAGCACCATTACTTGTAGGAAGTTTTTCAAAAGCAGGCTTTTGAGCACCATGGTCTAAATGCTAATACAATGATTCATGCATAGAATTGCCGTCAGTCCTACATTTAAAAGTGGACGTCGGTGATCGAACGTGGGTGCATATAGCCAAATGCGCCTTCACCCCTTGATGAAGGATGGAGAAGAGAGAAGACTGGAATCCTGAAGATCCATCCCAGCCACAGCTCAGGATCCAACACAACCTTAACTGGGAGGAATATATTGCTTACTTGTTTTTGTTTTTTTTTTTTTTTAACCATCAGTGAACAAATTATTCTGGAGGCCTGCAAATTGTGGGGAGCTTACTTTGATGGCGCTATTGTTAATAAAAGTTAGTTGTAGGGACTGCACCTAAGAGATCGCACCCCTCAGCCGTCTGAACCAACTGAAGGAAATGGAGTTGAGAAATGCAAAGTGATTTGTTATCTTGGCACTTGGTTTTGATTTTTTTTAAGCACTGCAAAATTTGTTTAGAATATTTAAACATCCTAATTGGGCTTTTTTTTTTTTTTTTGGCGACTATGACATGAATTGAGGGATAAAATTTGGCTCTTGGAAAAGTAGGCATTGTTGGCATTGTAAATGCTTGTCACATTCATGCCAAAGTGTTTATTTCTTGAAATGGTTCTTCTGCAACACACTGAAGAATTTAGTAGGAATGCAAGGAGCTTTTGTTATGATGGAGATGACCCATTTGTGTGTGTTCCAACCCATGTAGAAGGTGGGAAAGGGAGCAAGAAAGGATAGAATTGATCTTTGAATAAGCTTTGAGTTTGAATCCAGTTAATAGCTTCGTGTGTTCTCTTAAAATTTGATGTGCTTGCTATGGCATATTTAAATTTTGTTCAAAAGAACCAGCAAGACCCTGCAAAGACTCTTATTACTATTCAGCTTGCTTAGATTGTGTTAACAGTTCAATAATGAATATCCATTTTAACTGAAACAATCCACAGAGGCTATTCTCTATTCCCAGTCTGGTCTACATACTTCAGTTAGCAATTGGCTCTCACCAAATTTTCCTTATATATATATACATTTGTATTTTGCTATGATAGTTGAGAAATTTAGTCTCTTAGTCATTTTTAGCTGTTATTGTGGAAGACCTGAAATACAAGATAAGATGCCCTTAAACGTGGTTTTAATGATGTGCCATGTTATTATTAATGGTGATTTTAATCGCAATATTTTAAATTGATAAGACTTTTGTAAACATGAAGTTAGAGTTGTATACATTCTGTTTTAGAATTGCTGTGATGCTATTCAAGTGTCATCTTGGGGAAGATAGAAAAATTAAATCTGAATCCATCATATCTTAGAGTTCTGAATGTGAATCTACATCATAAATGGGCATTAACATTCTAAATCGATTGGTTTGGAGAATGTGTTAGCAGCATACCATGTTTAACTAAGGAAATGCTAAATACACAGAAGTTTCAAGAGCCTTGGAACAGATTGACAGGGGAACTATAGATGTATATGTACATTTTAGTAAACACCCATCTGCACTATCAGTGTTGCACTAATACAGAATTTGAAAGACTATTGCTGATACTGTTTATCTGCACATCATTGCTGATTAGATTGATTTAAAGACAATCTCAGAGATGTAAGGTGTCAAAGTAATTTGGTTTGAAAATACACAGTCATCCTGATGGAACTGCTGTCATACATGACACTGCTCAGATTTGTCTTTATTCTCTTGGTCAAGGTTAACAATTTCTAAATGATTGCAAATTCACATAAAAACAATACATTTACAAAGCCATTTTACATGCATTAAACGAGGGCTACAACAATATTATGTTTTACAAATACTAGCACTTTTTTTTTTTTTTGCTGTTATGTACTTAGTGTTAGAGGGTCAAAGTAATCTTTCTGCTTAGCATCTCTTAAACCATCCCTGCAAGTATAGCAGGATTATTACATTTACAGTACTTTAATACTTGTATAAACTATGCAGAAATTTTTAATAAAGTGTAATATATTTTATAAGCTAATAAGACTGAATGGGTAAAGGTTTTTAGCATGCATTAGTATACTTGCAAATACTGAACATTTTGGTAATCTTTCTAACTAAAGATGTGAATGTTTAATGTACCTTCTGTTTCTACTCTGTAGTCCAATGGGAATTCAGTAATGACATTTTGTCATGTCAAACTGTGAACATAAATTTGTACTGTACAGTCCTCATATACTATATACAGTATGCAATATGTATTATATACTTGTTAATAAAACCATCAGAATATTAAGTGTGATCCTGTGATTATATTTATGCAGTGATCACTCACAACTTAGCAATGTGACATGAAGAGACCCTCCTTTGGAATTCAAAGTAAATCACTCTGAGTGGCAATCATTGATGGTGGGAAAGGAAAACACCTACCTAGCACTGAACAAGTTAACTCTGCCCCAAAGTTGCATCCCTGGCTCTCTGATAATCAATTGGAGGTCATCTCAGCAGAAACTAAGCCTCCAGATAACTAATACAAGTCTGCAAACTTACCTCATGCATTTGGGGAATATTTTGTTGTTTATAACCCCCTTGCTTCCAAAAGGAATTTTCATGCCTTGTATAAAAAGATGCATAAAATGTTTTAAATTTTTTAATAAGATGAAAGGAATCATAGCTGGAGACTGGGAGGTCACACATGTCCTGATGCTACTACTGTGACTTCAGTGTCACGGGAACACATTCCTGATGAGTCTCTAGAGTTCTTAGGTTTAAGGGTGATTGTAATACCCGCCTACCTTCTCCGCACTCAAAGTAATTAAAGCTAACATACTGACCGGCAGGTCACAGTAACTTCCTCCAACCCAGACTTCATGAGTAAAACATGAAATGATGTCTTCCTGGCTCTCATCACATGACTCACCGTCACAAGATGGAGGGTGGATAGAGGTTGGGGAGAAGGTTGAATTCAGCCTCTGGAGTGTTCTCCATCAGCCTCAGGAAACTCGTCTGCAGTTACAATTAGACTACAAGCTCAAAGGGCGTGGTGTATGACTGCTGTCCTCATGGAATATTGGCGGGAAGCAGCCAGAAAATTGGCTCTAATCCTCCCACTACACTTGAGATGAGTGAAGTGACCCTTCCCGCCTGGAGAGCATTCACGACACTAATTATTTATCCAGACTCTTTTCCCAAAAGGAACATCACGGGTTGTGGTGAGAATGCTTTACTATCGTGTCCGCGGCCCTCATACGAAGAAAGTGTGACTAGACAGTGAGTTCTAGTCCCTGACCCCTCTATCCCCTCACATCCACTGGCCACCTCTAAATTTGCTCTCTCTGACTTTTGCCGTTCTCCTGCCCTAGCCCTGGGACTATTAAGAAATCTTTTTATGCTCCTCTCCAATCTCCACACCAGCCAAGCTGCCATCCTTCCAAAGCAAAGGTCCGAAGATGTTTTTGCCTCTGTTTAAAATCCTTCCCTGACCCTCACGTACCTGAATTTGTTCTTAGTCTAGCTTTACTCCCTTTAAAGCCTCACCTATTTTTGTTTCTTTTTTTTTTTTTCTTTCTTTCCCCCCTCGAAGACCCTTCCACCCTTCCAACTCTTTCCAGACTCTGTGACTCTGACAGGTGCACAAAGCTTTCAGGGGGTTGCTCACGGAACTCCTGCTCATCTTTCAAATTCCCAGTCAAAATTACCTCTTTGGGTTTGTCTTGGATGAACTCCAGTCACTCACTTGGCAGAGTATTCTCCTTAATTCCTGTGTTCCCACTGTCCTTGTGTTTCCTTCAGTTGTTAGCACTTACCTCTCTGCACTGTCAGTTTGCTCAACCTGCCTCATTCTCTCTCTATATCTCACATCACCCTCAGAGGATTCTATTCCAGGTACCCAAATTTCAATCCCCTGGGCCAGCCCCAAATTGGTACTCAGGGAAGATGTGTTGAGAGAGCAAATGACTAATAATGGTTAACATCAATTGAGCACTTGCTGTATACATAGCACTATTCCAAGTACTTTGTGGGTATTAATTAAATTCTCAACACTATAAAGTCAATAGTGCATTATCCTTCTCTTCCCACAGATGGAAGTTGAGATACAAACAGGTTAAGTAACATCCAAGGTCACAAAGATAGGATGTGACAACGAGAATCATATGCAGGCCAACTCTAGAACCTGTTCTCCTAGCCAAAGTGGGTCTCTAGCCTGGGTGCCCTCTGGCTCATTTTCAAGCCTTCTCTCAAAATATGACCATATGTGCTTGCTTTTGCTCATTTCCAGAATTCCAGAGTAGATGCTAAAAGACAAGGAGAAGATGGTAGATTTGGCTAAAGAACTTTGGGCTTGAGGGACAACCCAGCAGTAAGTTCCTACTGATGGTTCTCTCTCTCTCTCCCTCCTTCTCTCTCTCTCTCTCTCCCTCCTTCTCTCTCTCTCTCTCTCTCCCTCCTT
>JAGFMF010011678.1:6415178-6573104 GCA_019455555.1 Galemys pyrenaicus | reverse complement strand
CTCTCTCTCTCTCTCTCTCTCTCCCTCCCTCTCTCTCTCTCTCTCTCTCTCTCTCTCTCTCTCTCTCTCTCTCTCTCTCTCTCTCTCTCTCTCTCTCTCGCTCTCGCTCTCTCTCGCTCTCTCGCTCTCTCTCTGTTTGTTTCCCTGTCATGTATCCTGGCTTGAGCACTAGTGTCACTCATAACCTCGAACCACTACCACAGACAGACCAAAAATAAAGAAAAGAAAAACCCACACTCTTTCAAGAAGAGCCAGGAAGAGGATGACTACAGGATTGCTATCTTTTTGACCATAACTGTGCTGATCCAGACAAAGCACGGCCCTCCACTGTCTGCCACGTGCAGAGCGTGTGGGAGGGAGTCCAGTCCCCACCGCCTCTCTGCACTAAGTGAACGCAGCAAGGAAGTGGCTCCCTGTCCCTACTCCCAGCGCAGTGGCAGCAAAGGCCCGAGGGAGGAGTTTGTCCACTATTCCGGGTCTGTATTAAATAAGTGTGAGCAGAGGCAGCTCGTCTTCTTGTCCCTGGGCACAGAGTGGAGAGACTGTGGGTAGAGCTTGCTGGCAATCCCCACCCAGCACTGAGCAGCAAAAGGCAGCGTCCCCACTCCCTTTCAAGCAGAGAGTTGGGCAAAGATTTCGGAAATGAGGAAGCAAAGAAAGAGGTCTTTATAATCTAAGTATGAAGTCGCAGGCTCATCTCTGAGTGACCAAAGCATTGAACTGAGCAGAACCAACTGAGAAAAGCTTTGGGAAATGAACCACGGAAGGGGATACACCCAGGTTGCAAACTAGCCTCTCAGGGGCGCAGTGGGGAGACCAGAACAGTACTGCAAAGGTTCAAAAATTAAATTAACATTCAAACCACAACCCCCAGAAGCAGGCCAGGATGTGTGTTCCAAATCTAAATGGGTTGACTGCCTGCTAAAATAAAAGACTTAAAGAGGAACATTCTCTCATGGCATAATACACAGAATTTCTAAGATACAACCCAAAGTTACTTAGTATATCAAGAACCAGGAAAATCTCACCTTGTATGAGAAAAGAAATCAACAGATACTAACATCCAAAGACGAAACTGTTAAAATTCCCTGACAAAAATTTTACAGGAACTATCATAAAAATTCTCCCAAAAGCCATTATGAACACCCGTGAAACAACTGGAAACTTAGAAAATTTCAGCAAAAAAATATAGGATACATTATAAAGAATCAAGTGAAAATTTAGGAAAAAGTAAAATATCCAAACTAACTGTACTAGCTAATGAGTTCAATAACAAAAAGGAGATTATAAAGGAAAGAATTAGGAAAGCTTCAAGATGGATCAACACATATTAACCAAACTGAACAACACAGAGAAACAAAGTGAAAAAAAATAAAGAGACTTAGGGGCCTTTGGGAGAATAATGAAAGTGCTAATATTCATCCATTGGATCCCAAAAGAGAGAAGAAAGCACAGGCCGAAAATATATTGAAAAAATCATGTTTGAAAGCTCTCCAAATCTGTTGAAAGACCAAAAAAAAAAAAGCCTACAGATTAACGAAATCAAGTGACTTCCAAAAAGGATAAACCAAAAAAGTCCTTACCCAGACAGGCAATCAAATTGCTGAAAACTAACAGCAGAGAGAAAAAATTTAGGGTTAGACATAGTGTATATGAAGCTCGATGTTGAATTTTTTTTTAAGAATTTTTTTCTTAAAGATTTATTTATTTATGCATACAAGCACTGGGGCACAGGCCAGAGGTGCAAGGGTGGTGAGAGAATCCACCAGACAGAGAAGGGAGCAGAACAGACAGATGGACTGAAATCCACTGCTGAGGGGAGCAGCGGGCCAGGCAGGAGAGGTCTGCTGCACCATGTGGGTCCCCTCCCTGGCCGGCGGCAGGGATCGAACTCATACTGCAGTGGCTTCAGTTTGCTTCCTAGTGTGTTGCTTAACACACAGCGCCAGCAGGAAGGGCCCTTGATGTTGAATTTTTACATGGCAACTAGATATATATTAAATACTGGAAATGAAAATGATTTTCTTTTTATACAAATATTTAATAATATTTCATGAATTTTTCCAAAAGGTAAATAAATAAAACTCCCCAGCTTCCCTTTCTGTCTAATCCTGTGTCACTCACTCCCACATAAGCCCCAGTCTACATTAGAGGAGTCACTCCCCACTAGACAACCTGCAAATCTTTTGAGGTTTTTTTGATGAAGATAATTATGACACCTGGATAATAACTACTCAATTTTCTCCTTTACTCCTTATATCTCTTACGCGCTTCTCCTGCCTTACAGAGTTAACTGAATTCTGTAATATCAAGTGATGTGTTTCATACATCCTTGTGATCCTCATAGAAATGGATCCAAAATTTCTCCAATAAGCTTGATTTCCACGCTAGGATTTTTGTTATGCTAGTCGCTGAGTTAAAAATGTTCCTTTCATTTTTCTGAGCAATTTTTATTGTAAATAGGTATTAAATTTCAATAAATGTTCTTCATCAATTTGGATTTTTTTGTGGTATTTCTCCTTTAAACCATTAATAAGGAAAAATATAATGAGTGCATTTTTTTTGTCTTGTAAAGTTTATTTAGGAAAGAAAAGAGAGAATAAAGACTCCAAGATAGATGGTACCTGGGAGGGGCAGAGAGAGCAGAACATGAGTGCATTTTTTAAGGTGGAACCATCCTTTCATTTCTTATATAAAGCCCGCTAATGCAGAATTTATAAATATGCATATTTTAGTAAAATGTAGTATTTGGTTAACTGTAGTAATCTTTCTAGGATTACTATCATTGTATGGATGAGTGAAAGAAGAACCAAATATATACGAATATAAACATAGTCCCTAAAACCATAAATCCTTTTTCTGTCTTTTTTTTCCTTCCATGCTTATTCCAAAGTCTTACTTTCCCCCACCCCCTAAATATTCTGCCACGTAGGAGCTTTAATTTCTAAAAGTGAAAGGAGATTCTTTGCTGATTAATCTTCCTTTCAAATAATAAATAAATAAAATGTAGACAATATGCTAGCACACCTGTGACTATTAAGTATGCACACAAAGAACCTGAAGATATGTAATTAAACCACTGCTGATGGCTTCTATTTGGGTGGGTGGGAAGTCTTTTTTCAGAAGGGGTCACATCTTACATGGCTGAAGGATTCCTGAGGCCATCTTGTGATGAAGGCAGCTTTTAGTACCCTTAGCATTCACCATAGGGCCCACGTACCTGCCATACACATGCTGAAAGTTCATATGCTCTTTATTTTTTAACTCAAGAGTTAGTAGCATTTTATTGAGTTTATAGTTTATATGATTTTGTTTTAGTGATACACTAAACAGGGGGCAAGGTGACAGGAACTGAACTGACCAGTCAGAAATACATCCTGTATATTGTGTTCTTATATGTGAGGGAGGTAATACCACACATTAATGGTAAAAAGACAAGCTATTTAGGAAATAATGTGAGAAGAGCTGGATCACTATTTGAAGAGCCATACATTTGTATTCCTTATATAATATATAAAAACAAATGTTTGGGCATCAAAGACAAGATTTTAAATCATAGGGACCTGTCTTCATGAGTTCCAGGTGAAGAGAGAGTTCTTCCACAAGACTAAAAATGTTTAAGCCACATGGCAAAATTTTGATGGATTTTCACCAACATTCATTTCTTTTAACAAAGTTAATAGTAGCTAAGAGGATGGGAAAGGATCTTTCTAATATCTATACAAGGACTATACAAAGAACATATAAATCAACTTCCACAGATCTCACCGTGCTGAATGAGAAAAGCTGGAAACAATATTAATTGGCACAACATTCATATAAATTAGATAAAGATATTCATACAAATCTGCATGATTATAACAATACATACATAAAGTCATCATTTAAAGTGTGTATGATAGAGGTATGAGAATGAGAGTAGGGAATAAGGAAGGACGGGGAAAAGAAAAAGACTTACCCCTCAGCCCAGAGCATAAGATCAGCATTAGTCCTTGCATAACCCAATTCAATTCTAGGCTAGAAAACATTTGCAAGATGTCTAGTACAATCCCTTAATGCACAAGCCAGCTTCACAGCAGCAAGCTACTTCCCCCATCACTCTCTGAAAAACTCCTGTAAGATTGTGCAACCTAGTCTGGAATTGATATATAAATATTTTTCCAATAAGCATGGGTTTTCAACTTTACTAATCGGAGATTTCTTCTTCTCAAAAACAAAAAGGTGAGCAAACATCTGAACTGAATCTTTGATATGAGATAAAAAGTCATCTGACTAGTTTTTTTCTAAATTTATTTATGCATACAAGAGCTGGGGTACATACAGGTCAGAGTTCAGGGAGGTGAGAAGATTCACCAGACAGAGCGGGGAGCAGAACAGGCAGATCAACTGAAACACACTGCTGAGGGGAGCAGCAGGCCAGGCAGAGGAGGTCTGCTACACCATGTGGGTCTCCTCCCTGGCCTGCGGCAGGGATCGAACTCATGCCGCAGTAGCTGAGGTTTGCCTCATAGTGCATTGCTTAACCCACTGCGCTACCAGGGAGGCCCCTCATCTGAGTAATTTAAAGGTCTCTTTAATAAAAAATAGAGTGAAACCCAAAGGACACAAAAACATTAATTCAAAAAGAAACCTGTACTCCTATATTTGTTGCAGCACTATTTACAATAGCTAAGATATGGAATTGACCTAAATGCCCCAAAACACATGACTGGATCAGGAAGATGTGGTATATATACACAATAGAATACTACTCAGCAATCAAAAAAGATAAATTCATGCTATTTGCAGCAACGTGGATGGAGCTGGAGGCGATTATGCTCAGTGAAATAAGTCAGAAGGAAAAAGAAAATATCAGATGGTTTCACTTATAGGAGGAATATAGGGGAACCAAATAAGGGATGAGTGGGGAAAAAACAAAACTAGAAGGCAAACTATAATTCGGAGACATTCAGCAGGGGAGGGGGAGGGAGAGGGATTAAAACAGGGGCAGCAAGAGCACAGGGACTATGGTGATGATTCACAGGTGACTTGGTGGTGAGAATTTTATGGGAACTACACCTGAGAGGAGAAAGTAAGCTGTACAAAAATGAACAATGATGTAAAATATAGATAGATTAAATAAATAAACAGAAAAAATGGAGTGAAACAATTGGAGTTTTTAATTAGGCCAAATTTAATATGCGTATTGCAAAAATGTCTGTTCCTGATTTTACAAAATTTATTACTTGGGAAGACAAGCTGACTGGGATTTAATAGGAGATTATCTTGGTAAGGGAGAGTGACAAAAAAATCAAGGAGAGGGCCTCCCTGGTGGCGCAGTGGGTTAAGCAACACACTATGAAGCAAACCTCAGTCACTACAGCACAAGTTCGATCCCTGCCGCCGACCAGGGAGGGGACCCACATGGTGCAGCATACCTCTCCTGCTGTGCCTGCTGCTCCCCTCGGCAGTGTACTTCCATTGATCTGCCTGTTCTGCTCCCCACTCTGTCTGTGGTGAATCCTCTCACCTCCCCCCACACACCTCTGGCCTGTACCCCTGTGCTTGTATGCATAAATAAATAAATCTTTAAAAAATTTTTAAAAAATCAAGGAGAAATGCAATCTGTTGGACGGGTAGAAGGGACAACAAGGTGGATAAGAAGCCATATGGAAAATGAGTCTCAAAAATATGGTATAATTTAGTCAGGGGTAGAAGCAGATTCTGTAGGACTCACTAGCTTACTCACTGAGGAGAGAAGAGGGACTCTTAAGAAAAAGAATATGAAAAAGAATACGACCCGTTATGATTGTGAATATATTTTTCAAATGAGCAATCCCAACAAACTATTAATTTAAAAAGCTGATTGAGGGCCTCCCTGGTGGCACAGTGGGTTAAGCAACGCACTATGAAGCAAACAGCAGCCACTGCAGCACGAGTTCGATCCCTGCTGCCGGCCAGGGTGGGGACCCACATGGCGTGGCAGACCTCTCCTGCTGTGCCCGCTGCTCCCCTCAGCAGTGTACTTCCATTGATCTGCCTGTTCTGCTCCCAGCTCTCTGTGGTGAATCCTCTCACCCCCCCCCACACCTCTGACCTGTACCCCAGTGCTTGTATGCATAAATTAATAAATCTTTAAAAAAAATAAATAAAAAGCTGATTTATATGTTCAATGTTACAAATCAATAAAACTATATCTCTTAATGAACTGCCTGACCATCTCTATAATTCTTATTTTCCACATTTTCTTTGGTTGCATAATCTTTGATACTCACTTTCTATGGCAACAATTCATAATTTTTTAATAGATAAGTCAGCCCTCAGGTATGGCTACTAAAATTTATTTTTTATTATTATTAACTGGGTGCATAAAACATGTGACTTTACACACAGCTGTACTTGCTCTTATAGGAGTGCTATAGGTTTGTGGCATATAAATTCAGAAATTATGAAAAACACTATTTTGTGTGATTCCATCAAAAAAGAAAAGCATATGCTTCATTGGTCTATTGTATTTAGTCGATTCTTGATGGGAAAGAACTTTTGTTGAGAACTTATAATAGTTATCTGCTTCTGATTTTATATGCCTGATGACTCGCAGAATTTTCTATGAATTAACTTCTTTTTTTTTTAAAGGTTTATTTATTTATGCATACAAGAGCTGGGGTACAGGCCAGAGACCAGGGAGGTGAGCAGAGTCACCAGAGTGGGGAGCAGAACAGGCAGACAGACTGAAACACACTGCTGAGGGCAGCAGTGGGTGAGGCAGGAGAGGTCTGCCTCACCATGTGGGTCCCCTCCCTGGCCGGTGGCAGGGATTGAAATCATGCTGCAGTGGCTGTGGTCTGCTTCCTAGTGTGTTGCTTAAACCCACTGCGCCACCAGGGAGGTCGTCCTGAATTAACTTCTGAACTTGCACATTTCAAACTTTATTGTCTTCCCCTAACACAACTGGTCTAGATGTCATGGGACCCACTTCCCAGCACATAACTTCTGGCCCTGGACTTCATCTTTACCTGCAGGTTGAAATCGCACAGCGGGTGACAAAAGTATTTCTGAATCTTATTTCCACACTGAACTCACAACAGCTCAGCACAGAAATAATGTGAAAACATGACTAGATCCTACTCAGCCCCACAAAATGAAATCTCCCAGTTAATATTCCTTCTGGTGAGTTCCAAAAGTATCTGCATCTGCCCCAGTCTCTTAAACATAAGCAGAAGTCAGGGAGAAAGGACCACGGTCCTGACCAATTGCAGTAAAACACCATGCTTTTGTAAATGCCACAGAAACAAATGTGAGTGCGCTACTGGGCATCTTCCAGAACTTGGCAGAGACTCCTTGCAGGTGAATCCTTTTAAGTTCCATTAGTGTCACCATAAGTCCATCTTTTACCCCATGGGACTGCAAGGTGGACTGATGACCAAACTCCCCTGCAGATCCTTCTAGAAGGATGCTGACTACGAGGGCTCTCATCTGGACACTCAGACTTTATCTTGCAACAGCAAGTGGTGCTTCAGGAGGCAAAGTAGGATGGAGAAGGTTGAGTGAGGACATGGGAGGGAGAAAAAAAAAGGCCAGAGGGCACTTCCTGAGCCCGCATTATCTTTTCTTAAACAAACAAGGACATTTTCTTCAGCGCCAGTCATGACAACCTATGAACTGCTATCAAGTTTTAAAGTTTTCTGGGGCTCCTGGGGTCCTGGAGATGACGGCCAGGACCACTTACCCAAATTCTATCACAGTCCTCCCGCCACAAACATACACATCTCCTACCTCTCCCTGTGCTTCCCATTCAGACCCCTTCGAAATAAGGCACACAGATATGTACATGCGTACCTCGCATCTTCCACTAAGCCACCAACACGAGGACAAATATAAAGTCAGGACCTGAATCTATTGATGAGACTCTTGGACTAGCCACTTGGAAGCTGGAAGTCTTTGGTATTCTCCTTGATTCTGAAAAGGGGGCAATAATGCTTCCACTCATCTCCCCCTCGGACAGTTCAGGCGAGTGATTAAATCACTGAGATCCACTCGCTTGAACTGCGTTCATAGGAAGTTCATAAGAAGCTCTTTCAGGGCTTTCGGTTTTTTCCTTTTTTTAAGATTTATTTATTTATGCATACAGAAGCTGGGGTACAGGCCAGAGGTGCAGGAGGTGAGAGGATTCACCAGAGACAGAGTGGGGAGCAAAACAGGCAGATTGACCAAAACACATTGCTGAGGGGAGCAGCCGGTGAGGCAGGAGAGGTCTGCCATGGCACGTGGGTCCCCTCCCTGGATGCTTCACAGTGTGGCACTCAACCCACTGTGCCACCAAGGAGGCCCAAAAGCTCCTTTAGTTTTAACAATGATTTTGCTTCTAAAAAGAAGCCTTTATTTCTGTACTGCTGGGGAGTAAGCTTGATATTCGTAGCTATGAGTGACATTGAGATACCATTTGAAAATCAAGTATCGACTAAATAATATTTTCACAGTAATAATACCATTTTTCATTAAATGTCTCTTACTTTGACATTTCAACCCCTAAGCATGCAGGTTTTGGAACAGGTACCTTTGTTCATGTTTCGGCTCTGTCACTTACTATCCAGATGTCGGGCAAGCTTTTTGACTACATTGAACTTGGGTTGCTGTTCTGTAAGACAGGGGCAGTTCCCATCAGTCCGCTAGGATTGTCAGAACTAAATGACATAATGTTTGTAAAGCGCTGAATGCAAAGTAGTGCTTTATTCAGTAAATCGTTGTTATATTTTCACTTCATTATTATTGGTGCTTTCAGAATGCATAAGACAGGATATGCAAAGGAAAAGGAGACCCCAGAGTTGTTCAGCTTAGAGGAAAAGAACATTCTCAACCTCTGCTCATGGAAAATCAGGACCTTTTAGAAGGTTTATTCCTTTGCATTTTAAGTCCTCCTTCTGCTTCCTTTCCAAGTGTAAAGAACCGAGACTGAACCGAGGACAGTGTTGTTGGTCCTAGTTCTGCAGACGAGCTCTTGGACCTTCGGTTTCCCGATGGGGAGAGAGACTCATTAGCTTTTGGGTTGGTCCTTTGATGGTCCTGGTAGAGAAGTTGGCTTTCTTCCGAACACTTGAGGCTGTCAGGTTGAGGGAACTCACATGCTGAGAGAGACGAAGTCTAAAGCTGATGCCACACGATTAAATCAAAACGAGAAACACACCTGAATTGTCTCTCCTCTACCTGGAATCAAGTGACCAAGGAACCCCATCATTTAGGAGAAGGCTCTTTGGGGGTCTATAGATTTGCTAGTGCTGTGGATAAGAGCAGACGCCCTGCCATGAGACCCTTCTCTGCCACCTCAGGGTAGGACACCGCCTGGCATAAATGACTTGACTTCTCAAGGCTCAGAGGGACATTGTGAGGATTAAATGGAGCACCAGGGTCAAGTGTTTGGATCAGCCCTGGCACAGAGGAAGCTTCTGTAAATACCAACATGACAAAAGCACCCAGGCCAGCTAAGGAGAGCCCTTAAGAGCCTTCTTGGGCTCAGGGAGCTCCTACTTCTCCTAATGGGAACCTGGACCCTGCTGAGGGCTGGTTAACCCTGAAAGAGCTTGAGGCTTCATGTCTCCTTCCTAGGACTCCAGGTTGGCCACACATTTGTGTCAACCCCTAAGTTTTTAAACACTCAGACACCCATTGGGTTAGGTTATACCTTTCTTTGGTTATATTTCACCTCTGAGTCTCTGGGATTTGTTTCATCATTTAATCCCCTCTGTTTTTCAAGTAGTACCCATAGAGCACCCCATACTATCTGTGTCATGAACACCATAGATTTGATTCTGGTGTCTCAAGATTCTCTGGGCAGCAAGCTACGGCACATCTTGGGTTTGGGTTCCACTGACAGAGAAACCACGTCATCAACATTTCCTCCTTAGTTCAGTGAGGAACAGTCTCCTGACCTCCTTGCCAGAATCTGGATGCAGTTTTCCAAAGCCCACCACTGAGAGGAAGTCCATGCCCAGACAGGTACAGGTCCCATGGGCGTCTTTCTTTTTCTCAAAGCCTTAGCATATCTTCTAGTCTTTCAAGGACAAATGACAACAGATAAATGGAGGATCAGTGTGGCTCCCAGTTCATTTCCTTCTTTCCTTCAACAGTCCCCTTTACACCTCAACCTCTGAGTGGAGATTTCAAGTGAAACACGAAGAGGTTTTTGTGAAGAACTTCAAAAGAGCTAAGGAAGCTCAAGGAATTGTCCAAATGAAGGTGCATAAAGGGAGAAGAGTTAGCCTTGTCAAGGCACTCAATCCCAACAGGGGCTTTTCTGGGTCTGCAGATTTGCCTCTGCCATATTCTGCTTTATAAGGAATATATATTTGGTCATGCAGATGACCAAATGTATATATTTCATTATACATTTTGTCTTCAGCCACATTCCTGGATCACAGCTCCCAGAAGCCTTTGCTGCCATCTGAGTGTTGAGAGTAATAAAAGAGTCTCTCATCATGTTAATGAGGTGATTTTTGAGGAAGCACCTAAGAATGGGGGCTGGTTTCCAGGAGAACCAACCATGTGATTAAAGGGCTGGAAATTCCAGTCCCATTCCCCAGAGCTCTGGAGAGAGTAGTTAGAGGCTAGATGTTGAACTCAGGGGCAAATGGTCCATGAGTCCATCATGCCTAAATAACAAAACCCTGAAAGAATGACTTTGGAGTGTTTCCAGGTTGGTGAACCTGTGGAAATTTCGGGAACATGGCCCACCTGGGGAGGGCACAGGAGTTTCCCCATATCTTCCCTGTGCACCTCATCTGACTATTTCTAAGTTATAGCCTTTGAAATAAATTGGTTATCGGTTAAGTAAAAGTGAGTTCTTGAAGACACTCTAGCAAATTAGTTGAACCTACGAGGGGTGCTAGGAAGCTCTAATTTATAGGCAGTCAGTCAGGAGTACAGGTAAGAACCTGGTTTGACTCACATCTAAAGGAGGGTGGTCTTGAGAGATTGAGCCCTTCACCTGGGTAATCTGATGCCATCTTTAGGTAGATAGTGTCAGAAGTGAGTTGAGTTTTCAGATAACCTGCTGTTATATAAGAATTACTTGTGTGGAAGCTTCCACATACACTTAGAATTGAGTCCCTGTGCAACCTCTGAGCCTGTGAGCTCTTTGTGAGCAAGAGCAACCCTCAGCTCCTGGAGGTGAATCCAGGACCCAGCTTAGGGCCAGTCAGAAGAGCTCTTGAAGTGCTTACTAACTGAATTCAATTGGAACTTTCAACCAACTACATAAGGTCATGTCAACCTGGCCCATAATAAAGTGCTCAATCAATGTCTCTTCACATGGAGACAATAAATGAAAGGCAGCAGGCACAGCGAGTTTGGACCTAGAGCTTGAGATTCAGAATCAGACAATCCTGGGGAACAAGCCCCATCATCACTTGCTTCTTTCAACGTGCCCTAAGCTGCTCCTCGGGGGAGGACCTATTTCATAGGATTGTTCTGGGAATGGCAGGAGTTGTGCATGTGAAATCTCCATCAGTCACTGTTAATTCCCACTCAGCATTACCTTGGGCTAGCGCTTTCTTCTCTAATCCTCAGAGGATCCAAAAAGGAAGGAGCTCTTTTCGTTATCTTCTCTCCTCCTCCCTTTCATAGCTAACCTATGTTTCATTTACCCAATTGAAAGTGTTCTTATGGCACATAAAATGCTTTGTCATTCACCTCAGCCCTGTCCACCCTGACCAGGGTGCTGTGTAGTTTGGTTTCCTATATTCAAGACTCAACTCAATTACTGTTGTTGCCTCTTGGTTTATTTTTTTCAGGATCGGGATGGGTGCTTTCATATAAAATCTTATTATTAATTCCTTCTCTGACAATTCTTTTTTTTTTTTTTTTTGGTCTGAATGGATATGCACAAGAACATTTGCTTTTTTTTGGTAAGATTTATTTATTTATTCATACAAGAGCTGGGGTGCAGGCCAGAGTGCAGGGAATGAGAGGATTCACCAGAGACAGAGTGGGGAGTAGATCGACTGAAATACACTGCTGAGGGGAGCAACGGGTGAAGCAGGAGAGGTCCGCTGAGACATGTGGGTCCACTCCCTGACCAGGGACTTGAACTCATGCTGCAGTGGCTGCAGATAGCTTCATAGTGCTGCAACTTAATCCCTTGCACCACCAGGGAGGCCCCTTCTCTGACAATTTTTTCTGGATCTTCACTTTACATAATTATACCAACAATGGTACCAGCAACCCAAAGTTACTGAGCTAATCCTTCTATTCCAACATCACAGGATCTGATTGCACCTTCGCCTCCTGGGGCTTCCTGGAGTCCAACACCTTGGCTGTAGGATCAAGTTAGTGCTCCTAACTGTCTCACTTCTTACAAAAAAGGACAATGAGGAACAGAGAAGTTAAGTTACCTCCCCAAGGTCACACAGCAAGTGAGTGGGGATTCATACACAATCCACGGTCTTAAGGACTAAGGAAGACTTAACACCAGTGTTAATAAGTACTTAGTAAAGATTTTTTATTTTTGTTGCCCTTGCTATTTGTTGGAGGAGTAGAGATCCTCAGTTCCCACAGCTTCTCCACCCCAGAGCAGGAACCACAGGTGGCCTCAGCATTCAGACCTGGGTCACCTGGCTTATTTCCTGGCTGCTTTCTCCAAGGTTTGTCCTTGTGCAGCCACACCCAGTGTTCTTACCACACCCTAGCCAGAAGTTCTGGCCACACCCTGCCTGCTCCCGGAAGGTAAACAGGGCCACCAGAGAAAAGCTGCATTGTTGAACCTGGGTCTTGGCCCTGGAGGCTAAGCTCGTTGGTTTAGAAAGGCTACAGATCAATAAACAGCAAAAGTCAGGATTGAGGCCCTCTTGAACTTCAACTGACCTCAACCTCAACCCAGTTAGTCATGAGGATAAGTGCCCAGGGACCCAGGTTTCCAGGAGAGAAAACTTCCTTGAGTTTTCTAGTTAACTACCTTTTAAGGAAGGGGGTTGCCTTTTGGAGGAGGTGAGGGTGGCTTCTTCCAGACAAAGACAGGAACTTTGCCAGTCAGCCAGTTCAGAAAAAGACTATTCTAGTACCAAAAGACAGCACAGTAGTGAGAAAACACCAGATTCCTTTCCCACAGAGTACTGGCCTGCTTGAACAGGTTTAATCACAACAGTCAAAATTCACTGAGAGCTTCCTTCATGCCAAGTGCTGTGCTTCATCCTCACATGCGTTAGTACAGTGCATGTGTGCAGCAATCTAGGTGGTGAGTTTATTGTCTTCCTTTTACACATGAGAAAACCAGGGTACAGAGAGGGCAAATAACACACCCCAGGTCTGTTCAGCCCACATGAGTTAGAGCTAGAAGCTGAACCCAGGCAATCTTTTATAGCCCTTAGAGACTGGAGGTGGAGGGACTATGTGGACTGTGGGCGCCCCCTGCTGGAGGGGAGGACCCAGAAATTGGGGATTTTTTCCATTCAGAGCCAGGTTCTTGGAGCATCTCCTGCTCCCTCTCATTTAATTTTGAATTGGATTCCTTATACCAAAGTTTATACAGAAAAGGGATCACTTAGAAGGGTAGCTGAGGAATGTAGATGTTGGAGAAACTTGCATTCCAGGGCAAACAAACTCTGTTCCTACTCTGTATTTGAGAGGCCCCCACTGGAAGCTAGGCCCATCACCCAATCTTCATTGCACAGTATCTCAAGGATGGAGAGAGCCCTTGGAGGAGATACAGACCACTCAGGGCCTTTCTCCTTCCACTACTGTGAAAGGTACAAGTTCTGCAAAACCCAGCCTCCTGGTAAATTTCTGGTTGCAGTTTGACCTTCTGGGGATGCTCCTCTGAGCTCACTGGTTTTTTGTTTGTTTGTTTTTTGGCAGAGGATGTGACTAGCAAGAAACACCTTAGCACAAGTTCCAAGAGCAATGAAGGATGACAGTGTGGGCCCCGGCGGCCTTACAAATAAGCTGGGAGGACTGATGTGTTACAGACCGTCCTGAAAACTGAGACTACTAAGAAAAGCATGCTTCAGAGTGTGGTGAGAAAGAACCCTGTCTCGATGTTTTCGTTCATCTGGAGCCAGGAAGTGCTGCTATATGCCTGGCACCTGTGCAGGTCTATTGGCTCATCATTTTCTATACCCATTATTGACTCTCCGAGAAATGTGCTAAACAATTTCCTCCATTATTTCCTTGTACTGGACCATTCATTTGATTAGTACACTATAAATACTTCCAGAATGACTGGCAAAGTTTTAAGATCTGGTCTTTTCCTAGTGTTTCAGGAGCTCTGATTTTTAATAACCAAAGCATCTGTGGTTAAAAATGAACCCTTAGGGACTCCCTGGTGGCTCAGTGGGTTAAGCAACGCACTATGAAGCACTGCAGCACAAGTTCGATCCCTGCCCCTGGCCAGGGGAGGTGACCCACATGGCGCAGTAGGCCTCTCCTGCTGCACCCGCTGCTCCCCTCAGCAGTGTGTTTTGGTCAATCTGCCTGTTCTGTTCCCCACTCTGTCTCTGGTGAATCCTCTCACCTCCCATGATTCTGGCCTGTACCCCAGCTCTTGTATGCATAAATAAATAAATTTTTTTTAAAAAAATGAACGCTTAAAATATGAGCTTTGGGCACCCCCTACTGGAGAGGAGGACCTAGAAACGTGGCACTAGTTGTTCAGAGCCAGAGGTCTTTTTTTTTTTTTTTTGACATAGATTGTGGCCCCCATGGATTTTCCACCACCATTTCACCAGTGCACCATCACCTCAGTCCCTTGTGCTCTTTCTGCCCTCAACTCATTCCCTTCCTCCTCCCCACAAAGTGTTCCCAATTCGTCCTTGTCCTTGTCTTTTTGTTGTGTTTTATTATTTTTTTTTCCTTTGGTTACTTATTTGGTTCCCTTACATTCCTCGTAGAGTGAAACCATCCAGTATTTTTCTTTTGCCTTCTGAGTTATTTTGCTGAGCATAATCCCTTCTAGCTCATTTCTATGAATGACGCTAGTTTATCTTTTTTGATTGCTGAGTAGTATTCCATCATTTAGGGGTTCTTAAAGCACCTCCTGTGCCTTTCAGATGGCTCCTCCAGGACTGGTGAAAGGCTAGTGACTTTTCACTAAACATAGTGGGGAAAAGAATGGACTCAGAGCCAGAATGCCTGAGTTCAAAACCTGTCTCTGCCACTGCTGTGTAACTTTGGACAGGTTATTAAACACCTCTGTGCCTCACTGCTCACCTTCCTCATCTGTAAAATCGGGATGATAATACTAGAATCTACCTCAGGAGCGATTATGATACATAAATGAAGTAATTTACAATTGTTAATTATGTACCATATAATTATATATTTGTCAATTACTGCTCTTATTAGTGTTATCATCATCATTATTATTAATATTCAAAAAGAAAGTTTCCTTCCTCTCTCCCTACCCTAAGACTCATACTCATGGTCATCAAAAATTCTACCAACTGGGAGTCATTAACAGGCACGTAACACAGGAGGGTTAGGGCAAAGATAATCACGTACATAAAACACATCTCTATGGCCCCCCTCAGCAAATATTCAATCACCGTGGGCAGTTTGTCATTAGTACCTTGGGGTATGGCACAGGAGACACTATTCTAGACAACAAATGAAAGGAAGAAACTATTAACAGCACTCCATTAGCAAAGCTCTCTCAAAGGAACTATGTAGAATAACTTATGTATCAGATATACCCTTCCAAAACATGTTGATTCCATTGGCTTTCTCTATGACAGCCAAAAAACCTGCAGGCTGCCTTTTATTTCTGACTTTGGAGAAATTTCATAAAGTCTGTTGTCTGAGGAAGCAGCAGGTAATCCCAACTAAATAACTCCTTTTCTTGGAAATTTGGCAATTACACCAGGGTATATTTGCATATATGTATACACACACAGCTGTGTGTATATATGCATTTTGTATATGTAGAGGTATGCAACCATGTATACCTATATTTTACTTTTTGGCACTTGCATAGTTACATGTATGTACATGCACAAATTTTAATTATATATAATACTCTGTATTTATAAAAATTTTACATATAGTGTATAAATGATGCAGTGGCAAGAGAAAGACCCTGATAGCTTGACCTCAGAGGAAGTTGATTGTAGCAGTAGGAAGATTTTGCCATCCTTTTGCCTGGAAAAGCTTGTGTTTGGCATCATACTTGTGAGATGTCTCTCTTGACCCCACACCAAGTGCCCTCTCTGTGCCTCCATGGCCCCTTCGTACAGCCTGTACCAATTATACACACGTCATCGCAATTAGCACCCTCTTCTCTGATTTCTCTTTAGAAGGGGCGCTTCCTGGGAGTGAGAATATGCCTTTCCTTTTCACTTTCTGTCTCTCAAGCACAGACTTGACATGCAGTCCATATCTGGTGTTTAGATGAATGGATGTGCCAAAGGTGGACACAGGCATGAACAGGGCATCAAGTGAATGAAGGAGCAACTGATAATGAAACAGAGGATTGCGAACCTGGAAGTGAGAATTATTCCCGCCTCGGGAGCTCCTGGGAGGCAGAGAAAGACCTGGGGATTTGGTCTCAGCTGAAGTGTGCCTCTGTCTCCCGGTACCAAGGAGGAGCCGTTGACCAAAGCCCTGGACATAACTAAGTGTTCAGGACCAGGAAGCCTTTTCCATGAGACTGAGGAGCCTTCTAGCTGATAAGAGCTTTCCAAAACACCTGGAGCCAGGTGGCAGTCATTTTGGGTAAAGCTACCCTTACAAGAAAGGAAATTTGGACCCAGAGACTGATATGCATAGAGGAAAGACAATGTGAAGAGGCAGACAAATAAGGAGAACCCCAAGTGAAGAAGGCAACCACCAGTTCCATGCCTCTCCAAGCCAAGGAGCATGAAAGATTGACAGCAAAGCACCAGAAGCTAGAGAAAGACCTGCAACAGACCCTCACTCACAGGCAACAGAAGGAACTGAGCAGATACCTTGATCTTGGATTTCTGGGTTTCCAGATGGTGAACAAAAGACATCCATTATTTAAGTCACCTGGCTGTGTCCCTTTGTTGCAGTAACCCTGAAAACCCAGCGCACACAGTTCATGGACAGAAAACTCGGTGACTTGGCCAATGTTATCTATTCTAGGAAGAAAAGCAATGGGTATTTTTCTTTGTCATTGCAATTTCTCTGGAAAGGCCTTGAGGAGTTTCATTTTTCCTTTTTCATTATATATCATGAGTAAGATAATGAATAAGGAAGAAAGTTAAGGTAATGATTCTTTGTTACTGCACACTGTGTGTGTGTGTGTGTGTGTGTGTGTGTGTGTGTGAGGGTGCATGTGAGCACCTGCATGTGCACAATCATGTGCTTATGTGCCCATGTCTCTATGTGTGCATGTGTGAGTGTGTGTCTTGCACATGTGGGAGGAGATTGCTATAATAATGGTTAATAGTAATCATTATTTACTAATTGTCTACTTTGTGTATGGTAGTGTTCTTGGTCAATTTTTAAAAGTATCTCATTTAGTTCTAGGTAAACAGTAGTGCCTCTTGATAATAAAGTCAGCTCAGGCCTGATTTTTAATCCCAGTTCTGCTGCTCATGAGGTATTCAGTCTTAGACATTTACCAACCCTCTCTGAATTCTTTTCCCCAACAGAATAATAATTTCTACTTCATAGAATTTCTCTGAGATTAATGCAATAATATAAATTAATTAACTGGCCTATAATAACCCCCTCCTAAGAAGTGATAAATATTATTATTCATCTTTAGAATCATCTTACATGAAGGCATTTATTTCCATTTTATAAATGAGAAACTAAACCCTATACAACTAAAAAGTGACAACAAATTAAATTAGACCCAGACCTGTCTGGTGGTTTCAAATCAAAATTTTCCTACTATTCCCTCTTGAAAAGACAAAGACCCAAGAATCAATATTTTTTAGTACAGCACAATTACATTTTAGATGAATTTGAGTTGCATGCATTTAAAATTATGGGCAAAACTTTCACAAGGTCTCATTCTGTGCTCAAAGTGAGAAATCATGCAAATCCCCAAAATCAGAAGAGAAATCAAGAAGTTCTCAATTTTAAAACTGTTCAGATAAGTAAGTTGCAAACTATACTCCTTTGGCTCTAAAGCATAAATCTCCTTTTCCTCTTGCCAGTTCTTGTGAACTCAGCAACCATTCACATGGCTTAGAACTTCATCAGTGTTTGATGACAGTTGGTGATTATTACAATTTAAAATATTTTCTTTACAATCCTATGATCATATCATCTGAGCATTCACAATGCACACACAAGCAATACATTTATTTCAAACTTAAAACGCTCTGAAGTTGTAAGAGCCATATGACATGATATGCTTGCAATTTAGCAGATTCATTTCTGCAAAATATCAGAGATCATGCCGAAGAAATGAAAACCACCATTAAGAGGAAGTTACATGCCAATGGGTGCAGATTTATGTGCTCTGGGAACATACTTCTCCATAGTTCAAATTTATTAATGCGGAAAAACTTGCTTTGAATTATGTTACATGAGTTTTGAATAATGCAGTCTTCGGAATGCATTCAGTGCCTCAAATGAACCCACACTAAAGATAACATCACTTACTCCCAGAAACTCAAATATCCAGGGTACGCAGTAGCTATATTTCTCATTAAGATTTATAAATTGGAAGTCTGATTTATATATCAGTCTCCAATGAGCTTGATTATCATAAGTTACTCTGGAAGTTTGGAGGAAAATCAGTTTCCTGGTTTGTAAGCTGAGACCCTGCTATCTTACTATAGCCACCTCCCCCTGCTATGCAGGAGCATCCAGTACACCAAGTGGACATAGGTTTCCACTCTCCTTTTGTTTGTTTGTTTAAAGATTTATTTCTGCATACATGAACTTGGGTACAGGCCAGAGGTGTGGGAGGGGGGTGGGTTAGAGGATCCACCAGAGACAGAGTGGGAAACAAAACAGGCAGATTAACTGAAACACACTGTGGAGGGCAGCAGCAGGTGAGGCAGGAGAGGTCTGCTGCGTCATGTGGGTCACTCCCTGGCTGGTGGCAGGAATCGAACTCGTGCTGCAGTGGCTGTGTTTTCCTTCATAGTGCCTTGCTTAACCCACTGTGCCACCAGGGAAGCCCTCCACTGTCCATTTTTACCACAATTTAGAGAGGAGGGCTTTCTGGAAGGCAAATGGAAGATGCAGAGAGGCTGGCAGTCTATAGTTTATAATAGCAGCTTCCATTTTCCATTTTTTTCTTTTTATGCCAGGCACAATCTGAACTACTTCACATCATTGTGTAACAGGATGGCTTTTAGGAAAGGGGGAAGTTTTAAATTTTTGATTTCACTCTAAGTGGGTGAGCTGAGTAGGAATAAGAAAATGTTGGAGAGAGGAAATAGGAATATAGAAGGAAGGGAGGAAAAAGAAAGCAGGATGGAGAGCAGCAAAAAAACGTGGAGGAGCTTCATTTTATTGATCCAACAATTCATGTGTAAAGACAACTCAGGAAAATAAGAGAAATGTTGACTAACTTGTTGAGGCCATTAATTAGAATGTTTATTCGAAGTCTATAATGGTTTATTCAAAGTCTATAATCTGCTTTTAAATAGTTCCATTTAAACTGTGTGAAATGTGTGTTACTTGGTGAAGCACATCAGGGTGGTCTGTCTGAATGAGGCCCCCACCGCTTGGGTGTAGTCAGAGAGCGACTCTGCACTCACGGAGGAAGCCAAACTTCAGCTATTTGCATGTCATTCAACATCTCATGTGTTGTCAATCAGTAGGAAAATGTCAGACATGGGTTTTTATTTGTCATCATCATGGCTTATTAACTAGTATAATAAATTTTAGAAATGGGCTCTGATGGCAACAATTATAGGTATACCTGGGACTTGGATCCTCCCTGGTGGTGCAGCGGGTTGAGCACAGCACTGTGAAGCATCCATGGCACAGCAGCATGAGTTCGATCCCCGGCCAGGGAGGTGACCCACATGGCACAGCAGACCTCTCCTCCCTCGCCCGCTGCTCCCCTCGGCAGTGTGTTTCAGTGGATCTGCCTGTTCTGCTCCCCGCTCTGTCTCTGGTGAATCCTTTCACCTCCCGTGACTCTGGCTTGTACCCCAGTTCCTGTATGCATAAATAATCTTTAAAAAAAAAAGAAATTTGATAAAAAAAAATTAAAAAAAAATAAAACCTGAGACTTGGCTACCACATTATTTGAGCTAATCCCCACAATTGCACAAATAAAACTTGTGCATTTATTTGCATCTTGTAATTTTCACCTTTAAAGGCGAAAGCTGTAGCTAAATCCCTAGATTCTTTGTATAGCCATGGAGTCAGAGGACCGCAGCTCACTCTCCATCCAAATACAGCAGCCCTGCGCTGGACATGGCTGAATCTGTTTTGAATGTCCTAGTAAATAATGGCCTTATGGAGGAAGCACCTAAGGGGACAAGTGTTGAGAGATGCTTCAGCCTAAAAAGCAGGTTGCAGAAACAGTTGCCCACTTGCTGCTACTAAACTTTTGCTTAACAAATACCTTTGCTTGGAGCTTAATTTGAAATTCTATTACTAATTGCTTGATATGGTTTCTTGATTTTCAGCGTTTCTTTTTTTCTGACTGATACAAACATTTAACACAAATAGGACACTGATAGAAATATAAAATCCTATACTAACAACCAAAATTAGCATCCCAAGGAAGTGTTAAAGCAAGACTGAGTCAAACAGGAGTTAGATTACTCCAGCTCGGTTTATATGCTTCCGTTTCATTATTTGAGTTCTATCGCTTGAAAATCCTGTCAAATGTGATAAGTTGAAAATGCCATTTACAGTTTTGTTTCATCAAAACAACAGTGAATGGCTAAATAAGAGATACACACCCACATGGACAATGGGAAAGAAAAGAAATATTTTGGAATTCAGAAAGTATATAGACAAGTGGTTACTAATCTAGGTGATCACAGGAAGCTGAAACTATTACAGGGCAGGGAGAGGAGCACCCCAGAACCCCCAAACCTGCTCTCTCTAAATGGGTTCTGTCATTCGCCACATCAAGACAAACATATAAGGCCTTTAGTGGGAAGGAACTTTAATACAAATGGGGAACAATACAGAAAGGACAAATAATATAGTTACTAAGATAAGCATTCAAAGTTACGTATTTCCTTGAGGGTAAAAGTTTAGCCAAGTAGGATTGGCCCAAAGCAAGGCCCAAAAGCCTGCCACAAGTCGGAAGGACCTTTTAATGAAGACCCATTGAAAAGGGTCAGAAAGAGGGGCCTCCCTGGTGGCGCAGTGGGTTAAGCAACGCACTATGAAGCAGGGCGCAGCCACTGCAGCATGAGTTCGATCCACATGGCGTGGCAGGGGGGGGGGACGGGGACCCACATGGCGCGGCAGACCTCTCCTGCTGTGCCCGCTGCTCCCCTCAGCAGTGTACTTCCGTTGATCTGACTGTTCTGCTCCCCGCTCTCTGCTCTCTGTGGTGAATCCTCTCACCACCCCCCACACCTCTGGCCTGTACCCCAGTGCTTGTATGCATAAATAAATAAATCTAAAAAGAAAAGAAAAGGGTCAGAACAAGTCAGAGAAATCTGGGAGGAAAAGAGCAAAATCAAAATCAAGATGAAAGCTGCCATTGTTAACCTCCCCACGGGTCTCTCACCCACATCTGTTCCAACCAGTCCAAGACCAAAAAGCAAGCACAGTTTCTTACACGTCTCTTTGCTTTCCGTGTTTCCTCCACATCTCCTTGCTGCTTTTTATTCTGCCTTTTTTTTTTAGCATTTTTTTTATTTTTGCTTAGTTTCACCCTGCTTAGGGCAGGACTGGGATTTTGGAACTTCCCCTTTTCCTGGTGGCCACCCTGTTACAAAACCAAGCTTAACACCAGAATGTCCTGGAAGGCAATCCAAGTCACACAACTTCAGAAAGATGTAGAAGCCAGCGGTCCTAGGGTGGAAGTGAGACTGAGAACGGAAGACTGGCCAGATAGTACAGGAAACACATCGACACTGGTCCCCTTCCAGTACCTACCGACTCTTTACCCAATTCTCAGAAGCGCAGAGGTTGACTCTAAAGAAGGGGGGCAGAGGGAATCTGAAATTTAGTGACATCAGGGGCTTAAATGTTGTTCTGTTTTCTAAGCAGCAGACCCCCATCTGTTTCCCCCACTGCAGTCTCAGAATGGGGGCAGCCAGATTTATAGCTCCCCAATCAGCAACTGGAGCTTCTCTCTGTGAAGAAACTGACTAAACCTAAATGAACAAAATGGGCATTTGCCAATACAAAATCCCAGCAAGGTTGTTCTGGATGAACAAAAAGAATCCACCACTTGTAATCATTTCTACGTGAAAAACTCACAAAAACACTCTCAGACTTTCTCTTTATTTGCCTAGGCTTCTAGGCAAAAATGCAGTTCTCTGTCCTGCAATCCCTAATCCAAGGAAAAGTGCTTTGGAAAGATCCCTCGATGGATACTGGGAGAAGACTGACAACTTCTCTTCTATCAATATGTTTGGCAAGTGTGTGTACATATACACGTGCATATAAGTCATGTTCAAAACAATAATCACCATTACAAATGTTTTTTTTTTCTTTTTTAAAGTATGAAAGGCATTTGCAATCACCTTCCATGAATATAATCACTCTGAGAACTGTATGGTCACCTGCTGTATTTCCTGGGGAGAAATCTATTAAACAAACAGACCTAACAATAGATCCCTCCCAATTAGAACATATAGTTTTAATTAAAAGACAAAATTAAACATCACATTTATTTTGGTCAGTTTTAAGGATGATAATCCCACTGATATTTTTATGGAAAACAGTTGCTAATTAATAAAAGCTAGAGAGTGAAACTACGAATAATGAATGCTTGATTCATTATTCAAATTGCCCTGGAGTCCTTGTTTTAATCTCATCCTAAGCCATTCATTTAGTTCTATGTCTTTTAAGGCTGAAGCTTTTTCACTGTCACTCAAGGCAAAAACAGAAGACTGCTTAAATTATGTTGGAAACTGATCAGCTCCCAGATAACATGAAATCCACCAGAGAAAACACAGGATGGAAAGTAAGTCTCAAAGTACATTAACCCCTGATGCACCTGCTCCTTTATCCTCAAGATCCAATGCAGTGACAAACACGAAAAACTCCAATAATTGCTGCAAAACTTGTTTATTTGTGAAGTGATTGAGGGGAGAGGAGGAATCCCTAGGCACTTGGACAAATATGACCATATTTAGATGACCCTTTTTTAAAATCCTTTATTTTTAAGGTACACAGCAAAACCTAATGGAAAGAAAACAGGATTGAATGGGAAGTACAGAGATTTCCCAGCTTCCCTGTGCTCCCACAGGCACCCAGCCTATCCAGCGATCAGCATGGAGCAGAGTTCTAGCTTTGATACGATGGCTGAATCAGCGTGACCCAAACCCAGTAGTGTACACTGGCCTTCACTCTCAGTGTTGTACAATCTATGGGCTTTGACAAACATAAAAACATGTATCTATCACCATAATATCCTACAGAATAGTTTCAGTGTCTTCTGTGGTCACTTGTCACCCCTTCCACCACCAATTCTGAGCAATCACTAATACTTCCTGCTGTCTTTCTAGTACACCTGTTTCATAATGTCATATAGCTGGAATTATACAACTGTAGCCTTTTCAGATTGGTTCTTTTCACTTAGAAACATGCATTTACATTTCCTTCATGTTTATTCATGGTTTGACAGGACCCTGTTTCTTGAAAGAATCTTTTCTACCAGCATATAGTGGCTATTTATAGACATTGATTTTTGAAATTTTCAAGAGACACAGTCTACTCCCACTGATTTCCTAGAATAGCTCTTCTTTCTCACCTTGTAGGTGGGTCCAAAGGTCTGTTAAAACCATGGACAAATATTCACTCATATAGTTAATGTCTTTCTTTGATCACTGACTGTTGTTCCAATGAAATGGGTGCATTACAAGTAACCCCAATATTAGAGGTACAGCACAAACATCTACTATGCTCTCAGAGTCTGTGGGTCAAGAATTTGTACGCGGTACCCCAAGGACACCTTCTCTCTGCCCGGCTATGTCTGCAGCTCAGCTGGGCAATGGACTCACCCAAAGGTTCCTTCACTCATTTATCTGGCAGTTGAGGCTGACTGTTGGCCGGGTCACCATCTGCTCTCCACATGATTCCATGTAGGCTTTCTCACGTCCTGGTGACTGGTTTCAAGGATGAACAACCTAAGGGAGGGAGTATCATTCAGAAAAGCCTCATTGCTTTTTACAGTCTAGCTTTGAAAGGCAAGCACCCTGTGCCATTCTCTCTAACATCTCCAAGTCCATCTTCATGGCTTCCCCTTTCAGAGAAAGAGGAACTGATTCCGGTTGGAAATGGAGAATGGAAAGTTTGTGAAAAGAACATGTGAAAGTGGAAATATTGCTGTTGTTATTTTTGGAAAATACAATCAACTACGTATGGCAGGAATTTTCTCCGGTCCTGGGAACTCATAGTGAAGAAGCGTGGTTTCTGATCTCAAGACCTAAGAAAGAATACACGAGGAGTGAATGGATAGGCAATAACATGAATGATTTTAAGATCTACAGCAATGCATAAGTGGCGGGCTGCAGAAAACATAGGAAAAGTGTCATAACCCCAATTTGGCACTTAAGAAAGATTTTACAGGGAAATTGTGGCAGCTTACCCAAGATCTCACCTGCATGTGAAAATACCCATGGTGCTCTGCAGGATCCCACTTCAACACAGGCCACACAACTAACGACAAATCATAGAAACAACGCAAAAATGGAGCCATCCTAAGTCTAGGTAAAAGTCATACTCGATGGGGTATGGTAAAGGGTGGAATCCATGAGCCCTGCAATCTCTGGCACCCCCAGGCATGTCCAATTCCCAGAAAAAAATGAAACCTCTGACACACCAAAAAGAACCCTGAAGTTCCACCAATCAGTGATTGATAAGTTTTCCACCAATCAGAACTGCACTGACTGAAAACCTTATTTGCATAAAGCAGACCTGAATGTGGACTATATAAGGGAGCCCTGCCTGAGGCAAACATGGCAGACAGCTAGAGTGTTGTAGGGACTGCTGCCTTCAAGTCCCAAATAAAGGTCTTTTCTTAGTTCCACCCTGGTTTGCGTTTGTTGTTCAACACTACCATCTCCTGAAGCCACTAAGCCAGAACATGTGTGCACCTACCGCCATGTGGGTTGGCAGGTCTTCCTGCGTTCCCTTGACAAAAATGCTATGCTGGCTCGGACCTTCCACATATCCAAAAGGCAATGTGGGCCGAACCGGTGCAGAATCAGTGACCTCTAGGGTCGCTTGGAATTGTCGAAACCGGTTTATGAGAATTAACTGCTTAAACAGCTTGAGCTGAAAATGGGTCTGAGGTCAAAGATGACAGGAGATTTTCACTAAATTTCTCTAGTCTTTCCATGCCTCTTCCTCCTGTCTGTTCTGGGCTTCAGAGAGAACTCAGGAGAGCACCCTCTGGAAACCACTGATCTAGTCTGCACCTGCCTTTCACAGAAAAGAAACCGAGAGCCAGAGGTCACCCAAACCCAGGGTTAGTGGGTTTTACACTAGAAAACAGTCCTTTGAAATGTTTGGGCAAATGCCTTGTTTGTACTGGAGTTTGAGGAGATTATCAATTAATATCCTAATTTTTGAATTAGCATTTGGGGATGCCAAGGGAGAAACATCCCTGGCTAGTCCTGCTTCTCCTAACAGTGAACACCTCATGTGGTGGTGGAGGCCAGGTCTCTCCCACACTACTCTCCCTATCCACTTGAGGTATGTTCAGTTCCCTCAGAGCTGAGAGAGGCGATTGAGCCTGAGTGAATGATATAGCCTTTTAATTTGCTTTTAATTATCATGGCCTGCTAACCCTTCCAAAGACCCTTCACAGAGAGTAGTTTTATTTTTCCACTTATTAACCTCATTCACTAGACTGGAAAAAGAATTCCCCATCTCTCAAGACCTCTCACAACTTTTTTTTTTTAACACATACACCCCGTCATCTCCCCCACCCCCTTCCCCCACCTCTGCCCAATACCACGGCCACCAGAAAAAAATGTGTATAAAACCTTAGCCAAGTATATTGTGGTTTCAAACACAAGCCTGTTGGGAGCAGAAGCCCCTGGGATTGTTATATTTCAGCCTCAGGCAATGGCCCCAGTGGCCTAAGTCTGTGAAAGGGAGGGGCCTGAATGGCCTTTTAATTCAGCCCAAATCTGGGGGTAGAGTGTGGGGAACAGGCAGGCCTGTCAGTTGGCCCTGTTAGTCCTACCCTGGGGCCTCTTTTCCTAGTTAGCCCTCCCAGAGCCTTCAGGCCTCTCAAAGGATGCCCTGACTTGGCAAGCTCCGCAATGCCTGAAATTCCCGACTCCCTGGGAAGCAAACCAGCAATCCCAAGGGCTTGGTGAATTCCATTTGTTTTGAGAGTGCCATTTTTCATAAAGTTATTCCTTCACACACACACACACACCACTTGCTCCGCTTTAATAGGGCTTTAACCATGTGACTGATATGTGCATGCATGTGTGTGTATTTGTGTGTGTGTGTAGCATGGAAGAACTGAGCTGTAGGTCAGAGGTGCTGCAATGTGTAAAATATAGTCAGTTTTTATTATTGATCTCAAAACACTTATCACAATAACTAATATTTATATAATATTTACCATGTACCGAACAGTCTTCTAATATTTTATAAATATGAAATGCACGTCATCTTCCATTAACTCCATTATTATTATTATAATAAATATTTATAGATGAAGGAACTGGGGTCAGCGTGGGAGGCAGAACAGGCAGATTGACTGAAATACACTGCTGAGGGGAGAGGGAGGATGCAGGAGAGGTCTGCTGGCCAGGTAGGTCAGCTCTCTGGGGGGCAGTGGTGAAAATGCTGAGAATTAACCCCTAGGCCACCAGGGAGGCCCTGTTACTTGTTTTTTAAAGCTTTTTTTATTATTATTGTTGCATGGGAAACCTAAGAGAATAGATTGTGTTACTGTAACAGGGTCGTCTCCAAGAAAGGAAAAAGTTCCAGAATCCTGGTTCCACCCTAAGTGGGTAAAGCTGAGCAAAAAAGGAAAATTCTGCAGAGAAGAGGACAGAAAAAAGGGCGGAAGAAGGAAGCAGGATGGAGAGCAGCAAGGAGACCTGGAGGAAACACGTAAAGCAAAAAAACATATAAAAAAACTGCCCTTGCTTTTTAGTCTTAAACTAGTTAAAATGAATGTAAGTAAAAGACCCGTGGGAAAGTTAACAATGGCAGCTTTCATCTTAATTTTAATTTTACTCTTTTCCTCCCAAATTTATCTAACTCTTTCTAACCCTTTTCTATAAATCTCTACTGAAAGGTCCTTTAGACGTGTGGCAGGCTTTTGAGCCTTGCGTTGGACCAATCCTATTTGGCTGGACTTTTACCCTCAAGGAGATGGGTAACTTTGGATGCTTAACTTAATAACTATGTTCTTTATCCTTTCTATATTGTACCCTAATTATATTAAAATTCCCCTCCATAAAAAAAATTATATGTTTGTCTTAATACAGCAAATAGTAAAACCCATTCAGAGAGGGCAGGTTTAGGGCTTCTGGGGTAATCCTCTCCCTGTCCTATAACATCAGTACTACAATTTATACAAAACATTAACAGGGTTAAAAGGTGAATACCTCTATTTTAAACAATGAGTTTAATCCTGGCTCCCCCACTTAGGATTTCAGACCATTTACCAAGTCTGTCTATACTTTCCTGGACTTCAATTCCTTCATCCATAAATATTTATTATAATAATATCTCCTTCACAGAGTTAATGAAAGATTATGTGCATTTCATATTTATAAAATGTTAGAAGAGTGTTTGGAACATCGTAAAGATTATATAAATATTAGTTATTGTGATAAATGTTTTGAGACCAATATATAAAAACTGATTACATTTTATACATTGCAGCAAATACTTGAAAGATGTCATTTTTTAAAGATCACCTTTATATGTAGTGCTGCACTATAACAGCATAAAAATAAAATGTCTGGGGGCCTCCCTGGTGGCACAGTGGGTTGGGCAACGCGCTATGAAGCAAACCGCAACCACTCCAGCACAAGTTCGATCCCTGCCTCCTGCCAGGGAGGGGACCCACATGGCGTGGCGGACCTCTCCTGCCTCGCCCCGCTGCTGCCCTTGGCAGTGTGCTTCCATTGATCTGCCTGTTCTGCTCCCCGCTCTGTCTGGTGAGTCCTCTCACCTCCCACAACTCTGGCCTGTACCCCAGCTCTTGTATGTATAAATAAATAAATCTTAAAAAAAATAAAATAAAATAAAATGTCTGGGAATTAATAATGTACACACTTTAAGAAGAAAATTTAAAAATTGTATTGAATGTAATTAAAGATGGCTCAAATAAACAGAGACATGTTCACAGAGAGGAAAATTTATTTGCATGAAGACTTTTTTCTCCCTACCTTAACCTTCAAGTCAAAAAAATTCCAAAGTATTGATCAGTATTTTTACTGTGGGTATGTGAAACTTGAAAAGCTGATTCTAAATAAAAATTAAAAAGCAGGTAATTGAAAAGTGCAGTATTAGCACAGATGTTGGAGAACAGAATAATGAAGCAGAATAAAATCCAAAAGATTCTCCTGTGTTATGGAAAATTGACTTGTGGCAAAGGTAGAGATAGGAGAAAATATTTTTTTGTTTTTTAAAGATTTATTTATTTATGCATACAAGAGCTTGGTTACAGGTCAGAGTCATGGGAGGTGAGAGGATTCACCAGAGACAGAGCCAGGAGCAGAACAGGCAGACTGACTGAAACACACTGCTGAGGGGAGGAGAGGGAGAGGCAGGAGAGGTCTGCTGCACCATGTAGGTCCCCTCCCTGGCCAGAGGCAGGGATCAAACTCGTGCTGCAGTGACTGCGGTTTGCTTCATAGTGTGTTGCTTAACCCACTGCACCGCCAGGGAGGCCCTAGGAGAAAAAATATTCTAAAAACAGCATTGAGGTAATTGGTTACCCATTAGCAAAAACATAGAATTGGATTCCTGCCTCACCCAGACCCTGGGCTACAGTGTGAAAACTACAATAAAGAATATTTCATGTTGTGCCTGGTTCAGAGAAGAATTTCTTAAACAAGAATTGCAAAGTATAAACCATAAAGGCAAAGATTGACTATATTAAAATTAATTTCTGTTGAGTTTATTATTTTCTCATCAGCCAAGGTAGGTTGATGGCCCCAACTTTACATTCTGTCCTCACAACAGACTAATACAAATACACTGATGTCCTTTCTATGGGGATTTTGAAGCTATAGGTACATAAAACATGTCCACATGATTGAGTTTAAACTTGACCTTGTGACTTCCTGTGGCCAGTAGAATATAGAATAACATGATGCTCGGCCAGAGACTTTATCTTATTTTAGTACCAGATGTTTAAGTTTCAGGAATATAGACATTCACGGCACCCACTACCAACATTCTAGTACCATCCACCACTGTCAAAATGACCATCTCCTTCCCTTTCCCCTAACTCCTTCCCCTCCCCCTCTGATAGCCACCATTTTGTTGTCCAGAGGGTAAGAGTGGGTTTTATTTGTTCATCTATTTTGTTTCTTTGCACCTATGAATGAGATCATCTGGTATTTATCTTTCTCTTTCTGACTTATTCTACTTTGCATAATTACATCAAATTTCATCCATGGTTGAGAATTCAACCAGAGATTTTAAATGTGCTTGTGTGGTGTACCTGACCATCTTTCTTGAGAAGAAACTGTGCTGAGTAGCTGGCTTCATCTGAGAAGGACATGGAAAAGACCTGTCTAGTTCCTATCAGTAAGTAGACCTGAAGTCTGAAACAGAACCACTCTGGCTGACTAAAAGAACTGTGAGTTAGAAAAATAGATTTTTGTTGTTATAAACCATCACTATTTTAAGGTTATTTTTAAACTATATTCTAGCCATCACTAACTAGCACATTAAGTTAAAATAATTTTTTTGAAAGATATTGGAGGCTCACAAAAACAATAAAAGGGTAGAGGCTTAGAAGTAGACAGGGAGGGCCTCCCTGGTAGTGCAGTGGGTTAAGCAACACACTATGAAGCAAACCGCAGCCACTGCAGCATGAGTTCGATCCCTGCTGCCGGTCAGGGGCGGTGACCCACATGGTGCAGCAGACCTCTCGTGCCTTGCCTGCTGCTCCCCTCAGCAGTGTGTTTCAGTCAATCCGCCTGTTCCGTTCCCCGCTCTGTCTCTGGTGAATACTCTCACCCCTTGTACCTCTGGTCTGTACCCCAGTTCTTGTATGCATAAATAAATAAATCTTTAAAAAGAAATAGACAGGGAAACCCAGTAATTCCATTCCTAGGCATCTATCCAAAAATTGAAAAACACTAATTCAAAAGGAAACTTGCACTCCCACATTTACTGCAGCACTGTTTATTATAGCTAGCTTGTGGAAACAACATAAGTGCCCCAGAACAGAAGGCTGGATCAAGAAGATGTGGTTTATACACAATGGAGTACATTTCAGTGATCAAAAAGATAAATTCATGCCATTTAGCATCATGGGTGGAGCTTGAAAGGATAATGTTAAGTGAAATAAGTCAAAGAGAAAGATTAACACTGGGATAGTATATATGGAATAGTCTGATGAAGGGCCTCCCTTGTAGTGCAAGGGGTTAAGCACAGCACTTTGAAGCTATCAGCCACTGCAGCAGGAGTTCGATACCCAGCCAGGGAGGTGACCCACATGAGGCAACAGACCTTCTCTTGTCTTGCCCACTGCTCCCCTCAGCAGTGTATTTCAGTATATCTGCCTGTTCTGCTCCCAATTCTGCCTCTGATGAATCCTCTCACCCCCCACACCTCCGGCCTACACCCCAGCTCTTGTATGCATAAATAAATAATCTTTTAAAAAAAACCAGTCTGATAAAATAAGCTGACCACAAAACTGAAGCACCAGGGTGGGAGGAGATGGGAAAGGGCAAAGAACAAAGAAGGAAGGAAGCACAACGGTCTATTGGTGGTAGAATATGTGTGAATTTGTAGGGGGTGCACTGTGGTGGTAATACCTTATGTGGGGGTGTCCCAATATTAATACCTCAGTTAAAAATAATGAATGATTAAAAAAAATAGGCAGAAAGTAGGATACTTCTGGATAATAGGATTCAAAGGTCATCAAGAAGTCTAAACCAAGCTGTGTGGAAGGCCAGAGTACCACTGCTGATAAACAGAATTCTTTCCGATATCTTTGATCCTCTGGTCAAGATTCAGATACGAGGAAGGGAGGATGCCACTCTCCTCACTTGGGCCGCCTCTCTCCCCACTAACTAGGGAGTGTCAGCAACTTGGTCACAGCCTCCCACACCCTTCCAGTGGGAAGAAAGAAAGCCTCAAAGAAAATGATGTGCTTTCAGGAGAAGGGTTGACACTGGACAGCCAGAAACATCCAATGGCCAACACTTAGGTGGATGAAGCAACCTTCTGGTGACGCTGTTCCTGTCAGTAAGAGCCCAGAGAAGAGAATACCCACTTAGCTGGTAAACTCAACAATTAAGGTTTTTACAGTGACCACAAGTTTGGTCCTGAGAAAAGGCTGTCCAGCTCTATTGCTTATCAGAACTGTTTTCCCGTGTCCATGTAGGATCTAACCCATCATTCTAGTTGACTTAACTAAAGCAGTGCTTCCAGGGAAAGTCACCTTAGTTACTATCCGGCCTCCAAGAGGTCTACACTGAGATCATCATCAACTAACAATGCAGAGGACAAAAGGAACAGTCTACACAAAACAAAGTACAGGGAGTAGCAACAAGCAGGTTGGGGTTTGCTTTTGCCTCGAAACCAAGGTAATCAAGATGTGCTTTGCATCACACAACCAGCTGGACATAGTTGGAGATAGTTTGGGTTGTGGAATAGCCTGAACAGAACTGTGTTTTAGGAAAATTATTCTTTCTAGGGAGTATAGTTTGGGGAACAGATGGGAGAGATTGGCCATGGAGTCTGATTCTAAAGTTTTCCAGGAGAAGCTGACTTCAGCTTCCTGTTCCCAAATGTCCCTCATGCAAGGTTAACACAAGCCTGACCCAGCTGATCATAAGGGAAGTCAGGTGTGGCCAAGATTGCCTGCCAGGCATGAGGACAGCATTTGGGGTGCGCTTTGACAGTGGGTGTTCTCAGCCTGCAGCTATTAACCATTTAGACAGCCTGAGGGCTTAAGAAGTTAAGTGTCAGCACTTTGAATCTCTCTGCGGTCACTGCAGCCCATCCCAGCCGGGGAGCTGACCCCCACGGTGCAGCAGACCTCTCCTGCAGTACTCAGCAGTGTATTTCAGTCAATCTGCTTCTTCTGCTCCCCACTCTATCTCTGGTGAATCCTCCCACGCCCCCCCCCCCACCTCTGGCCTATACCCCAGTATGCATAAATAAATCTTAAAAAAAAAAAAATAGAGAGCCATTGTAAGAGGTACCAAGGCTGTGGATGCCCCAGGCACGACTGAGGCTGGGCAAATAATATCCTGTGTGCCTGCACTGCCCTTCCCCAAATATATGTCCAAATGATTGGGTTTAACTCAATGCAAAGTTATTTTTAAGAGTTACTAGAGGGGCCTCCCTGGTGGCGCAGTGGGTTAAGCAACGCACTATGAAGCAAACCGCAGCCACTGCAGCACGAGTTCGATCCCCACTGCCGGCCAGGGGGGGCCCCACATGGTGCGGCAGACCTCTCCTGCTGTGCCCGCTGCTCCCCTCAGCAGTGTACCTCTGTTGATCTGCCTGTTCTGCTCCCTGCTCTCTGTGGTGAATCCTCTCACCCCCTCACACACACCTCTGGCCTGTACCCTAGTGCTTGTATGCATAAATAATAAATAAATATTTTTTAAAAAAAAAGCATAAAAGCCACCGAGGGCCCCAAGACTCCCTTCCTTGACCTATCTGCCCAGAACCATCCCGAACCTGCCCTGTGTCCCCTTCCTGGCCACTACAATGGCACAGCAGTGTGCGTTTGATTCCCTGGACAGGGAGGTGACCCACATGGCGCAGCAGACCTCTCCTGCCTCACCCACTGCTCCCCTCCCTCAGCAGCATATTTCAGTCCATCTGCCTGTTCTGCTCCCCACTCCGTCTCTGGTGAATTCTCTCACCTCTCGCAACTCTGGCTTGTACCCCAGCTCTTGTGTGCATAAATAAGTAAATCTTTTTTAAAAAAAAGTTTCTTGTTAGCATAGATTTTTCTAGGCCAACTAATACTAAATACAAACAAAATTACTGTCTATGGGGCTCTACAAAACTGAGATAACATAGGACCTGCTCTGTTGAATTGTCACAATGCTAAATGCTTACAGGTGCTTAGAACGGTGCTTGAGGATGGTAGATGTTCAGCAAATCTCAATCATTATTAGAAAATGATCCTCAGCTTTGCAATGAGTGATCGCAAAGGATCCATTGAGATTATCTCTAAAACCATCCTTTGTGCCTCTGGGTTTTAAGGACTTGTATTTTCTGAAAAACTCATGAAGGAGAAAGAAATTCTTTGAGCTCAGTGAATCCCGCGGTTTCTAAATGACTGAAGCTGTAAACCGTTCTCAGCTGGAATAAAGGCATCCTACCCAGTCTTGTTAATTGGCAGACTGGTCGAAAGAGGCGCACTGCGAGCCGCAGGGCACTAGACCACAATGGCCGCCTGCCCCCTTCGGCGAGCGCTGACCCGCCGCGATCCCGGCCGCCTCAGCTCGCCTGCCGACAGCCCCACGGCAACGACTAGAGCAGCCACGGGGTGGCACTGTGACCCAAAATTTCACAGCAGGGCCCGCCTCTGGGGGCAAAACTTCAGTGCCTTTCTTCAAGTTTCCTTTTCCAGTATTTCTCAAACCTCACTGTCCCTGCGAACCAGCTGGGATCTTGTTAAAAAGCAGATTCTAACTCGGTCGGTCTGGGATGGAGCCTAAAATTCTGCATTTCTAGCAAACTCCCAGAAGATGCCGGGGCTGCAGCGGGGGCGAGTTTTCAAAGCGCCACTTAACTTCTGACTTGGGCAGAAATAAGAATTAAGCACAGCCCCGCTCTAAGCCTCTCCGAGACTGTGAGGAGAAACGAGAAAGAAAATGAGGAACAACAAAGAACAGGTCCCAAGAGTCCCTTCAGCTCGCCCTCCGATGAGTGACGGCAAGGACAGGTCAAGGTGAGCCGGCGGTCAGCGTGGACCTTCAGGCCGTTCTTTCTCTGACACAAAAACAGAATTTTCAAAACGTTAAGCGAACACTCCGTAGCTCCCCCCGAAGCCAGGGCAGGTTCCGGGCGCGTTCATACAAATGGCTTAGAAAGCGCCAAGCGAAGAATTGAAGAAGTGCCTGACAGGAAGGCGCGCTTCCCCGACCGTTCCTCTTGCATGCACAATGGCACCTAATTTAATAACTTCAACTTCTGTTTTCCACGGCTGAAAGGGTAGAGGGGAGCAAGCGGCCGAGTGAAACCTCTCTAAACCGGGGCTGCAGTACTTCCTTTTCTCTTGGTCCGTTTTTTTTTCAAGGGAGTTCCTTTTTTAATACCTTCAGATATCATTTTGTCCTTCTTATTCTTGGGCTCAAAGCTGAGTTTTAAGACAGAGTATCTAAAAATTAAAAACAAAATCACACCTACGTTGTGTGACCCCCTATGTCAACTCAAGTTTATCCAGCTTCCCTCCTGTAAACACTCAGGAAGATGCTGCCTCTAAGTTTTTTTCTAAGGTCCTTACTATGGAATTTATTTCTCCCACCTCCCCTCCCCCACCCCTTCATCCTCTCCCGACCCCCCAAAGGGACAAATCTCACCATCCAATTTGCATAAAAGATGTAAATTGCCCCTCACTGGCCTGGGAGTCCCACTTTATTTCTGTTCCTTTCCTTCTCAGTAAACTTTTTCTTTTTCTAAACAAAAAAATAAATAAAATATGTAGCTTGTAGATTGTCCCAGCCGACTCTAGAAGCTTGACCGCTAGGGGAATATTCATGCCTCTCTACTTATACGCATAAATTGATGTGCATAGGGGGGAGGGCAGAGAAGTTTTTGGGAGAGTGGAAAGGAGAGGCAGGAAGGCACGATGAAAATGTCGAGGTGTTGTTTCGTACACCCAGCCTCCTTGGACTGTTTCCCCGAGCTCTCATGAAGGATAGTAAGCGCTGACACGTGGATTTCAGGACAGGCGAGTCCAGATGCAGTCAGACTGGGTCCTGGCCCGGTAGCTTTGGGTTCTGAGATGTTCAGCCATTTCCCAAGGAGGTTTATTTCCCTCTACCTTGCAACACATGGAGTTCAACTATGTGATTTGAGGAACTACATGTTTGGCTTAGGAAGCTGATTTTCTGAACTTTTTTAAGAATAAATTGTTTTGGAATTTTACATCAAATGTGACATAAATTTTAAAGGTGAAGAAATAGGACACACCTTTGTTTTTGGAATATTTATGAATTCTGGAACGTTAATGTATTGATACATAAACTAGGACGAGAAATAGCAAAGGAGTAGATTTTGTAACAGGGTCGTCCCAGGAAAAGGGGAAGTTCCAAAATCCTGGTTCCGCCCTAAGTGGGTAAAGCTAAAACAAACAAAAAAAATTCTCAAAAAAGGAAAATGGAGAGCAGCAAAAAGACCTGAAAAAGGTACGTGAAGCAGAAAGACATGTAAAAAAACTGCGCTTGCTTTTTGGTCTTAGACTGGTTAAAACAGATGTGAGTAAAAAATCCATGGGGAAGTTAACAATGGCAGTTTTCATCTTAATTTTAATTTTGCTCTTTTCCTCCCAAATTTATTTAACTCTTTCTGACCCTTTTCTATGGGTCGCTACTAAAAAGTCCTTTAAACGTGTGGCAGGCTTTTGGGCCTTGCTTTAAGCCAATCCCATTTAGCTAAACTTTTACCCTCAAGGAGATGGGTAACTTTAAATGCTTAACTTAGTCACTATGTTCTTTGTCCTTTCTGTACTGTACCCTAATTATATTAAAGTTCCTTTCCATTAAAGGCCTTATATATTGTCTTAATGAGGCAGATGGCAAAACCCATTCAAAGAGGGCAAGCGTGGGGGTTCTGGGGTGCTTCTCTCCCTGCCCTATAACAATTTCACTTCTACCTAATTGGCTAATTATTCCATTTCACCCTCATAAATGTATTATCAAGCATTGAAAGAGGAAGTGATTGTCTTAATTTTACTGTTCAGAAAAATAGTACAGAAAAGAACCCACATGAATATTAATGCTTTTTAAGTGAACAGAAATTTTAATTTTTTATGTTAGAATAGCTATAGAAACATTTCATCAGTGAATTAGGTTGCTTATACATACTTGTGGTCCGTTTATATTTGGATGAATATGGAGCACCCTTAGCGTGGACTGTAGCACCATCTAGAAGGTGCCTTCATTCGGTTACATGAATGAGGCCTGGCTCTTTCAAGGACATGAAAGGACCCGGGTTAGCCACCTGAGGTCACCAGCGTGCAGTGGACTGCGGTGTCACAGTACCATGTGCAAGGTCCTTGGAGCTCAGAAGTGCTCACGGGGAGGGACCTTTGCAGGAGGGTCAGAGGCCCTGCTGAAGAACGAAGGGGCAAGAATAAGAACTTGGGTCAGTGCCATCTCTGTCGCCACCAGGGCTTGGCAGCATTTGACTTTTATGCTAAATGATGAGAACTGCTTTTTTTAAAAAAAAAATTTTTTAAAGATTTATTTATTTGTGCATACAAGAGCTGGGGTACAGGCCAGAGTCACGGGAGGTGAGAGGATTCACCAGAGACAGAGAAGGGAGCAAAATAGGCAAATCAACTGAAACACTGCTGAGGGGAGAAATGGGCAAAGCAGGAGAGGTCTGCTGCACCATGTGGGTCCCCTCTGCAGCAGATACTTCACAGTGCAGGCCCTCAACCCGCTGCCCACCAGGGAGGCCCGAGAATTGCTTTTAAAGAACAAGACAAGACCTCTAAGGATAAGGACTGATAGAAACAAGCATTTCCAGAGTGACTGTCACTCCACAGGAAACCTGTAGTTATTACCAAGCTCTTGGCATAGCAGAGTAACGTGAAAGCAGCTCTACAGTCAGAGGGCCTTGGATTTCTGTGATGTATTAGCCATGAAACCCTTAGTTTTTGGTACCTTGAATACTTTATCTGTTAAATAAGAATACAGTGACTACACCTGAGGAAGGAAATCCTATACTTCCCGAACACTAACAAGGATGTAAGCCAATGTTACTTCAATTAAAAGCAAACAAACCACACTCTCTATCCTGAAGCCAGCTGAGCCCCGGATAGCCACCCCATAAACTTTCACTGAGCAGCTTCTCTAATCCAGGCCCTGAGCCTACTACAGCAGTGCAAGCTGGGAGAGAAACCTGTCCTAGCCTTTGTGGAGTTCACAGTCTAGTGAAAAAGGGAAGCTTTAAAAACATACATAATCAGTTTGGTTATAGAAGTATCCCGCAATGTTATAAAGAATCAATAAACATCGTGCTGGTGTGTGTGTGGAGGGGGGAGTGAAGTGAGGAATATTTCAAAGAAGACCTGACACTTGGTTTTGTATTGAAGTATTTCTAAGACTTCCTGAATGAACCGAGATGAGAGAGGCATGACAGGCAGGTGTGATGCCAAGTGTTAGGGTGGGGGGCGTGAAAGAAGAGGGACTTGGTAATGGGAAAGGATGAATAACTTCATAAATCTCAATAATAAAATGCTAGGAGGTGGGAGAAAATTGGTGTCATATCTGAAAGAACCAGCACATTTTCTTTTTTTATAATGTGGGTGAGTTCCAGAAATTTTCCTAATCAAGAAAGTAACTTGGGGGGCCTCCCTGGTGGTGCAAGGGATTAAGCACTGCACTATGAAGCATCCACAGCCACTGCAGCACAGAGTTTGCTGCCACATGGCGCAGCAGACCTCTCCTGTCTTGCCCACTGCTCCTCTCAGCAGTGTATTTCTTCAGTCCATCTGCCTGTTCTGCTCCCCACTCTGTCTCTGGTGAATCCTCTCACCCCACACACCTCTGGCCCATGCCCCAGTTCTTGTACGCATAAGTAAATCTTTAAAAAAAAAATAACTTGATGTTTATTTTTGAAATATAACTTGGCAAAATTCAGGAGAGCCTGTTTTCTTTGATCAGTGAGACTAGAAGGAAAGAATCAAGTAATAAGTAGGATGCATAGAACATAAATATTCTCTTTAAAGTTTTTTCTACTTATAAAGAAGAACAGATTCATTCTAAGCAACTCCAGTATTGTAAAAATTACAACATAAAAATAAAAATGTTCCCTGTAACCTGAGCTCCCAGACCCAAACCACCATTAGTGCAACGAATGTCCTGGAATAGCTCTCTTCAGACTTATTTTTCAATGCATAAGCCAACATATTAATATTAATTTCTTCATACCAGTAAATACACACCTACCTCATTCTTTTTAGTGACTGTATAATATTTTATATTATAGTAATATACTATAATTTATTGAACTAATCCTTATTTGTGGACTTTTGACTTTTTTTCATCGTCATAAACAATAATCAGATGGGCACATTTTTACGTAAACCTTTTCAAATTTGTGTTTCTGTGGGATACATTCTTAGAAATTCTTCAAAAAACTGACATGAAGGAACTTGCTTTTTCATTTTAATAGACGTTGCCTAATTGCCATCATAATGTTATACTGATTTTCACTCCACAGTGTTTGCAGCCCCCTGTTCTTCTAGGAAAGGTAAGGCTTTATAGGCAGTCTGTTCTTATCAGAGACATTGCAGAACCTCGAGATTCTTCATCCAATTCTGTGAATGTTTGTAGTTGACACATCTCTCTGGTTTCTAACAAATTAACCTTAATAGCAGCTCGAAGGTATGCCCAAAAAAGTCCACATTTACGCCTATCGTTGGGCCATTCCAAGCTTGCTTTTTTTTCCATGAGGGCTTTCAGCATAGGATACCTGGAAGGAATGCAATAGAGTGGAACGGGTTCTAGTAAGATAAGAATTATGTCATCAGAACTTTCATGGAAGAGACCATGGTGTGCAAAGCATTGTTCATAATGGCACCACTCACTCTGGACAAAGTTGGGAGATAAAACAAAGATGGATTTGTAGCTTTTCTTAATGCAGTTTATGATATTATCAGTAATGCTTTTGTCAGGGTCAAAAATTCCCCTATGAAGGCAAATCAGGACAAAACCATTTTCTTTCTCTAGATTAGGGATCAATTCATGCTTTACCCAGGCAGAATCATGTTCGCTGTATGAGATAAACACATGGACTAGAGCATTTCTCTTGAGTTGTCCTTGGGTTGTCTTCCTAATACTGTGCCATATCTGTGCCCATTGACATAGCGCCCTGAGATACCAGAGCAGATCAAAGTGGAGGCAGCAGAAGATCACAGCTATCCCTAGAACTAGCATGACAGCCACGATGGTGAGGATCAGCAGAGCTGTGTTGCAGGATAATTCAGGTAGGTGAACATCCTTTAATCGAGTCCCCTTTAGATTCAAAGGATATTCACATATGTATAAATCTGACCATCCAGCCAACATGCCATCTGAGTATTTTTCAATGAAACCTCTTAACTCACAAGTACACCAGAATGGATTTCTTCCTGCATGTAAAGTCTTAACTTCCTGACAGCTCTGAAAAAAATCCAGAGATGGAGTAAGAATTAAATTCATTTCAACATTCAGTATTGAGAGTTTTCTGAAATGACTGCATCCAGGAAGATCAGTTAGAAAATTAAATGCAAGATTTAGTTCTCTCAAAGATTTCAGATGAATAATCTCTTTAGGGACTGTATAAATTTTGTTATTATTCAGGTCAAGTATTTGAATACTTCTGGGCAAGCACTTGAAGATGGAATCAGCAAATTTATTGGATGACAGGTTCATGTAGATCAAAGTTTCTGGCCACAAACAATTCTCATCATTTTCATGTTGTAACAGATTTTGACTCAGATCTAGATGCTTCAAGGATGTATTTTTAGCAAAGTCACTTATCAAAGAAAGTGTCTCCAACTTATTGCCCTTCAAAATGAGAGTTTTCAAATAAGGCAATTGGATAGGATTTTTAAATAGTTCATCGGTTAAGATGTTATTAGCAAAATTTAAATATTGGAATCTTGTAGGATAAATAGGGAACAGCATATGTGGCATTTGTGCATCTGATATTGTCAGATTTTCTATATTCATTTTGGTAAAAAGCAAGTAGACTCTTTCTTGTGGAATATGAAAACTTCTGACATGTACATGCTCCAATTTTACAGTTCTCATTACAGAATTTGAATAGTCAAATGAATTGTGGTCAACATAAACCTTACCTCCAAAAGTCACATTTTGTATCAGGAAATATTCCACTGACGTATGCCAAACAAACTGGAAGATGAGGAAAAGGTCATCCCAGAATAAATCAACTTTATTAAGTAACAGAACAGTTGTCTTGGTATTCTCTACAGTAAGATTTTGTTGAGTTTCAGAACTTGTAAGTTGACTTTTGCCATCTATATTTGTTATTTCTAATATTTTTGAGGTCTTGATTCCATCACGCAAAAGAACCCAGAAATTTGTGTTTATTGGTAAAACAATGTGAAGTTTTGTTGTATTTAAGATGGGCAGGCTACCCTCTTCATAATGAGAAAGGGTTTTCAATCCTAAGAAGACAGTGTTTAGATGCAAATGAGCAATTTTCTGGAAATCCGATTTTTGTATTTTTGTCCCACTCAAACCTAACGTCTCCAAGTGGGACATGTTGCCAGTCTCTTCACAGATAGGTATGGTGTCAAAGTCATTGAAAGAAAGATCTAGATGTCTCAGATTTGCCATTGAATGCCAAGTTACAATCTTTAGTCTGTTGTAAGACAAATCTAAATATCTTAACTCCTTGTTGAATTCAAAAATCTGGGTATCCAGCTGTTGTATTCTGTTATAGCATAGAATCAAAACTTTCAGTTTAGACACAGAATGAAAATCTGAACTCTGAAATTGAGAAAGGAGGTTGTAGGATAAATCCAGTGTGGTTGTGGTTGAGATCAAGTCTGCAGGAACCTTTCTTAGAGACATGTTGGAGCAGTTGGTAGTAAATTCCCTTTCTTCTGGCACCTCTGGAGCCCAGCCATGCACTGACATAACAATACTCCACAGCACACAAATGTTTCTGCTAGGACTCATTGTCATTCCAAGGACTGTATCACTTGTTCACTTATATGAATGACAAAGATGAGGTCAACATCCTAGAAAGAGCATATAATGTTAAATGGCTATTTGGTTTGATAAATCCCATAGACTTTTAAAAATACCTATATACAGCAATTTCATGGGGTTATAACTCGTATTTTGAGTCTTTGCTTGATCTCAGAGCTTGGCTTATTGATTTCCAGGTTTTTATGCCCTATCACTAAGGCAAGTCAGGATTCCCAGCAGCGAGTGCCCTTCCCTCTTAGTTGAGTGTAGAAACTGCTTTGCCAGGCTATACTCAACATCACCCCTTCATGCCCTCTATCAAAAACCTGAAAGCTATAAGTAAATAAGATTAATTTTTATTTATTAAGTTTTTTTAGGTAGATTAATTGAGAACACTTCTCCTGCCCTCGTGCATGGGTAGCCTCTTCCACTATTAATATCCTTCACCAAAGTGGCTCACTTGTTACAATGGATGCGCCTACAATGACATTCATCATCATGATGAAACAGTTTACATTAGACTTTATTCTTGGTGTTGTATATTCTATGCATTTGGACAAATGCATAATGACATGTGTCCATAACAATGCAAAACTATGGTCATACAGAGTATTTTCACTGCCCTATAAGTCCACTGTGCTCTGCCTAGTCAGCTTTTCACCCTCACAACCCCTGGGCACCACTGATCTTTTTAATATCTCCATAGTTTGACCTTTCCTAGAATGTCATATAGTTGGAATCACATAGTAGGCAGTTTTTTCAGACTGACTTCTTTTACTAATTAATATCCACTTAAGGTTTCTCTGTCTTCTCATGGTTTTATATCTCATTTATTTTGTAGTACTGAACATTCCATTATCTGGAGTACTTAGTTTATTTATTCATTACCTGTTGAAGGATATCTTGGTTGCTTCTAAGGTTTGTCAATAATAAATAAAGCTGCCATAAATATCACATTCAGGTTTTTGTAGGGCCATAGTTTTAATGAGAGTCATTTTTTAAAGATATATTTATTTGCTCTACAAGCACTGGGGTACAGGCCAGAGGTGCGGGTGGTGTGAGGATTCACCAGAGACAGAGTGGGGAGCAGAACAGGCAGATCGCCTGAAACACACTGCTGAGGGGAGCAGCGGGTGGGACAGGAGAGGTCTGCTGCACCATGTGGGTCACCTTCCTGACTGGTGGCAGGGTTAGAACTGTGCTACAGTGGCTGTGGTTTGCTTCGTGGTATGTTGCTCAACCATCACACCACAGGGAGGCCCTAAATGAGAATGATTTTTAATTACTAAATACTGAAGCTCCCTGAATTAACATTATTTAGTTATTCCTCAACTTTGTTCATTTGTGCACACAGAGAATCCTTCAAGCTAAAATTAACTTTCAGGGCCTCCCTGGCGGCACAAGGGTTTGGACGCCACACTGTGGGGCTTCTACAGCCACTACAGTGTGAGTTTGATCCCTGGCCAGGGAGAGAACCCACATGGCACAGCAGACCTCTCCTGCTTTGCCCACTGCTCCCTTCAGCAGTGTATTTCAGTCAGTCTGCCTGTTCTGTTCCTCACTCTGTCTCTGGTGGGTCCTCTCACCCCCCATGCCTCTGACCTATACCCCAGCTCTTGTATGCATAAATAAATAAAATCTTAAAAAAGAAAGAAAATCTATTTAAAAAAACAATTAACTTTCAACAACACTTTACTGCATACATGGACGGTCCAAAACTCAGAAAGAAACAAATTGGGTCCTGTTCTCACATCTCCATGTGACTTCAGCTTGGTGGCAAACGAAACCTGAATTGATGTCAAATAATGATGAAAAGTTTCCTATTCTTAAGGGCTTTCTATGTCACCAACCTCTTCACCCAGCCCAACAGTTAAACCTCATCTGAAACTTATTTTAAAGAAGGGAAGGGAACTCACTCTTTTTGAACTTCTCTAAATATGATAAAATAAAAGGTTCCTATTTCTCAGATGATGCCTGTACTTTTTGACATTTCATTAAAACATTTTAAAAGTAGGACATAAACTTGGTGAAAGATGCACTCAGTATTATATTGTTATCGTATTCCCACTGCTATTACCATTCTGCTGAGAGCAGGTGAGACTGCTTTTATTAAGGGAAAATGACTTCCTTTAATAGCTTATGATCGAAAAGTTCAAATCAAAAGATAGCAGTGAATTAATATTTGCAGTTTGCCAAAGAACAAACCATCATCTAATTACCCTTTGTCAGTGATGAAAAGGATGGAGAAAGCATTAAAAATACATTGAGTGTTGAAATTTCTTTGCAACATAAGAGTGAAAAGGACTGAGGTTTTCTGAGTGTTTCTTGTCCTTGATATAGGACTAAATGCTTTCCTTACCTTACTTGTTGTTTCCTTTAACAACCCTTCAAAATAGTGCCTATTTTTATCCCTATTTTGTGATTGTGGGAGGGAAAGCCCAGTGATTAAGTGATTTGCTTAGGTGACCCAGTGGCTAAGTGATAGAGCATGGATTGAACCCACAACTGTCTGGTGCCTTCAAACTCCGCAATGAAGTAGCTTGGGGTGTGATTGCCGAGGTTGACTCCATTGGCAGGACTAGTTGCCATGGTGGCCTCTTTCTCCCTTCCTGCCTCATACGCCTCTCTGAGTAGTATGAGGCTGCTACAGGACAACACTAGATATCACAAATGCCAATTCAGATTCATGCATTCTTAAGAGAAATTGAAATTCACAAGAATTGAAATAAAACTCCAAGTGCACACAGCTGTAATTAATTGCTTCTCACAGATTGCCTACACCCCTTACTCTTCTAGGAATTAGAAACCTAGATGCTATTTATCATTTTCTATTCTTCAGTAGCCACGTGGCCATACTTGGCCATTTTGGACTCTGCAGGAAACTGAGCAATAACTGTACTGTCCAAAATCCATCCGACGTTCCTCTGCTTTTAGACATAACACACAAATACAGAACTTGAGAATAAAGACCAACATAACCTTTAAATAGCCTCACCTAGCAGACATTGTTAATGTGCATTGCCAGGAACCCAGCGCTATAGAAAACCTGCCACAATGCCTGTGGCCTTGCCTGACTGCCCTGGTACTGACCAAGCTCCATCAGTGACCAGTGAAATGAAACCCAAGCCCTCAAGTACAGATGAGACAATTCCTAAGCTCAATGACCCCAAAGTCACTCACTAACCTTTGCATTATTATAATCTTTACATTAACATAGTCAAAACAATACATACCAAAAGTTTAAATAAACATTTCCTCCTATCTACTTGATTTCAAACTACCATTTTAGAAAAGACCCTCATTACTTTTTTGTGAGCGTTACAACAAACAAAGCTAACAGTTCTTACCCCAGGTTACAGGGGCCCCGGCAAAGCAGCTGGTGTCGTGAGTCATTGACAGAAACAGAACTGACTGTGGGAGAATATTGAATCTAGCTTTTCTGTGGAACGTTAGCCCCTTAGCCCTCTACTGCAGGCTGGTGGCATTACATGTTGTACACCTTCATTACAATTGCAGAGCATTTTTTAAAAATTTGCACTATAATAGACATAAAAGTTACCACTTTAAATTATGCAATGCGGTGGCATTAAGCTCCCTCACATCATTGCACATCTGTCACCTCTGTCCACCCCCAGGGCTTTTTCATCCTCCCCAAATGAAACTCTGGACTCATTAAATAGCTTTGGACCCCCTCCCCTCGTAACTGATGTGCACTGTTCTACTGTCTGTCTCTAAATTTCACGACTCTGGCTACCACGTAAAAGTGGGTCATTCAGTATTTGTCCTTTTGTGACCGCCTTCATGTAGCATGATGTTCTCCAGATTCTTCCATGCTGTCTGTATGTATCAGAATGTCTTTTTTTCCCAAGGCAGAATAATATCTCGTTGCATGTATAGATCACCTTTTGCTTGTTCCTTCATCCATGAGTGGACATTGGGTTGTGTGCACCTTTGGGCAATTGTTACAAACACTGCTCTGTAGATGGGTGTGCAAATATCTGTTCAAGCCCCTGATTTCAATTCTTTGGGACAGCCACCTGCAGGTGGAATTGCTGGCACCCATGGCATTCTGTATTTGTTTTTTGCAGAACAGCCATACCATTTCCCACAACATCTAAAGCACTTTGATGGTGCCTTCTGTCAGAGTTCAGACCAGTTATCTGCCACGAAATTGGGTGGGGCAGCCAGGAGAGGAGGAGGAATGGGAAGGTAGTGCCTCCTTACTTTCACAATCTGACTGGGAAAAGTATGGGAAGGAATGAGCTGGAGGCTTTCTCTTGAAGTGATGGAACAAGCTTGTTATTTTTTATGTAAATTGTAGAATACAGATCAGTTCTTTCAAAGCAACACTTCCGGAGGTTCTCTTTATGCCTGACTTAAATTTCAGGTGACACTGCTAGAGATGATAATTCCCAGAAGAAATTTGTCCATACTAATAGTTAAGTGTTTTCCAAATTTATGTAAAGTCTCTAATTAGGTTCCCACTCCTAATCTAAGGTCATTTTTATCTACTTGTGTTCTTTTTGTTTTTGTATTTTTTATTAATTTATTTGTATATATTTGACATCAGTTGTAGTCCCCATGGAATTCCACCACCATTTCACCAGGGCACCATCACCTAGTCCCTTGAACTCTTTTTGCCTTCGTCCCATTTTTAATTACTTGTTTGAACTAAAAATTTCTTCCCTCTTTATACTAAGCAAGTGCAGTAAGTAAATAATAGGCTATTTGAATTTCTTAACAATGTGAGAATTTTATTAACTTTTGTGATGTTTTTCCAAAATACAACTCAGAAAAAAAATCACCTCTATCATTACTGGTACTTATAATTAAACTAGAGGAGCTTTACTCAATTAACACAATCTTTACACACTCCCAGTACTGGCCCACAGTGGCTTTTGGAGGAATAGTCCATCTTAAAATGAATCATTATAGTAATTTATGTAAACTTGGGAGGAGGTGTGTTTTAAAATTGGATTTTTTTTTTTACAACAACCTAAGTGTCCATTTATGGATGAGTGGACAATGTGGTATATATACACAGTGGAATACTACTCAGTTGTAATATATATTGAAAATCTTCCACAACATGCATGGAACTAGAGTGGATTATGCTTAGTGAAATGAGGCAGCATAAGGAAAATACCATGTCCTTACTGGTGTGTGGAAGATCAAGAAATAAAGCAAACAAACAAACAAAAATAAGCTCTTCGTTCTGACAACAGCATGGGGGTTTTCAGAGGGGGAGAGTAAAACAGGTAAAGGGGTTAATGATTTGGTGGTAAATGGAAACTGGGTTTTTTTTTCTATGATTTTTTTTATTCTTTGTTTTATTTATTTTTTTAAAGATTTTATTGATTTTTTTTGGTGTAGAAAAACTGGGATCTAGGCCAACGGTGCAGGGGGCTGAAAGGATTCACCAGAGACAGAGTGGGGAGCAGAATAGGCAGATCAACTGAAATTCACTGCTGAGAGGAGCAGTGGGCGAGGCAGAAGAGGTCTGCTATGCCATGTGGGTCCTCTGCCTGGCCAGGGATCAAACTCAGGCCTGCATCAGTGGTAGCACTGAGACTTAACCCTTAGATCACAAGAAGGCCCCAAAACTAGATTTTTAAGATCATAATGTAGGATGTATATCTATCAAACCATAATTTTATATATCTTAATCTAAATAAAGCTGTAGACCAATGCTCTTTAATAAGAAAATATTTAATGTAAAGCTTGTAATTTCTACACATACTTTAGGTGAAATCATACAGTAAATACTGCATAAAGAAAAGAACAGCAGCAGCACACAGCCAGGCTTCACAGCCACCTGGAACAATGGCCCCTCGGGACTGCAAGAGGCAACCCTGGCGGCCATCTTGTTTCACCCTCCAAAGTGGACAAGAGATGTTCTTGGCTTTAGTTATGATTCGACTTCCTTTTGATTCTTCCTCTTTCTCTGTCTGCTTCTCCTTCTAATCACAGCTTCTTATTAATGCAGCCTCTGCTTCTGTTTTTTCCCTGCAGACTTTTCTCAGTGTCACAGCTTATGGGCAGAGCTGAGACTCATCACAAAACAAGAAACCTGATTGGCTCTTTGTCACCAGCCACTGTGGCATGAGTTCAATCCCGGCCAGGGAGGGGACCCACATAACACAGCAGACCTCTCCTGTCTTCCCACTGCTCCCCTCAGCCATGCTGGTACCTCGCCTTCCAATTCCACCTTTAGTGAGGTCATGTTGGTATACCTTGAAATTGACCATGGTGGGCGTATTTACACTGAAACAGGACTTTATTGTTCTGTTAATATTCTAGATTATGGAAGTAATGGTGAAAATGTTCATTGTCATAGGGCTTTTTTGTTTTGTTCGAAATCTAGTGTTAAATATATTTCATACCACTACATCGGGTGTCATTTATGTCTGATTAAAAAAATCATTTCTCTAGCTCAGTGGTTCACTTTTTGAAAGAGTTCTGTCTTTTGATAAACCATTGTTCAGTGTTTACATTGGAGGCCACAGCTAAAAACTGTACTGTGACCCCCCTCCATAATTGCACCATTCTTACTTTATTGCTGCCACCCTGCAAAACCCTTACTGCTCTCTCATCTAAATAAAAATAGATTTATTAGATCAGGTGTTTCCTGGAATGCACAGCATTTTCATTCTTGGTCTTTGCTGTTGGAAGGGAACACATCTTCTACTACTTTCCAAGAATGAGTGTTTGATAGTTTTTGGGGAGTAGGAACTTCAAAGTGCTGCTTGATATTTCATTGTTCATCTGGATCTAAATTTCTTAACTGGAAATAATTTCCCCACACAGTTTTGAAGCTGTGGCTCTGTATTTTCTAGCTTCTAATATTATGTTGAGACAATGTGTCAATTTTGAATTCTAATGTTTTGTGTGTGTTTTCTCTGTCTCTCTGCCTGGAAGCTTTTAGGATCATTGTCCTTGATGGTCTCAAATTTCTAAATTTCTAAAACGTGCACATTTTTTCCACATTTATATCTCACTGTCATTTCTATAAGCCTCATAGTCCAATCAGATGGGACCATATCCCATCATAAGCCTGCATATTCCTATCTTTATTCTGTTCTTTTCTTCATTTAGAATGACCTTTCTATTCATTATCATCACACACTGGAAAATCCAAAGTGGAAGTCTTCCTTGAGGGTTCAACGGAAGAACAATCAATTCTAAGATTTTTCTTACTCAACCTAAATGGTATCTGATCTTTCCTTTTATACTTTTGCTTCATTTATTGTATTTTTAGTTACCTGGATACATGTCCTTTGATTTACTGTAAATTCCTTCTGGCAAGAAACAACTAGCTTGTGTACATGTTATTTAGGTTTCCCCTCCTAAAAGGGGAAGATAGGTTTGTAGGCCATTTGGAGAAGTGATCTCAGGGCTCAGGGGACAAGAAGAATGAGACCAGGGAGAAGGGAAGGGAACCCAAGTTATTGAGCTGGTTACTCCATGGGTCACTAAAGCTTATTCTCTTTGGGGACTCTGAAGAGTGGTATAGGCTATGCCTCATTTTTTGGTCATGAACTTTTTAAAATTGAGATATAATTGACATATAGCATTGTATTAGTTTCAGATATACCACAAATGGCTCAGTAATTGTACATGATGCAAAACAATCACCACTATAAATCTAGAATAGTCTGAAATATGCTTCTTCTTTTTTTAAACCACAAATAAGTAATCTAATGATTCCTATCCCCTGAGTGGTCAAATAACATCTCAGGAGATACCTCTGGCACTTCCAAGTTTATACATATACCATAATAGGTATATATGGGCATAGTAGGGCAAATAGGCTTCTACAAATATTCTGTAAATGGCATTAGTGAAGCCAGGGGCTAAAGCGAGAGATACATGCACCTATGACAAGGTGCTTTGAGGTTGTACCTGCCCAGAGCTGACTGCCAGAATAAAATGGTAGGCAGAGAATAAGTGTGATGAGTATGAAAAATATGATTAATAAAGGCAGAATAATGTTATCTATATAACCTATCCCTGCATTGCTTGAATCTGCTCATGTTGTTTGAATAGTTCTCCCAAAGATAGGAGTACAGTGGAGAGAAGTAGGGCAGATAGACTACATTCTTCCTTCTGATCAAAAGAGGATATGTTTGGGCCTCCCTGGTGGCACAGGGGTTAGGCGCAGCACTATGAAGCTGTCCACAGCCACTTCAGCACAAGTTCAATCCCCAGCCAGAGAGGTGACCCACATGATACAGCAGACCTCTCCTGCCTCACCCGCTGCTCCCCTCAGCAGTGTATTTCAGTAGATCTGCCTGTTCTGCCCCTAACTCTGTCTCTAGTGAATCCTCTCACCCCCCACACCTCTGGTCTATACCCTAGCTCTTGTATAAATAAATAAATAAATCTTTTTAAAAAGGGCAAATGTTCTTGTGCAAATCCATTCGGACAGCTAGGATTATAAGATCTCTAGACACAGAAAACCAGGTGCAGAATTTCCATTTGCCTTAAGATGAAAAAACTTTTGGTTCACCTTCCCCCAAATGCAGACCCTGAGGCAAATATTCAACTGCAAGTAGTTTATTTCAGAGGTGATTCCAGGAAAACCCTAGAAGGAATGAGGATATGAAATACAAATAGAAAAGAAACCAATAAAGAATGCTTTATCAAATTATTTCTACAGTGGACAATCAGAATTCTATACTACAGGGGACTCAGGGAGAGTACAAAGTATACCCTAGGTATAAAAAGAATGGGTTAGAAAGTTGGGGTATTTATCTGCCAATTCTTTTACTAAAATTGGTAAAAAGGGGGCTCCCTGGTGGCACAGTGGGTTGAGCACAGCACTGTGAAGCATCCACTGCCACTGCAACACAGGTTCGATCCCTGGCCAGGGATGGGGGACACACATGTGCAACAGACCTCTCCTGTCTCACCCACTGCTCCCCTCAGCAGTGTATTTCAGCCGAGCTGCCTGTTCTGCTCCCCACTCTGTCTCTGGTGAATCCTCTCACCTCCCACAACTCTGGCCTATACCCCAGTTTTTGTGTGCATAAATAAATAAATCTTTTTTTTTTTTTTTAAAAGGTAAAAAGCTGCTTCTATGTATAACATCTGGTACTTCCAAATTACCCTTGCTGGGAACCAAAAGTGGGTTTTCATGACCAGAAAGAAATCCTTTCAGGCAGAGTCTCCACCATTACCATTAAGCAGATTTCAGTTTGTAGAGGTGAAGGCTAAGTGGAAATGAGTAAGGGCACAAACAGTTAGAGAAGGCTGCTATGGAAACCTGGCTAACAATGTAAAAGGCACAGATTTTTCTAACATTGACCTTGATGCACATGAACAGATAGTACTGAAGTTGCTTGAATAGGTGCATCTCTTGATTATATGATCAATTCAATGAATTCAGTCCCAGCAAAAAAATAAGTGAATCCCTCCTGTGTTAGAAATTAACCATTTAAATTAAAATTATATCACTGCATTCATTTTTATTACCATGTGTAACTGGTGAACTAGAACATGAAAGCACCCACTTTTTGTCTACATCATAAGTTGTGTCTAGTTTCATGTCAATGAAAAATAGTCCTTGTTGGAATTTCCAAGAGCAGCAGCATTAAAGGAAGAATTTTCTTAGGTTTATGTATGAGTTATTCCTTTTGCTTACTCTGTCAACTTAATATTAATGGCTGCTCTTAGGTTAATCCAAAAAAGTCTATGTTTGCTCTTCTCCTTGGGCCAGTCCAAGTAGGTTCTCCGTGCCATGAGAGATTTGAGCTTGTGGTAGCTGCTAGGAATGGAATACTGTGGGATGGGCTCCAGCAAGATCAGGATTAAGTTGTTCGATCCTTCATGGAAGAGATTGTGATGGGCAAAGTAGAGCTCATAGTGGCACCACTCACTCTGGACAAAGTTCGGAGACAAAACAAAGATGGACTTGTAACTTTTCTCAATGCAGCTGATGATATTCTCCACAATGCTCTTGCCAGGAATAAAGTTCCTCTCATGCAGACAAACCCGTATATCTTCTTTTTCCAGATTTGGCAGCAGTTCATTCTTCACCCAGGAGGAATCGTGAGCACTGTATGAAATAAAAGCATGGAACAGGAGACTTCTCTGGAGTGCCTCTAAAGGTACGTCCCTAGCCCTGCGTCGCGTCCGGGTCCACTGGCAGACCATCCTCAGATACCAGGGCACGTCGAAGTAGGCACAGAGGACGGTCACAGTGACGGCCACCACCAGGACGGTCACCACGATGGTGGCCATCAGCAGAGCCGTGTTGCAGGCTAGTGGGGACACGTGGAAGTCCTTCAGTGGGGTGCCCTTAGAGCCTTCTGGATAGTCACACACGTAAGACTCAGGCCAACCCTCCACCACTCCGCTTGGTACTTGGCCCACACTGTGGATAAATTCCCTCAGCTCACATGTGCACTGGAATGGGTTGTGGCCTGCCCTGACTGACCGCATCTTCTGGCAGCTCTGGAAGAAATCGGCAGGTGGGTTGGAGATGGAATTATAGTCAATGATCAGGACGGACAGGCTGCTCAGGGCCCCACACCCAGGGAGTTGAGTTAAAGAATTGAAAGCCACGTTGAGTTCTTGCAAGGCTTCCAGATGGTTGACATCCTCTGGGATGCTCCTTATTCTGTTACTGTGTAGATCAAGGACCTTCACCCCGGGAGGCAAGCATCTGAAGACAGAGTCAGTCAGTTTATTCGAAGACATATTTAAAATGAACAAACTTTTAGTCCAAGAACAATTTCCTTTGTTTTCATCATATGTCAGAGAATTCTGGCTAATATCCAATTGTTGAAGAGACTTCATTTCCTTGGTAGTATGAATTATACTCGTAAGTTCCTTTAGTTGGTTCATTTGTAAGTTAAGTGTCTCCAACTTGGTCAAGTTTTTACAATCTTTAAAAACCAAGTCTGTTAAGAGATTATTGGAAAAATCCAAATGCAGAAATGGGCTGCTTTGGGCTGGGCAGAGCATGTGGACCATGTGTGTCCCCGACACTGTGAAGTTTTGGATATTCATATTTGAAAAGATTTTGTAGATCAAACCCTGTGACAATCTGAACTCATTGCTAACAACATGGCATATAGACAAGGCCTTCAGGGACGTGCCAGAATAATTAAAACCTCTTAAGCTAGGGTAGCCCTGTAGAGTCACATTTCTAATTGAGAAATACTGTGTGCTTGAATGCCAAACCAACTGGAGAATCTGAAAGAAAGAATTCCAGGTTGTTTTGACATTGTTTATAGTAAGATTTGATAACTTTGGATTCCTTTGAAGTTTCCGCAAAACATTTGGAAAAGAAGAGTCTCTATTATCATCTAGCATATATTTGACATTAGACAGTTCCAGACTTACTGCTGTGCTGACAGACACATCCAAATTAAAATGGAATTCCTTTCTTGTGGGGAAAACAACATGCAAACTCTCTGTGTTAAGGTCTTGAAGGCTCGCAGGGTCTTCCTTTTCTCCGTACGCATTTCCTAAGACCAGTAAAACTTTCCTGAGGTGCAAATGAGTGATGGGAAGCATGCTAGACTTTTGTAGCTGTGAGGCACTCAACCCCAGAAATTCTAGCCGAGACATGTTGCCAAACTCTGTGCATATGGGTAGAGCATCGAATGCATTAAATGACAGGTCTAAGTGTTTGAGGTTCACAGTAGGGTGACAAGAAATCTCCCCCAACTTGTTGTAAGACAAATCCAAGTATTCCAATTTCTGGTTGAATTTGAAAACACTCATATCAAGATACTGGATTCTGTTATGAGAAATCATCAAAATCCTCAATTTTGATAGTGAGAGGGTGTCAGAAATTTGAAGCTCAGATATATAGTTTCGTGATATATCCAAGATAGTTGTTTTTAGGGATAGATCTTTGGGAACATGGCTGAGACCTGTGTTTGATCTATTAACTGAAAACTCACTTTCATCACATAATAGGTTTCTTCTCTCAAGTATTAACAAGAAGATGATGGCAAAATGGAAGATGCTAGAATTGGGGGTAGTCATTTTGTAATGTTAGACATTCCTAAAGGACATTGTTATTCTTCAGAGTATCTTGATACAGGCACAAATCCTGGGGGATGGAGAGAGAGGGGAGGGAAAGCATACATAAAGTAACTGTATTGCATTAGTCAGGACTTACAGAAAATAGTTTTTAACTAGAGATTATAAAATGAAGACTACATTTTTTGGTATCACCCAATCTGAAACCAGGGAAGTAAACATGTTGATAAACAAATGTGCTACATTTTAATAAGGATGGTATGATGGGTTGAATGGTGCCACCTTCAATATATAGATCTATTTCCCAATTATATCACAGTTTCCAAAAACTGTGACTGTTAGATCTTATTTGGAAAAATGATCTTTGCAGAGATAATTAAGGATCCTGAAATAAGATCATCCTGTATGATCCAGGTGGTTCCTAATTCCACTGCCAAGTATTCTTTTTTTTAATAAATTCATTTATACATACGAGAACTGGGATACAGGTCAGAGGTGTGGAGGGTGAGAGGATTCACCAGAGACAGAGTGGGAGTAGAACAGGCAGATTGACTGAAATACACTGCTGAGGCAGGAGAGGTCTGCTGCGCCATGTGTATCCCCTCCCTGGCTGGGAATCGAACTTGTGCTGCAGTGTCTGTTGATGCTTCATAGTGCAGTGATTAACCCCTTGCACTACCAGGGAGGCCCATTGCCAAGTATTCGTATACAAGAAAGGAAAGGGGGTATTTGACAGGGGCAGAAGAGGAGATCACAGAGATGCAGAGTAGAGGCCACTTGAAAACAGAGGCAGCATTTAGAGTGAAAAAGCCACAAGGGAAGGAATCAACAGCCACCAGAGAGAGTGCAGCATCATGGCCTCCTTGATTTTAACTTCTGATCTCTAGAGCTATAGAGAATAAATTTCTTTTGTTTTAAGACACCAAGTTTATGGTAGTTTGTCCCAGTGGCCACAGGAAACTAATACAGAATGGTTTTACATATTTGCAAAAATTCTTAAGTTCTTTGGCCTCAACCCTTCAGAGATCATTTAAAACTTTTCTTGCCTTCCCTTTAATTATCTACACATGGTTAGGTGCTTTTGCTCTTATTTGAAAAGTGGTCTGAGGTGCAGTAAGAGGTCAATGTCGGCATGAAGTAAGCTAGGATGGGCCATCATTATACAGTGCATTTCACTGTCACGAGTTGGAATTTCATTCTGAGAGGTAGGAGTGGATGGTGAGCTCTGAAAGGTTTTGAGGATGAGAGAAGTTTTTCCCTCTCCTTAAAGAGAATTTTTTTCATTTGTTCATAAGCCAAATACTTATTCCCGGTGAAGTGCTATTTGTTCTAGGTTATGTTTACTGCATTCGTTATAGCTCAGACACCATTTTGCTATTGCCATCAGCAGCACACGAAGCCAGAGGGAATCGTGTTGGACTCAGTCCTCTAGAAGAGCACTTACCCCCAAGACCCTGTAAGCTGGAGCTACACAGATCTTTAAAATCCCCTATAACTGTATTAGATCAGCTGGCCATCAAAATCAGCAAAGAATAAAGTTCCTCTCATATAGATCCCTCTTCACATTGCTCAGCTGGTTCCAAGGGCCTCATTAATTCAAGTTCCAAAAACAACCCTGAGCTTCAAAAGATCTCTAAGTCAGACATGCAAATTTATCTGGTTTTTGGAGCATTGCTTGGACTTTATCTTTTATAGAGGTCCAAAATGATGCCTTGGTTATCCTGATTTCATTAAACATAAAGCAAGAGTCTGACACATTCCCTTTATCTCCATTCATGAAAACTTTGTACACAGGAAGGGACATAAACACCAAAGTACATGGTAAAACTTAAGGTGGCATTTTTATGGCATTGGTTTTATTTGCCTGAAATACCCAGAAGTTTCCAAAAATTTCTCCTCCAGTTTCTTGAGAGAAAGATTAAGAGGGACAAACTATTTAAAGGAGAATCAAAATAATGCCCAATTATTAGCTAGGCCAGTACTTAGTACCTCAAAACAGAGCAGTCTGGTAAAAGCTAGGTGGAAGAAATTGGTTGAGCTGAAGTTTCAATGGAGTTTCTTACTCCTAAACATGAATGCAAATCTTGGTCTCTTTTTCCCTCCTGGCCATCAACCAGAGCTCAGAATAACAGTGATCAGCACAATAAGGCAAGGTGCACAGAAAATGACCAGAAAAATTCAAGGCAAAGACAGATCCACACATGGACGGGAGCATCTGGCATATGGGGAACCATAGCCGAGAGAAGGAAACTAACCCTTGTTTCCTTAAGGCAAACCGCCACAATAATTTAAACGTGCAAACTGCCTGTCCCTAAAGGTTTAATGAAAGCATGGTATCGGTTTACATTTAGTTAAATGAATTGATTCAAGTGTATTCTATTTGCTAAACTTTCATGGTACCTTTACATTTGAAGTCATTCATTTGAAGTTCTTGGTTTAAGAAGCTGGCTTTATTTCCATGACCAAGCAGTGACAGTAGTATACAAATATATATTACATATTAAGTTTGCCAAATCAGTGAAAAATCAGCATTATCTGATCAAAGGTCGAATGAACATCATTGAATATCATCTTGATTAGCAACTTGATCTTGATTAGCTATTTATAACCAAGTAAAAGGATTATTGCTAAGTTGATTAGTAAAAGAATGCTTAATTTGAAAGTATAAAAATATTTCAACTTTTCTGATTAAGATCAGTTTGGTTTCACTAGATGATACATTAATACATTTGAATTGCCTTTGTTGAGAGACCTTGGGGGCCATCAAATAAGGGCTGTAAATTGTTTTAATGGATGATACCCACACTGCAGTTTCAGGAATCATGTATTTGGGGATCTCTACACCAGGTTAACTAGCTATTTACTACAAATCGAAAGGATTGAAACCAGTTCAAAATCTTGTCTGCATTGTTTTTAATGTATTTTAGGAACTTCTGCATTTTGTTGGAAAGATGCATTCACTTTCAATTCTTTTGAACAAATTGAGTGTGGCCAGGTAAACATTTTCAAATCCTACAATTGATTCTGATATGTAGCATTCCAGGATAGTCTCCGTGCTCTGAGGAAAACACGAAAGAGTAGCTTCTGGGATCAACTCAGAGAAAAAAATGAAAATAAATCTGCCCATAAATACAAATGAATTGTGCATAGCACTGCCTTAAGGAGTAGCTTACCTCCACCCCCTTTTCCTTAGCACTATCATTGCAAAGTGATGGATAGAAGGGCCAGAAAGAAAGTCAATCCAACCTTTTTCTGAATAAAGAAAGGATAACAAGGAGAAGCTGATAAACAAATGCGAGGTCAGCGTGCGCACACACAGAAAATATATTTCAAAAATAACCACTTAGAAAAACATCTAATATCTGATCATAGAGACTTTTGAGATTTTTTTACACCCAAGAGCTAATAACCCTTTTTATAAAAGAAAATCAGAAAGATGTCACTTACCACAACAACCTTCCCATCCGACCCTGACAGCAGTATGTAAGAAATTCAAGCACTTCCTGAAACATTTATTTCACTGGTAACCACGTTTAATATTATGGGGCCAGGGGAAGGCTCTTTCATGCCATCTGCTGAATTCTACTGAAATTACATTACATAGCAAGTGCAGAACTGCTCTATTCATATACACAAATTTGACTGGGGTAGTTGACAGTATTAAAATAAAATCTTTTTGGTTCTGTATTTCAGACAGTCAGCCCAGGACTGCCAGTTGAATTAAGTGAAGTGTTAATAATCCACAGGTCGTGGCTGACCAGCTCAAAGTGTCATCCTGCTGGTGGTGAGAGAGCAGGTCCGGGGTATTTCAGGCGCTTTGTTTTCCTTCTTGCCTTTTGATCAGTCTCTGTAACAGGTGAGTAAGAATGGAAAGAGGAAGAGGCCAAGATCAAAGACTTGCTACAAGATCATTCATGGACTAACACGCCATCAGGGCTAATGATGTCATTTTTGACAAACGGGTTCTCAGAGAAAATCTGGTGCTCAATTGTTTTCCACTGATGTTTTCAAACTTTCTTCAAAAAGTGATTTTTTAAACTCCATGTAAAAAGCCTGCTCTCTAAGAACCTCTCTTCTCTGATAAGCTCTAAGACACTTTCTTTGGGCTAGTCTCAGCACACTAGGAAATCCACCCTGAGAGCCCCAGTCTTGTCTTTTAACACAACAACCAAAATGATAAAACAATGACATCGGCAAATAAAGCTAATAATTCTGTCAGCCCCTGAAGCTGTCCTCAATCAAGTATCGTGTGATGTCCAATACAAACTAGAGGTGGAGTGATAAAACTTTCCCTTCTCTACCTCCGAAATTCTTTCCTGTAGTCGTTTTTTTTTTTCTACCACAGAGAATTAAGAGTCTTGGGGTTCTTCTTAATTTGTGACATTCGCTCTTTCTCTCTCTCCCTCCGCACCCCCACTCCTCACAATTTGTTTAACAGGCGAACTATATCTATAAATACATTACTGAAAGTGAAAGAATGAACCTCCTTCCCCCCCACCCACACCATTTCTTCCCTTAGACCCATGAGTGGAGATGAGGGTGATCTCTGAGTAAGAATTCAGTTCCAGGCTCCCAAAATCAGAGGACCTTGTGGAGCAGGCCTCAAGGCTGGTGCCCAGAGCACAAATTCCACAGGGCAGCGAAACGCTTGAGCGCCCTGAAGCCCTTTGCCCCAGTGCATCCCAGTGCATCCCAGTGTATCCCAGTGCATCCTAGTGCATCCCAGTGCATCCCAGTGCATCCCAGTGCATCCCAGTGTATCCCAGTGCATCCTAGTGCATCCCAGTGCATCCCAGTGCATCCTAGTGCATCCCAGTGCATCCCAGTGCATCCCAGTGCATCCCAGTGCATCCCTCCCCATCGCCCAGCAGGCAACACTGAAGAAATATACACTTGTAATCGTGCATCGATATATACACACACAGCCAAGGAAAAATCTTGTCAGAGCAGAAGGTTTCCTTTGACAAATTTCAATATTTCATTTAACCTAACTTATCCACCATCCTATTATTTCAATGTAAATTCAATGTGAAACATTATAGATGAGATACCCTATCTCTTTTTCACGCTAAGTCTTCACTATCTGGTGCATGTTCTACGCTGACAGCACAGCTGAGTTGGGCTCATTTCGGGTGGCCAGTGGTCACCTTAGCTGGTGATCACCTGACTGGACAGCCCCGGTCTCGATGGCAGTGTCACAGTCTTGTAAGTGAGCGCAAGTCCCTAGTTAACAGTAGTCCAAGGGGCTGGTCAAAATAGAGACTCCACATCTTAGATGCTAGGCCCTCTCGACTTCTCTCAGTCGCAGTGTCTGCCCAAACCCTAATTCCATACTCAGGCATTTCTTCTGGGAACTAGAACAGTGGCAATACCCTGTCAGTTACATATGACCTGTCATTACAGTTACATACACAGTTGTTTTGCCTTTAACAATAGCTTTTTTGAGAAATAATTAATATGTCATAAGAAATGTCACCCACTAAAAAGATATACATCAATGACTTTAGGAATATTCACAGCATCAAGGCAACCACTACCACAATCAATTAAGAGTCCTTTAAGCGGTCTCTCTGGTGACACAGGGGATAAGGAACAATACTATGAAGCTATCCACAGCCACTGCAGCACGAGTTCGATCCCTGGCCAGGGAGGGGACCCACAGGGTGCAGCAGACCTCTCCTGTTTCACCTGCTGCTCCCCTCAGCAGTGTATTTCAGTAGGTCCATTTGTTCTGCTCCCCACTCAGTCTTTGGTGGGTCCTCTCACCCTCCCCCCCCCCACACACACCTCTGGCCTATACCCCAGCTCTTGTATGCATAAATAAATAAATCTTTTTTTAAAAAAAGGAATCCTTTCATCACCCTAGAAAGAAACACTACACCCTTAGCTTTTACTAGTCCTTCCCCCTCTAGAATGTGTTCATTTCTCCAGATGTCCCATTCTGGACATTTCATGTAAATGAGGTCACACTGCACATTTCTTTATGACCTGTTTCTTTCACTTAGCTTAACGCTTTCAAAATTCGTGTCTCTTGTGGTCTGTGTATCAAAGTTTGTTTTTTGTTGCCAAATAGTTTCATTGTATGAATAGCCCACATTATACTTAGTTATTCATCAGTGGAAGGACATTTGAGTTGTTTACATGTGTGACTTTCATGAATAATGGTGCTATGAACATTTGAGTGCCAGTTTTTCTATGCTTATTTTCTCGAGTTTACATTTAGATGTAAAATTGCTACACCATATGGTAATTATGTTTAGACTTTTGAGGAGTTCTAGGTTATCTCTAAAGCAGCTACACCATTTTACATTCCGATCAGCAGTGTATAGAGTTTCCAATTTTGACACATCTTTGCATGCACAGGTCTTATCTGACTTTCCTATAGTCTTTGAAGGCCGGAGACCATAATTTTCCTTTACTGTTTGTAAGGTTCTTGCTAAGACACCTCCTATAACAAAGACAGGTTAAGAGGAGGAAAAAAACCTGATTTTGTACATAGGGCCCCACATACATGAGACCCAAAAAATGACTTTTTTTTTTAGCATTTTTGTATCTATGTTCATCAGAGACGTTGGTCTATAATTTGTGTGTGTGTGTGTAGTCCTTGTCTGGTTTTAGAATCAGGATAATTTTGGCCTTATAAAATGTGTTTGGAAGCTTCTTCCCTCCTCAATGAAACATTTGGGAAGGATAAGAACTGAGTCTTCTTAGAAAATTTGGTAGAAAATCACTATTGAAACTGTTTGGCCCTGGACTTACATTCTTAGGGAGACGTTTGGTCACTTTTTAAATTTCTAAACTTGTGATTGGAATGTTCAAGTAGTCTAGTTCATCCTACTATTGTGTCAATATCTTGCGTCAGTCTGTAAATAGTTGTTCTATCTATTTAGTGCACCTGTGTTGGGTATGTAAGTATTCAGTAATAGTTATATCTTCTTAGTGTACTGGCCCTTGAACATTGTATAGTGTCATCTCTGTCCTTAATAACCTTTTTTGATTGAAAATCTAATTATCTATTAAGAGAATCAATGTTCTTCCTTTTCTCTCTCTTATTGACTTGAAATACCTTGCTCCAGCCTTTCACTTCATTCTTAATTTATTTATTTATTTTTAAAAGATTTATTTATTTATGCATACAAGAGCTGGGGTACAGGCCAGAGGTGCAGGGGGATTGAGAGGATCCACCAGAGTCAGAGTGGGGAGCAGAACAGGCAGATGGACTGAAACACACTGCTGAGGGGAGCAGCGGGCGAGGCACGAGAGGTCTGCTGTGCCATGTGGGTCCCCTCCCTGGCCAGAGGCAGGGATCGAACTGGTGCTGCAGTGGCTGCGGTTTGCTTCACAGTGCATTGCTTAACCCACTGCGCCATCAGGGAGACCCTCATTCTTAAGTTTTAAAGAATATGTTTACAAGTGGAGAAATGGCCAAGCCAGGGTGACTTCCCACAGGGAAAAATCTAAAGGCCCCGCATGAACTTCTTCAGGTCACCACAGCTACTTCCTCCTCTTGTACCTTGATACAGATTTAAAGTTTCCTCTTAGAGGCCTCCCTGGTGGTGCAATGGGACTGCAGCACGAGGTCTACCTCCAGAGAGAAGAGCTCCCAGCCCAGCCGCAAGTGCCAATCACCCCACCTAGTGGACATGGTGCTTGAGAGTTTGGGCATCTTGAAGGTGACTACTGTCAAGTCCATGGTTGCTACACCTGGGAAAGAGAATGCCAATCTGTTCATCCTTAAATCACCTGAAGGTCACTGTGTCTGTGGCCCCAGAAAGATGGGTATGTGGTAGGCCTGCTTCCTGGTTTGGGTGAGCAGAGTGAGAGCCAGTGAAGGTTCTCAGCAGCCAAACTGCCACTTTGGTTCCGAGTCCCATTCCTGATTTGGTCACATCCAGATAAACTTCTGCCTCAGGAAAGCTGTCACACCTGTGTGGCTATTCACAGATATCTGCACAGGATTCTTCAAGGACACGGAAGCCTTATCTTTCTTTCACCTCATCAGTCATGAGGAAAGCACAGTCTGGTGGTGGTGGAGACATATTCGAATGAGTGACAGTCCCCTTACAGAAGCTGAGCATCTCATCATGACCTGCTGTCACATCAGCCTGCCTCCCCTCTGCCTTACCCTGCATCTCCTTCCACTCTCATCTTGCCCTTCACACTGCAGCCCTTCTGTTTCCTGAGGTACCGCATTGATTCCCTCCATACTTCCTTCTACCCCTGCACCTCCCCACCCCTCTGCTGGTCTTCGTCTTCTCCGGGAGCTTGCTCTGCTTGTTCTTACCATTCTTGTCTCAGCTCAAGTGTCATTGCCTTCCAGAGGCCTCCTGTTACTTCCAGTCTGAGGGAATTATTGTAATAACATTGAAAGGTGTTCTAGATGCTCCTCCAGTTCTTCCCCTTAATCCGTGGCACGGTGAAAAGAGCAAAGGAATCCACACTCATCTTTCTCAGACAAGACCCAGAGTAGCACTGAAGGTCCAGCTACATCCCACTGTCCAGGACTCCATCCACATTCACATCAAGCTGCAGGAGTGGCTTAAGCTGGGGTTTCAGAATGGACATTGGTACAACTAGAAATCTCTGTCACATTATTTAATTTAATATCAATATTTTTCAATTTAAAGTCATCTGTTATGGTGAGCCTGTGTGCCCTCTAACAGTCTTATGTTGAAGCCCTGACCACTCCCCCCCCCCATTACCTTACAATGTGATTATACTCAACGATAAGGTTGTTAAGGCGATAATTTTTTTTAATGTCCACTGTATTGTATTTTTTAAATTATTTTATGTATTTTTTACACCACTCTTCATTTTTGCTTAGTGCATGTTTTCTCTTCTCATGTATAGTCCCCGTGGAATTCCCACCACCAGTTCACCTGTGCACCATCACCATAGTCCCTTGTGCTCTTCCCACCCCTGTTTTTGTTAGGGGAACAGGTCATCCTGCATGAACTATGCAAATCGGTTTATGGACTCCAACCCACTCCAGACCAACAATATCCACGAACTACAAATCCTACAAGGCCATCATCGCAGAGCTGATCACTGACACCTGAGGGCGGAGTTAAGCAGCCAGGCTGGGTATGAAACCAGACATGTGGGCCTTGGGGGGCTCCCTTGGTTTGGAGCCAGCTCTCAGAGTGCTGTTGAGTTCCAGCTCGGAGGAACTGCTAGGACATTTACAGATTTGTGTCCTTCTCTTCTCTTTTGTTATTCATTACTTTATTTCCCCTTCTTTTGTAAATAAACCCTTTATCAACCTTTGTTGTGTGCACCTCATTATAAGTGTCTTTCAAGCGCGTGGGTGAGGACCCGTCAGGCAAACCCATTTTATATCAGGGTTGCCCTGTAACATTTTGATCTTGCTCCCTCTTCTACCCCCACAAATTGTCTCTGGCTTATAGTTGCCTGTTGATTTTGATTTTTACTTTATTACAATTACCTTTTTTCCCCCTGGTCCCTTATTTGGATCCTCTACATTCTTCTTATAAGTGAAATCATCCAGTATTTTTATTTTTGTTTCTGGCTAATTTCACTGAGCATGACCCTTTAAGGGGATAATTAGGGTCAACTGAGGTCCAGGCTGGACCCTAATCTAATAGGACTGATACCCTGATAAGAGGAAGGGATACCAGGGACGTGTGTGCACAGAGCAAAGGCACGGAAGGACTCTGTGAGGAAGCAGCCATCAGCAAGCAGGGAGGGGGGCTCCCCAAAAACCGGACCTGCAGACACCATGACCTTGGACTTCCAGGCTTCTTGATAATGGCCATAAGATAGATGTCCCAACCCTCCCCACGTCCCACCCACCCCTAGCTCTGTCCTCTCACCACCACCACAGCTAATTGGTGTAGGAGAGATTGGAGACAAGTTTGAAGAGTCCATCATCTCTGCTTCCAAACTTTGTTAGAGCTCAGCTTTTAAGTTGAGACACCTCTAGATCCTTGAAACAAATAGCCTCTTTCTCAAGTTGGTATCTGCTACTTGCAACCAGAAGAATTCAACAGAGGAAACAGAAAATTTCTAGGGTATAAAATCTTTGCCTGAAAAAAGAAATCCTCTCTTATGATAGAACTTTTGTATGTCTGAAATGTATATGTTTTCATGTGTGACCAAAAAATGTAGATTGTGTGAAATTCTATTTTAAAAAGTCAAAAATCTCTTTTTAGCATCAACAAGAATATTTTGAAAGTGACATAGTTTGTTGCTTTGTTTTCTGTTTGTTTCTTTCGGATTTAGCTTTTTGGTTTTGGGGCTTTTGTTTGTCTGTTTGTTTTTAAAGAAAAGGCTCAACAGAGGCAGAAGAAAAGACACTACTTGGAGACGGCCTGTGAGGGAAAATCATGTGATTTTGGAAGAGCCAGGAAGCCTAATCCAGGCAGAAGTGACTCTAACAAGATTTCCTTGCAGCTGTTTTTTACAGTCATTTTTACTAATCTAGTTTATTGAATGAGCTGAGTGCAAAAGGAATGGGTAAGTGCTCAGCCAAACAGCAGCAGGTGAAGTGCAGTCACTGAGGCCCAAAAGTCTTGCCACAAGGCTAGGGTAGCTCTGGAAGGGAACCAGAGGAAGGGCCTAAACCTGTTGAGACAAAAGGAGCAAAATAAAAGTACAAATCAAGGGAACAGCTGCCATTGTCAGCCTGCCCACATGTCTCTCACCCACTTCTCTTCCAAGTATCTCTACATGTCTGTCCTCCAAGTATCTGCTCCAAGTCCCCAAAATCCCTGGTACAAGTCCAAAACTGAGAAGCAAGCTTGCCTTTCTCCACGTGTCCCTCAGGGCCCACCTGCCTTCTGTGTTATAGAGCTTCACCTGGACGCTCTGCCCCACCCCCAGCCCCCAGTTCCCAGTTGCCAGTCCATGGCAGCTGCTGATAAATGGGGGCAGAGAACATGGAGGTGCCTCTGTTACAGTTGCACTATTTTGGTCAGGAAAATCTCCAGACTGGTCCAGTGTAGCATCAGTCTCACACATTATTCACAATTCTGCTCGGCCCTCACTCAGGCATTTTACACAGTGTGGGGAAGGAGGATGGTCAGTTTCTTTACCCTTCCTCCATCTTCTCTTCCTCATATTCCAGAGGTCCTCAGACCACTGCGAGGGAAGAGGTATGAGACAATGAGGCATCAATCTCCCCTCAGTTTACTACTGGGGAGGTTGTCCAGCTACCCTGTCTCTGCCTCTTATTAGGGCAAAGCCCAAATACTGGCTCTTTCACAAACACATCGTTATTCAGATGCCTCGAGTGGATCCCACATTTGCAAAGTACCTTGATGAAGGGGCACATCTCTTACACCGACACCCTCTGTACTCACCATACAGCACTTCCTCCGGCCCACTGACCTCTTAGCACTACCATTTCTTTGCACAACTGCCATTAGCTGAAGTCGTATCAAGCCCAGCCTCCTGCCCATGCTGCCCATGGTCCACAGAAAATTCACACCCTCCCACAATAATGGGAGGGAGCTGCAGTGGCTGCTCTCTTCTCTCTGCATCCTGCCACTTGGGCTGCCCAATCCACCTGTCACCCGTGAAATGCTCCAGGTGGGAAACACTTAGCTATTCATTCAGCAAATACTACTCAAGCATTTATATTTGCAGGTTTTTTAAAAAGTTGTACATAAGGTATTTTAGTTGTACATTCCTGTATTCTGAAATTACACACTAGTCTTATTTTCTTACCAATATGTTGATGACATGTTTGTTTTCAAGAATACAGATTTTTTTTATACCTTGTTTTACAAGTATCATTTTTTTCTTTTTTTATAATTATATTTATCTATTTTTTCTTACAATGTTTGATTTCTTCTCTGGGTGTAGTTCCCATAGAATTCCCACCACCATTTCACCCATGCACCGCCACCATATTCCCTTGTGCTCTTCCCGTCCCTGCCTTAATCCCAATCCCTCCCTCTTCCCTGCACAATGTGTGTTTTGTAGTTGTTTGTTTATTTTTGTTTTGTTTTGTTATGGGTTTTTTCTGTTGTTGTTCGTGTTATTTTCCCCCTTGATCCTGTACATTCCTCCTATAAGTGAAACCATCGAGTATTTTTCTTTTCCTTCTCACTTATTTCACTGCACATGATCCCTTCAAGCTCCATCCATGTTTCTATAAATAGCTCTTTTTGTCTTTTTTGATTGCTGAATAATATTCCATTGTGTATATAAACCACATCTTCTTGATCCAGTCATCTATTTTTGGATATTTGTGTTGATTCCAAGTCTTGCCTATTATAAATAATGCTATTTGCCAGCTTTTATTTACCAGTCTCCGTGTTCACAATGCTCAGCCCACCTGCAAATCCTGACTGTGCCCATCAAACTCTTGCACAAGCCCTCACATTCTACCCTGTGTGCTGCTCCGGACCTGCATAGTCCTACTGCTTGGCAAACCTCCAGGCAGGAAGCCAGAGGCCAGACTACTTCCCTACTTGAACGGGCCCCTCACCTGCCTTGGAAAGAAATTTAGTGCCGTCTCCCCATCGGTCTAGAACCTCCACGTTCTCTTGCCACCTTTTCAATCTGGCCTTCTGGAAGTGGATGTTGTGGTCTGATAGTTACTAGTCTCTGCTATTTTTTAGCTTGGTTATAGCTAACATTTCAGTTTAAAAATGGGATTGTATTTATAGTCTCTGTCAGCTTTGAGGCATTACCCAAAATTCTAAGATAACCAGGAAAATCTCACTCGATAACCAGTTACAAATAAAGTTGGTTCTGAGTTTTCTTGGCAAGTGAATAAATGCATGTCCTTGGCCTCAACAACATCGGCCTGAAATCTGTATTTCCCTTTATAGACATATATTGCTATGCCGTGGGTCTCCATGAATTCTTTGTGTAGTAGGATCAAAATTTAATAAACTATTACTCAGATGGGAAAGGCAAAAGCTTATTTCTTTATTTTCCATAATCGATGTAATTTTTTCCAGCCTCCAAATCGGCCAGAATGACAGCGCTCACCAGAGGTCACGGGGAGCCATAGGGCCCTAGAAGGAGAGTGGACACCGTCTGGTCAGGGACTCTTCACTGCCACGTGGTCCCTTAAACTCCTCAGAACCCATTTGGGAAAGGAGAAGAGTGAGGAAAAGTCTTCGAATGACTGAGCATTTATTCAAAAGAGACAGTATTAATTTGAATGATTAAACCCAAAGAGATTCAGTTATCTGTAACCTTCAATTGAAAAACAGTTTTTATTCATCTTTCCTGAATGTGTGGAGAAAGGAAGGCACTGTCCAGTAGTAACTAAACACTGGCTCAGTGTTCATCAGAATGCAAGTGAATGACAATGTCTAAGTTGGATCTTCTGCCTTTTCTTTTTTTTAAAAAAAAGATTTATTTATTTATGCTTACAATCGCTTCTTGGCCTTTTGGCTAAGATGAAGTGTATTTATGCTTACAAGAACTGGGGTACAGGCCAGAGTCATGGGAGGTAAGAGGAGTCACCAGAGACAGAGCAGGGGGCAGAACAGGCAGACTGACTGAAACACATTGCTGAGGGGAGCAGCGGGCAAGGCAGGAGAGGTCTGCTGCACCATGTGGGTCCCCTCCCTGGCCGGGGATTGAACTCATGCTACTGTGTGGAGTATGCTTCACAGTGCGGCTCTCAACCTGCTGCACCACCAGGGAGGCCCGGATCTTCTGCCTCTTCTAACATTTTCACATCACTGTTTTCAGTAAGTAGCGTTAATTTCACATTGAAAGCAGCTCTGATGTTAGCCCAAAAAAGCCCATGTTTGTTCTTTTCCTTGGGCCATTCCAAATAAGTCCGCTGTGCCATGAGCGCCCTCAGCTTATGATACTTGCTAGGAATGTTGTTCTGAGGGATGGGCTCCAGCAAGATCAGGATTAAGTTGTTCGATCCTTCATGGAAGAGATTGTGATGGGCAAAGTAGAGCTCATAGTGGCACCACTCACTCTGGACAAAGTTCGGAGACAAAACAAAGATGGACTTGTAACTTTTCTCAATGCAGCTGATGATATTCTCCACAATGCTCTTGCCAGGAATAAAGTTCCTCTCATGCAGACAAACCCGTATATCTTCTTTTTCCAGATTTGGCAGCAGTTCATTCTTCACCCAGGAGGAATCGTGAGCACTGTATGAAATAAAAGCATGGAACAGGAGACTTCTCTGGAGTGCCTCTAAAGGTACGTCCCTAGCCCTGCGTCGCGTCCGGGTCCACTGGCAGACCATCCTCAGATACCAGGGCACGTCGAAGTAGGCACAGAGGACGGTCACAGTGACGGCCACCACCAGGACGGTCACCACGATGGTGGCCATCAGCAGAGCCGTGTTGCAGGCTAGTGGGGACACGTGGAAGTCCTTCAGTGGGGTGCCCTTAGAGCCTTCTGGATAGTCACACACGTAAGACTCAGGCCAACCCTCCACCACTCCGCTTGGTACTTGGCCCACACTGTGGATAAATTCCCTCAGCTCACATGTGCACTGGAATGGGTTGTGGCCTGCCCTGACTGACCGCATCTTCTGGCAGCTCTGGAAGAAATCGGCAGGTGGGTTGGAGATGGAATTATAGTCAATGATCAGGACGGACAGGCTGCTCAGGGCCCCACACCCAGGGAGTTGAGTTAAAGAATTGAAAGCCACGTTGAGTTCTTGCAAGGCTTCCAGATGGTTGACATCCTCTGGGATGCTCCTTATTCTGTTACTGTGTAGATCAAGGACCTTCACCCCGGGAGGCAAGCATCTGAAGACAGAGTCAGTCAGTTTATTCGAAGACATATTTAATACCACTATACTTCCAACCCAAGTGCAGTTTCCATCATGTGTATTATATTCCAGAGTATTCCAGCTAACATCCAATATTTGCAAAGATGACATATTTTGTGTCATGAGACCTATTTTAGAAAGGTTTTTTAAATCATTCTTTTGTAAGATAAGTGTCTCCAATTTAACTAAAGTAGAACACTGTTGAAAAACACTATCTGTGAAAACATTATTGGTAAAGTTCAAAAACGTAAAGGTGCTTACTGTTAGAGGGCAAAGCATGTGAATTAAATTTGTACCTGATATGGTTAACATCATAATGTTCATCTCAGAAAATACTCTGTATAATGCTATTGCTGAAAAAAGAAAAACTTTGTTTGTAATGTGTTCTATTTTCAATGCCTTCAATGTTGTTGTAGAATAAGTAAAATCTTCTTTCTCAATGCTTTTAATAATTGTTAAATTGTAAATATTCAGGTATTCTAGTGGCCTGGGCCAAAGGAATTGAAGAACTCCAACAAAACATTTCCAAGGTGTTTCTATGTGGTTGAGGGTAAAATTCAGTAAGTTTGGCCCTCTAATAATTTCCGATAAAAATGTAATAAAAACTTTACAGTTGCCTTCATTCAATTTAACATTAGTCAGTTCTAAGCACTCTATAATATTAACTGATATGCTCACTTGCACAGAGAATAAACTATTTGGATGAAAAACAATATGCAGTGTTTTGGTGCTTGGGATTTGAAGACTTTCCATCTCATTTTCTTTCACATAATAACCTTCTAAATCCAGAAGGATGTAGCCTAGCTTCAAGTGAGCAATGGGCAGCAGATCTAATTGTTTTAACTTTGTAGCACTTAATCCCAAGAAATTCAGTTGGGTCAACTTGCCAAACTCCTTGCAGATGGGCAGGGCATCAAAGTCATTGAATGAGAGGTCTAAATGCTTGAGATTCATAATTGGATGGCAGGAAATCTTCTGCAATTGATTGTAAGATAAATCCAAATATTCCAACTCCTGGTTGAACTTGAAAACACTAAAATCAACATACTGGATTCTATTATGGGAAAGTCTCAAAACTTGCAGCTCTAGGAGAAAGTTGATGTCAGAGAGGTGAATTTCAGATATGTAGTTCTGAGACATATCCAACACTTTGGTATTGGGTGACAAGTCTCTTGGAATATGAGTAAGCTTTATTTTTGACATGTCTACTGAAAACTCACTTTCATTAGAGAATTGGATTATGATTCCTACTATTAAGTTCACAATGCAAACCAAATGAAATCTTCTAATAATAGGCTCTTTGTCTTTGGTCATGACGTTGAAGTAGTTGTCTCCCAAAGGGTTGCTATTCTTCAGAGCATCTTAATATGAGTTTACATTCTAGAAATATAATAGACATTAAGACATATAAAGATTGGATTATTATAAACCAATGTTACTTCAATTTTTAAAAATTTAAGAAAAAATATTAAGTGGTAGTTCTTGACCTCCATTCATTAAACATAGAATTTTAATATTCTTTATTTACTATCAAAGTTATTTCTCTTTTCATAGCTTAATGTGATATTTTCTCCACTTATGCAGTTTTCTGACAAAGAAGGAGGCAATATATAGAGACTCTATTATCAAAGAATTGTGGTTGTATATTTTTACTTATCTGAGAGATTCACTCAGGGATTTGTCTTTGTTTCACTCCCCTCAGAATATTCTTAAGACCGGAGTAGTCCCCTGAGTATTGACTGGCAAATTATAATACTTCCAGAATTACCACATGATAATTTTCAAAATAATAATATAATAGTACATATAATAATGAAATATTCAATAGCCAGCTTCCATTGAGACAGAACATATACTCTGGAATTTTCTTTTTAGACATAGAATCTCAATTTTTGGCACAATTCTCATAAAGATCGATATATATTTTTCTAAATCACATTGAACCAGAAGCAACAAGGATTATAGAGACAGGATTCAGCACTTAATAATCTAAAAACATCAAATTCTAACAGTCACACACTGACAAGATGGGAGGAAATAGAGGAATGTTAAAACATACATTGAAGAAGTCAGAAGGTACATCAGGCTAAAACTGTTGTACATCAAAGATAACAGCTCTCCCCAGGGTCTTGCAGCTCTCACTGTGGTACAGTAGATTATAGACCTTGATGTGCAGGACAATGATGCTGAGCGAATGAGAAGAGATTACCTGCCTGGAGTGGAGGCAGACACCAGAGCCTGTGTGTGTGGCTGGAACAAAGGGTTGGAACTGCAAGACTCCCACTACCATATCCAGGATCTGAGCTATACACAAAAGTATCTAGGAAACCCTAGGGGATGGTAACAGGTGACATTTGTTAAGCAGGATATTTGTAGCTGGAATAATTGAGAGTAGACTTTCACTACTTGTTCAGCTTTATTCCCAAAAGGATCCACTGTTCATAACCTAGGTTATATTGGAAACAGTAAATTAGAAACAGGAGAAGAAAAGGGTTTCAACTACCCAGTCTTTGGAAGACTAAATACTTCTGAGCTGGGGACCTATAGTGAAAAGTACTTCACTGTTCCTCCCAGAAAGCCTCTCACAACTGTTCTGCAAAACAACCATGAAAACACAAAAATACTTAAAAACAAATGAGATGACAAAATGATGTCTCTGAAAACAAAGGGTGGATATTTTCTTTGGTGGGATTCAAAAACATCTCCATTCATGAAAAAAATAACTGGAGTGTGTTAAGGAAAACTTGGCACATTCAAATAATGTCTCAATAAAATAGACTCTAACTAAAAGAAAGGAAAACTTTTATCTTTCTCTGTTTTTTATGATCTACACACCAAGGATGAGTAACAGCAAGGTAATTAAGCAGTATTTCTTTTATTCCAGTGGGTAAAAGAAGTGAGTGGGTCAGAATACTGAGTTTTTCATTGATAGACCACTACCCTTCAACTCTCCAAAATTTTTACACCTAGTCTATAATGAACACTATTAGGTAAGAAATGGGCAAAGGACCCTCCCACGACTCCTATTGAAAGTCTGAGCATGAACAATGAGGTAAGGAAAAGAAATAAAGGCACCCAAATAAAAAAAAATAGTAAAGTTATCTATTTACAGATACTTTAACATAAAAAATCCAAAGACTCCACCTAAAATCTGCTAAATCTAATTAACAAATTCAGTAAAGTTATAGAACAAGACAAATATACAAACCTCATTTGTGTTTCCATATACTAACAACAAACTATCTGAAAAAAATAAAATACTCCCATTTATATTGGATCAAAAAGAACAAAATATCTAGCAATAAAAATAGCTAAAGCTGTGAAAGATCTATACATGAAACTATAATCTCTGGATTAAAAAAAAAACTGAAGAAGACTCAAATAAGTGGAAAAATAGGCCACATTCATGGGTCACAAGGATTAGAGCACAGAAATAAACTCACCCACAATAATCAACTAATATTTTACAAGGAACCAATATTCAAACTCTCATTCACCCCTGGCAGGAATAAAAATGAGTATGACCTTTCTAAAAGGTAATTTGGTCATTCATGTAAGTTTTACTAAAATATTTAATAAGGGTTATTTATTTGACTTATTTAAAAGTAAATAAGTTTTATTTATCCCTATTTTAGCATTTTCACTTCTCAGAATTTTTTTCTAAAAGAATTACAAAAAATACACATTAAAAGAGGCTATGAGGGGCCTCCCTAGTGGCACAAGGGGTTAAGTCTCAGTACTATGAAGCTCTCAGCAGCCACTGTAGTATAAGTTCGATCCCCAGCCAAGGAGGTGAAGGCACAGCAGACCTCCCCTGTCTCACCCACTGCTCCATGTTGAAAATAATTTAATCAATTAGGCCCGTGAAATGGAATAACATGTTGCCTCAAATATTACCCTTTGGGGAAAGAAAATCTATGACTATGTAAGTGTACTTGGGTCAATCCGCCTGCTCTGTTCCCCGCTCTGTCTCTGGTGACTCCTCCTCTCACCCCCGGCACCTCTCGCCTGAACCACAGTTTTTGTATGCATAAATAAAAAAGAAAACTCTTTTAAAAAAGTGAACAAAAGAATGTAGAAATGCATATGTAAAGATATGGTTAAGAATATATTTATACACAAAACCTATGGGGTAAAAGAATGGGAAGAAATATACCAAATGCTAATAGCTGTTATCGCTGGATCACTGGATCACTGATGAATTTAATTTTCTTTCTGATACTTTTACAGGGCAGGAAGAGAGGGGCACCTCAGAACCCCCAAACCTGCCCGCTCTAATTAGGTTCTGCTATAGACCACATCAATACAAAGCATATAAGACTTTTATAGTACAATTAGTGAGCAATACAGAAAAGACAAAGGATATAGTTACTAAGTCAAGCTCCGAAAGTTACCCATCTCCTCATGGGTAAAAGAAATCCAGCCAAACAGGGTTGGCCCAAAGCAAGGCTGAAAATCCTACCACAAGTCTAAAGCACCTTTCAGTGGAGACCCATAGAAAAGGGTCAGAAAGAGTCAGACAAGTCTGGGAGGAAAAGAGCAAAATCAAAATCAAGATGAAGGCTGCCATTGTTAACCTCCCCATGGGTCTCTCACCCACATCTGTTCCAACCAGTCCAGGACCAAGAAGCAAGCACAGTTTCTTCATGTTTCTCTCTGCTCCATGTGCCTCCTCCAACTCTCCTTCTTACTATCCATATGCTTCCTCCTGTTCCAGTCTCCTCTCCAGCTTCTTCTCCCTGCTCAGCTCCACCCTCCTTTGGGTGAGGAAAAGAACTTCCCCTTTTCCTGGGGATCATCCTGTTACAATATTTTTGTATATTCCCAAAATTTTCAGTTTTGAACACCTTTAAAAATTGAAAACATTGTCCTAAAGTATACTAATGTAGGAATATTTCACATTTAAAGAAAATCACTTACATAACGTGGATTGTTAGCATATATAGAGAACTTCTTTCACATGATTCTGGCACTAGACATTCAAGAGTGAAAATTCACTCAGAGATTGCACGTGGTGTCTGCATTCAGGGCACTGAAGTTCAGCTACCACGTGAGAAAGTTAGTCAGTAGTCTTTAAAGTCCCCTCTTCCCAAAACAAAATATTCTTCCAGGGGCATTTGTATATTCCCAAGCTATTCCTGATGTGTACACTTAACAAAAAAGCCAGGAGCTTTTTAATTTAAGGAAGAGAAAGGTAGTGGGAGGGGAAAAAAGAGGGAAAGATTAGAGCGTCCCCAACATTTTTTAAAAGAGAAAATAAAAAGAGATAACAGATTATGTTTTAAGGAAGAAGAGATCAAAGGAAACTGCTTTTTTTCCCCTTATATGCAGCAAATGAAGAGTGAAAAAATAAAAGCAGAAGAAATTCTTTTCCAAGAAAGAAACAATGATGAACAGGATTTATGAAAAGTGAAACTGAACAGAAAACCAATAAATGAGGAAAGTGATTCCATAATAAAGTGAGAGAGAAATAACAATATAACAAATATTTATCAGCTACTACACTTTCTTTGAAGATTGAATGAAAATAGAATCTTAGACCTAAACTTATTTCAAAGCAAATAACTAACAAAAGTGCGAGAGAAACATTGTTTATTTGTGAGAGTTTATGTGAGTGACCAAGAGAAAGGCAAACTCCTGGCCAATCCCTGTCACTTCCTCCATTTAGCAGACACAGAATGTGCTCTTATGTGCCGGCATTGTGCTAGGTGCTAGGCTAAAAATACAAATAGCATTGCTTTCAAAAATGCTTATAAATTAGTGACATATATATGTATTTTTAATTCTACTCCCATGTGACCCAGGAGATCAAACACTCATGTCTACCATAAAAACACATAACGTGCTGATAAGTGACTTCTTGCTGACACAAACTATCGATTCACAGATAATGTTACTAAAAACAAGGAACCAGAGAAAGATGAAACCAGAGAAAGCACAGTAAATGAAAGCAGAAGAAAAAACATTAGTTTAATTATTTTTTCTTAACTCTCACTACGACTGTTAGTTATCTTTATGCATTTTCCAGAATGCCTAAGTACACCCACTTAGTATCTTTCTTGCATAACTAAAGGATATTTTCAAAATTAAGGAAGTGATATAAAGTGTTGCAAAATTCCAAAACAACGTTACCTATTTCCTATATGATTATACCATTTTCTTGCTTATTTGAAGTCATTACATAATTTGAAAAAGGTGAAAATGCCTTCTTACTTACCAAGATTTCTTTCTCAGAAGAAAAATAATTTCTAAATGCGGGGTAAATAAGTAAAAGTCCGTAGAGACGGTTTCGCGCCATCTATTGGACTTCACTGGAATGACTCCTTCCTACGTGTGCATTACCTTTTAGCAGGTTTTCTGAGCTACAGCTTAAACTATAAGCACAGCTTTAAATTCATGTGAGCCTTCAACTTATGGTAATGTGAAGAAGTACGTTTTTCTAAGATAATCTAGCTATAAAGCCTTTAAAATTTGAATATGAAATTTTCACCAGTGTGCAACGTTATTGAACTTTGTTTTCCTTTACTACCTTATTTAACATTTATAAAATAATCCAACTACCATTATCAATCAATTTTGGAGCATTATTTTAGCTGGATAAGATGCTTTGAAATAAGTTTAGGTCTAAAATTCTTTTTTGATTCAATCTTCAAAGAAAGTGTAGTAGCTGATAAATATTTGGCTACACCTTCAAGAACCTGTATCCTTTTCCTCATGTTCTGACCAACATTTGATACTATTGGATGTTTTAATTTTTAATTCTAGAATAATAGGTAATACTGTGATCCTGCAAGGGTTATTAAAAATTCAGCTTCTAAAAGTCATTTTGAATAATTTCAGAATATGATCACAGGTGGTTACCAAAAAAGATGTGTAGTTAATCAGATGCTCCAAGCAGTCAGAATACCCTATTTCCAAGACTTTCCTAAGATTTAATTGAGGTTCTATAGAGAATTTAACATATGGGTCCTCCGCGGTGGTGCAAGAGGTCACAGCACTATGAAGCTATCTGCTGCACAAGTTCAATCTCCAGCCAGGGAGGGGACCCCATGGCACAGCAGACCTCTCCTGCCTCGCCCGCTGCTCCCCTCAGCAGTGTATTTTAGTCAATCTGCTTGTTCTGCTCCCTACTCTGTCTCTGGTGAATTTTTTCACCCACCACCCACCCACCACCTCTGGATTCTAGCCCAGTTCTTGTATGAATTAATAAATAAATAAATTCTTAGAAAGAATTTAACATATGAATTAAATAATCATTCTTGATTTCTTCCTCATGGTCTGGCACTACACATCTGTACAAAAATCAAGTTAAGATGCTACTATGACACCACGACAGAGTGCAACAGCTGCGTAATCACCTCTTCCGCTTTCAAAAGGGAGCGGGAAGCCGGCTTCTTACTAAAAGTTCTTACTCATCAAACCCAACAGGAAGTCTTCTCAGGCCTGGGGAGGGTCAGGCAAAAACTGACCAGCAAAAGGAGACAGAGGGCTGTGGGTCTTGGTGACCCCAGAGAGCCAGACTTGTAAAACGGGTAGAGAAAAAGGAGGTCATCTGTGATTTGAAAAGAATGTCAAACAACACTGGACTAAAGCATTTCAGACACACAGTGCAGATGGGCCACACTGCCCAGTGATCAGTTACAAAAAATGCTCGTCAGGGTATTGCATAATAATGCTGATGCTGGGGAACAAGGGAACTATTCTCGTTGGGATGTAATAATTCCGAGAATTGTCTTCATGGCCATGAGAAAACCCACAGCATCAGGTAATGCGAAGACAGCACAGCAGTGAAACAAACACCATACAGTCTTCACTCCCTGTGGCTTACTGGCTGTGTGGCCTCGGGCAAGCGGCTTAGCCTCACTGAGACTCCATTCCCTCATCCATAAAATGAGAAGACTTGTGCTTTTTAAGGAAGATAATGAATATAAAGTGGCTGGAATAGTGATTGACACAGAAGAGAAGTCATTATAATAAGGAATACTGGAATCCTGTGCAAGTCCTACATTTTCATTTGCCGAAGTGGAAAGACTGGGGGATACCATGAAATGAAGAAAAGCAAGGTGCAGAACAGCATGGGAAGTGTGACATCATTTGCATCAAATATGCTCTGCCAGGTGTTTCCATGGGTTATCTTCTTGCCAGGGATTGTTCTGAGTATTATACAAATACGAATTCATAAAAGTGCCGTGAGACAAGTACCATCATTCTCTCCAGGCTGCATGCTAGCAGTGGCGGGATATTACACCAAGCTCCTTAGAAGACACACGCCGAGGAGAGGCACAGAGAGTGCGGAGCAGGCCATGTGAAACTAGAGGCAGAGCTTGGCGCTGGGCGGCCAAGATACCTGGAACTACCAGAATATGGTTGTCCTGGCAATACCTTGATTTTGGGGTTCTGGCCTCTATGACCATGAGAGGATATGTGTCTGTTGTTCGAAGTCACCTGTGTTTGACAGGTGACTGCCAAAATTATGTGATTGCTACTCTGGCAATCACAAGGAGCTAAAAGAAGAAACCATATGTATTCACTGATATATGCACAAAATCTTTTTTCCTGTTACCTTTGAGTAGAAGAACCAAGGGATAGATTTTTATTCACCATTTTATGCTTCTTTGACCTGTTGAATTATATACATGTATTACTATGTTTTTTAACCATGTAGTATCATAGTGGAATAAACAAAAGAACATAACCCAAGGCCAGCAGATATACCGACAAAACTGAAACATTATTTGGATGACTTTTACCTCCTTAAAAACTGCTTTTCTTCCATGGTAAACCAATATTCATGTCTACCAACAGCTTTCAAACGAGTTATATGAAAATACAATTATCAATAAATTACACAAACTACAAGAAATAAAATTGAGGCCTTAGATATTAAATATTGGTATTAAAACCATAATAGTATGCCAAATTAGAAACAAAAGACAAGTTAGCCTGGGAGAAAATATCTGCAACACATACGCTACAAAAGTATTAAAATCCAAAATATATAAAGAATTCCTTCAAATCAATAAGAAGATACCAACAGGCCCAGTCAGCGGGGGAGGACATATTAGATTAGCAAAGGATATAAACAGATAATAAGAAAGGAAATAAAAGTAGTTCAAACATAAAAGTAATATGTTCTCACTAGAATGTGGGAAAATACAAGTTAAGCAAGCACTATACCCCTAAGATTGACAAAATTAAAACATGGAATAATAGTAAATGTCGGTCAGAATGTGAGTAATCGAGCGCTCTCTTATGCGTCCAGAGACTCTGGTTTAAATAATCTGGGTTGGTGCTTCTTTCAAAAGCTCTTAAGGAGATTTCATTCCAACCCCATAAAGGGTGGAGCATCAGGAAGGACACTCTGTAACCTAAACTCTGTCTTTAACACATCGCCCTCTTGTGGTCCTTATTTTCTCACTACATCCCTCACACCTCAGGACCGGGGTCATACTGTCGGTGTCCTTGATTCTCACTGCTACATCCAGATCCCTGTTTCTTCCTCCAACCCTTGAAACCAGTCCTCCTAGTTGCCATCATCCCCGGAGGTCATCACTCCCTCTTTCATTGAGTATTTTAGCGCCACTCACCATTGAGATCCAACAGCACCCCATCATAATTCTAACGATGTAGAGATTCTTCCATTCTTCTTCTTCTGAGTTCTTCAGTATTCGCTCCATAATCTCAACTGCCAGCACCCACTTTCCAGCTACCACCTCCTACTCTTCCCCTCCAATGCCAACTGTCTCCCACCCTCACTGCTGTGGAGCAATGAATTGGACAGCCATGATCCCTCCTTCTAATCATCACTCTGCATTCACCCTCAGCCACTTCATTCCTCTCTCCTCATTCCAAGTTAAAGCCAACTCTCCACTGGATGATACTGAGCCTGGACAGCTGAATGGAGTTGGAGAACATACACACTCTAACTGACTTTCTCACCGCAATTCATTACTAGACCCCTCAACCCTAACATAGAGTACAAGATTACCACATTTTCTGCCCCACTTTCCTAGCCCATTTTCTCTCAGTCTCCTATCTTTTACCTCCTCCTTTCTTATGCTTCCAATACTTTCCTCTTTGCTGCTCTTCACACCAAAACTCCTTGAAAGAGTTGCTTTATTCCCTGGCTCCAATTATTCTCCTCCCACTCTCTCAAACCCACTCCAATCAGGTTTCACCACACAGCACGTCACCAATGACCGTGCCTCTCTGGTGGCGCAAGCATTATGAAGCTTCTCAGCACTATGAAACTATCCACAGCTGCTGCAGCATGAGTTCAATCCTCGGCCAGGGAGCTGACCCACATGGCCCAGTGGACTTCTCCTGTCCTACCCACTGCTCCCCTCACCAGTGTATTTCAGTCAGTCTGCCTATTCTGCTCCCCACTCTGTCTTTGGTGAATCCTCTCTCCCCTCCCCCACTCCGAATCTCTGGTCTGTACCCCAGTTCTTAGTGTGCATAAATAATATTTTAAAAAAATCACCAGGGACCAATGACATTGTCAAATCCAATGGTCAGGTCTCAACATCCAGTTTAGTTTAAGCTAATGATTGTTATAGTATTCTCTACCTTTTTTACAAAGACAAATATTTGCCATATTCTCTACTTTTCTGTTTCTAAATACTGCAGAATGTCTTAGTGAACAAAATGTTTTAAGTGGCCAAAAAAACCACTTTTTTTTTTAAGATTTATTTATTTATGCACACAAGCACTGGGGTACAGGACAGAGGTGTGGGGGGTGAGAAGATTCACCACAGACAGAGTGGGCAGCAGAACAGGCAGATCAACAGAAGTACACTGCTGAGGGGAGCAGCGGGCACAGCAGGAGAGGTCTGCTGCGCCATGTGGGTCCCCTCCCTGGCCGGCAGCAGGGATTGAACTCGTGCTGCAGTGGCTGCGGTTTGCTTCATAGTGCATTGCTTAACCCACTGCGCCACCAGGGAGGCCCAAAAAATAAAACTTTTGGAAAAAAAAACAACTGGGTAGACTTGGAAGCACCTAAATTTGAGTTAAAAAGCATAAAATTTGCAGTCAACAATAAAAACGTTGTTGCTAGAAGTACTGTGATTGGAAGGGTGTAGTCTGGGTCAAAAGAGAAGCAGAGACCAGCCCTATAACAAGATTAAGTCTGTTCGGGCTGTTGCCACTTAGCACAGCAGGGAGGGCAGGTGTAGCAAAGGTGCTTGCTCTCCCTGGACAGGTGAGAAAGTCACAGGAATGTGTTTGGTCTGTGGTACACCAAAACACACCTGGAACACAAGTGTTAACAGGATGCAAGAAGCAGGGGGGAAATATCAGTTTTTGAAAGTGATTTTGAAAGACAGTTTTTTAATTTGTGTTTTCCATATCTGTTATATAAAGTTATATATATATATGTGTATACATACAAGAATTTAATTTTACAACAAGCGCTTTTATGAACTTCCTTCTTAATATTCCACTGAGCCCTGTGGTCCTTCATGTCAAGACACTGAATGCACGATTGCAATTTTTAATGATACAGTCTACACGACTGTTTGAAGTGTACTAGTTTACCTCACCAATCCATTCCTGTGAGACATTGAGATTCCGGTTTTCCCTGGCATCAGCACCCACACTGAGCATCCCGGTAAATGCCTATTTGTGTATTTGACTGTTTACTTGGAACAGATTCGCTGATGTGGAATTCCTGAGCTAAAGCTAACGGATTGAATTTTGAGTCACATTTCCCAACTGGCCTTCTCAAAGTTACTTTTCCTTGGATGGCTATTTTTAAAGTATATTGTACTTCCACAACACGAGAAGGGGAAAAGCTGTCTCACTCAGACTCTGGAATCCGGAGCCTGCAAACTCTAGCTGAACTTGAGCGACCCCTTTCCGGTGAAACTGTCTCTGGGGTTTTCCGGGTGCTTATAAAGGAAGAAAAGGGATCCGGACCAACTCCAAGACCTGCTCCCAGTGGGCGTGGGCGCCCTCACGGCCCTCTCCGCGGGCACAGAGCTAAAAGGCAAAGTTTACCAAGGGGGGTCGAAGCGCATCCCCGGCCCTTCCAGTTCGAAGGAAGGTGGAGCAACAGGCGCCTCCAGGCGCCCGGGGTGGGCGGGCCGTGCGCGGGGGCGGGGCCCCTCGGAGGCCGGCTGGGGGCGGGGCCTCTCGGAGGCCGGCTGGGGGCAAGGCCCCTACGAGGCCGGCTGGGGGCGGGGCCCCTCGGAGGCCGGTTGGGGGCGGGGCCGCTCGGCCTGACCGCCCCGGTGCCCCCTCCGGGCCCGCCCCCCGGCCGCGTCCCCGCCAGCCCTGCCGACGTGGCGGGGCGGGACCCGCCGGGCGCTCCCGCGCGCACCCGACCGCCTGAGCGGTAAGAATCCCAGGCACCCTGTCCCTGTCCCCTTCCCCGGGCGGGCGGGGGATGCGAGGACAACCGCCGCGGGGTGGTGGGGAGGCCCTGGCGTCGCACCTTACCCTGGTCCCCGACTCCTGCCCGTCGCGTTAATGAGGAGCCATCGGCGGGGACTTGGCACCGGGCGCCGGACCCGAGAGCGCCCGGCTGGGAGTGCAGTCCGGGGAGGAACGGGAGGCGCGGCCGAGGGCCCTGCGTGGGTGCGGGCGTGTGAGTGTGTGTGTGTGAGTGTGTGTCGCTCCGGGTCCACGCTCATGCACACACCCACACGCCCGCACTCGGGGTCTGCCCCCTCGGCCGCGGGACCCCGGAGCCTGCCTGGTATCCAGCCCCGCGCCCAGCGAGTCTACAAAAGTTTCCCTGGGACCTGGGTCCGAATGAGAAGCAAGCTGCAGGGGTCCCGCGGTCGGGGACACTGAGGTGCATGTCCCCGCAGGGCAAAGGCCTCCACTCCACCCTGGGGTTCTCCTGCTCTCGTGCTCGGGAAAGCCGTTCAGGCCTTGACCTTCCACCAAGCTGCAGACCCTCACCCCGCCTGCCTCGCACCCCAGCCGACACCCTAAACTGGCACCACCTCAACTCCCAGCCCTAGGGTTGAGTCCTGCTCCCTTCCTCAGCTCCTACTCCCCCACCACTCGCCCACCTACCCAAACGTCCGGTCTTCTCCCCCGGAATCTGGTGAGTACTTCCAGCCGTGTCAGAGCAGGCGCCTGAATGTCTCTGCGTTTTCTGAGGTAGAAAGGCACCTCTGCCTGGATGGGGAGGGCGGTATCTGTGCCCGGTTCATCCCATCAGTTCTGTCCTAACCATATTGAGCGTCCCAAGCAGGTGGCTTTTAAAATCAGTGTCTCCTGAATTCCAGATCTCAGCCCTCCTGAGGACACTCAGAGTGGACAGGCTTTCTCCCTAATCAGAGGTTCTCTTCCTCCTAGCAGCCCCTTTCCTGCCTAGCCCATGTGCATTCCGTGCTTCCTTCTTTTTCCATCAAAACCTGAGCTCAGGAATCTGATAAACTCACGTTGTTAGCTTGAAGGGAAGGAATGGAACTTTCGGGGTGGAATCTGAGGCAATGTGAGGCAGTGCAGAAAGAATTTGAGGTTGGGAGGGGGCCTTTCTGAACCCTGGGGACTCAGACCAGAAAAAGTAGCCACTTATCTATAAGACTGGGATCGATCAGGTCAAATTTTTTTTTTCTCATCTCGATATCAGACAATATATTTCAGCTCAGTCAACAGTCAAGGTCAGGAACCAAGCTATCGGGATCCTGCAGAAGAGAATGATGTAGAAATAAATGCTATAGAAGTTCATAAAAGTGTCAGAAAAACATAGAAGAGGGAGCAGTGACTTCTTTGAAGGAATGAGGCAAGTTAAGGGAAAGTTCTGAGTAGAGAAGACACATTAGACATCAAGAAAGAAATCTGGAGGCAGGCAGCCAGGCAGAGGAACCAGCATAAGCAAAGGCAAGGAGCTGGGAGGTTCTCAAGCTGGGTGGGTACTGCCCAGAAGCCTGGCAAGGCGGGAATGCCAGTGTGTTCAGGGTTGTAGTGAGACTGAAGCTGATCTGGTGCCACGGAGGCTGCGCATAGGTGTTTAAACTTAATGCTTTTTCAAATTCTTGGATTCTGACTGCAGAATTGACAGACCCGAGGGAAGTGGGGAAGGGGTTGTACGGGGGTGTCCAGTGGATTGGTGGAGGGTTATTGGTGCTTTGGCGGGGTGCACTGGTGTCTTCACACATCTGAGGAAGTGTGAATCTGTACTCCTAAAACATATGCATATTGTAAACCAGTGTTACCACAATTAAAAAAAAAAATACCACCTAGGGCCTCCCTGGTGGCGCAGTGGGTTAAGCAATGCACTATGAAGCAAACTGCAGCCACTGCAGCATGAATTCAATCCCTGCTGCCGACCAGGGAAGGGACCCACATGGTGCAGTAGACTTCTCCTGCTCCCCTCAGCAGTGTGTTTCAGTCAGTCTGCCTGTTCTGCTCTCCACTCTGTCTCTGGTGAATCTTCTGAGTGCCCTGGACTCTGGCCTGTACCCCAGCTCTTGTATGCACAAATAAATAAATCTTTAAAAAAAAATACCACCTAATCACTTTTAAACTATTAGCTAATAACTTTTAAACTAGGGAAGCAGAGGTTCCATATGTATTTCGTGTAGAGGCTAGACTGGAGGCAAAAAAAGAGCTGAGGTCTGGGCACTGGCATTGACAAGCTCCACAGAAACTCTTACAACCTGATTGAGAGTTTTTAATCCTCCTCCTCCCAGAGTTTTTGATCTTGGTCCTTCACTGAGCACCGTTTTTTTTTCTAATGAAGGAAAGTGATGTCACACAGAGCATGTGTTACCAAATTTTTATGTTGCCAAGTGAGGCCATTAAAAAAATAAAATCTACACCACTGTTTGATAAAAGGAGACATTTGAATACCAAGAAAAGCATGATGGCTAAAGTTACAAGATAAAGATAGACCTTTACATTTAATAAATTTAGATTGATGAAAAACTTGCTATCTTGTCCTTATTTTCCTCTGTCATCATGGACTGTTTCCAGTCATGCAGTCTGGGAACAAAAGTATCTCGATCATTTTTCCACCTTACTTTACAGAGGAGAAGTAGAGCAAGAACTAGTGAAGTGTAGCCGCCCTGCTCTCCCACCCTCATTAATCTTCCATATGGCCTCTTGACCCACCACACAGATGTCCACTCTGAGTCCCTAGACTTCATTCCTGACGCTGAGGAATGATGTTTTGCACGTGCTCCTGGGCCCCACGTCTGAACAACAAGCCACTTTCCAGGTTCTGCCCTGCCTCACAGGGACCAGCCTAGTTCAGGCACCTCTTTCCCTTCCTTGATGTGCTGTTTTGCATCATCGTTTAACTATTTCAGTTTAGCTGAAATCATTTCCTGGACCTTTACCAACCAATGTGAAAACAGGTTATTCATTTTCTGAAGATAGTAAACATGTCTTCCGTTTTAGACTTATTTTTGGATGCATGCTGTTGCTGCTCCAATACCTAGCATAGTTCTGGAAGCATTTTAGGTGATGAATGAATTTACTCATGAAAAACTAACTTATCCCCAGCCTACAAAGGCTTCTTTATATGCCACCCTTCCTCTCCTTGGAATTTACTGAAGAAGCCTTCTTGTTTCTGTGGGTTGAGCCTCCCTTGCATCAAAGTCACAGGACATGGCTGCAGGATTCCATGTTCTGAACCGTAAATCAGACACGAGAGGTTTCCTGTCTAACACCCATTAATGCACCCAGGTGGAGCTGGGGCCTTTCCGAGCAGACTCGGTGCGTGTCACAGCTGAGTCCTGGTAGACACGAACACCACTGCTCGGACACAGCTGTGCACTTAGAGCACAGTTCCTAATGATTCCAGACAAAAGGGCATAGTTAAAAAGGATTACAGTTCTCCTGTCATACTACCAACCTGAATAGATAAAGGCCTGCCAGAGCAAACAAAAAAAGCTTGGGGCTGGATGGGGTGGGTAAGGGGAATTTGCTTCAGGGAAAATGGAAATCTGGCACAGGTAAAAATAAAGATTAGAGATGTGTACAATTAGAAGTTAAAATTGGGTAGAATACTATGACTTACACAGATGTCCAGATACAATCTTTCTGAAATGGGTAAGCTGTCCTTAAATATTTTTTAATAGTCTCTGTTCGGTCAGTACCTTACAGCAGACTTTCTGGGTGCTTGTGAAGGAATAGCTTCGTGTTGCCAGATGAATGCAGGGCAGCTGCAGAGGTTTTCTACAGTCGAAGTAAATAGATCTAAGGCTATCTGCCATCAGAAATGAGCGAGTCCTCCCAAGCAACCTCCCTACCAAGAGGGATGTTACCATGAGTCCAGGTTCTCAGGTGAAGTTCTGCCTCACACTGACATATCAGCAAAGAGCTTGGTTATAGCACAGCTTGTTCTTGGAAGCTTGTGGAAGTCCTAGCTCACTGTTCTCTGGACATGGCTTTCACACCTGGGGACCAGCTTAAAGGCAGAACTCAGCTAGCTCTCTAATCGGGTTTGGAAGTTCTCCCACAATCAACTAGAACAATGGGCACTAAGCTGTTAGACTCAATATAATCTTATGCCCCGGTACTAGAGGGGCAGAAGACATCTGTACATTATTTCTTCCCAATCTACTTATCTTAATCACCTTCCATTTCACCAGTGAAAAAGGATTTCTAATTATCATTTATGCTAATTAGCATACCTCCAAGAGTATCTATCAGAGAGGGTGATAGTTTATCAAGATGTAGACCCTCAATTACAGATTTTGAAATGCAAACTAAAGACCTTGGGAAAGTTTATTTCTGCCTAGGGCACTTCAGCTATTAACCAGCTACCCTCCAGGGTATAAATCACAATTCACCCAAATAGATGTCACATGGTATATGCAGAAATATTTTAGCATTATGAACAGTATCACAACATACTTAGGCAAATCATATGCAACAATGTTTTTGATTTGCCTGTGAATATTTTACATAGCTAGGTTTATTGTCATGTTCCTCCTTAGAGAAAAGGGAAATCATTTGGAACTTTTTATAGTCCAGGTTACTAAGGAATTTTAAATTACCTTACAAAGAAATGAAATACCTGTATTTATGACCAGCTGTTGAGGAAAAAGGTGGAAATAAAAGTGATCTCAAAACATCATTTATTCATGGCCCCATTCTCTTTATGCTCTTAGCACCCGGGTGAGGAATACATTAAGACAGAGAACTCTTTAGGTCATGGCAACTGAGCAATGTCCTAGGCCATAGATCAGTTCATATTCTTTTGTTTTTTGATTTTTTTTTAGAAAAAGATTTATTTATGCACACAAGAGTTGGGGTACAGACCAGAGGCGTGGGAGGTGAGAGGATCCCCCAGAGACAGAGTGGGAAGCAGAACAGGCAGATTGAAACACACTGCCGAGGGGAGCAGCGGGTGAAGCAGGAGAGCTCTGCTGTGCCATGTGGGTCCCCTCCCTGGTCGGAGATCAAACTTGCGCTGCTGTGCCATGGATGCTTTACAATATGGTGCTCAACCTGCTGTGCCACCAGTGAGGGCCCTTGTATTTTTTTTGTAAGGGTAGATGGTCAATATTTTAGGCTTTGCAACTATGTTATAGTCACAACTATAAGTGCCCTGTTGTTGTGCTAATGAATCAGTAGACAAATGAATGTGTCTCTTTCCTAATAAAACTGTAATTGTCGGGCCTCCCTGATGGCACAGTGGGTTAAGCAACGCATCATGAAGCAAACCGCAGCCACTGCAGCACGAGTTCGATCCCTGCTGCCGGCCAGGGACGGGACCCACACGGCGCGGCAGGCCTCTCCTGCCTCTCCCACTGCTCCCCTCAGCAGTGTGTTTCAGTCAGTCTGCCTGTTCTGCTCCTGGCTCTGTCTCTGGTGAATCCTCTCACCTCCCTGGACTCTGGCCTATACCCCAGTTCTTGTATGCATAAATAAATAAATCTTTAAAAAAAATAAAACTGTAATTGTCAAGACATGCAGGGATTTGGCCAGCAGACTGGATGACAGTCTTGACTTAGGGAGAAGTTTTTATGAAGATTTTATAAGCTCCCATGTGACAACACTTTTTCAATTCCCTGCCTCCATTCCATCCCCTCCCATGAACCACAGTAGCAGCTCCCCCTTTTCTGAACAGTGTCCTGGCCATCTCATTATTAGACCATCTCCAGCCTTAAAGACCCTAAACTTAATGAACCTGCTGAGAAGAAGTATATGGTTTTTGCTTTTCCTAGACTTCTGTAGACTGTAGACTTCTTTTCAGGAATGTTATCACTGAATTCAAGTACTTTTGTTTAGAAAGATGCAGTCAAGTTCAGTTAACTGGGAGGTAGGAAGAGCAAAAGACAGATGAGTCATTTTGGAACCGTTTGCTGTAAGACAGCTCCTGAGCAGTGATTGGGGGTAGGTATTTTCTGCTCGCTTTCATTTCAAATACATTTTAAATTAAAATCTCCATGCAAATAGTAATATCACTCGATACACATTCTTGCTGAGCTCCCCATGATGGCCAAGAAACCATCTTAAATTTTGTAGAATATAAAGCAAATATGAGAATAGAAAATCAAAGCAAGAAGATCCTTGTCTTCATAGAATTTGCAGTATAGAAAAAAATCTAGGGACTCTAATCAAAGAGGATTGTAGTATTTCAGGTCAGACCGACAGAAAGCATTCTCAGTGCTTAGGGAAAAAAAAGATGCAGTTGGGAGAAACAAAAAATGGAGAAAGTGGTTGTTTCTACTAGGCCTTAAATGTGTAAAAAGGCAACATGGACCCAACAGCCATCTGGGTAGCTTTTGTGAATATCCGGCACTATAGTGATTCTTGAATTGTCTCATCTAAGGCTTTGGAAGGGCACAGGAGAGATTAGCTGGTAAGGCCAGGCAGGAAGGCCCTGGGTGCCAGCTGAAATGTGTGGCTTCACCTCCATAGTGATGAGGAATCCAGGATTCATGAGGAATCCTGAGGATGTGTGAGCAGGAAAATGATGTCATTAGAGCAGTGAGATGACAAATAAGGAATGACAGGGAAGTGAAAGGGAAATCAACAATAGAAAGGTGAGCCCAATATAAAAATCATCAATAGGAACCATACCAAGGACCTACAGTGGAGGCAGTGAGAATAGAGGTGAAAGAATGGACATAGATTCTGAATGAACAACCTGTAGGATCTGTGCACTGTTTGAATGTAAAAGAATAGGTAGGTGGCATTGCAGATAAGACTCTGATGGGGTTTGATCTCAAAGTCAGGTACGGGTTCAAATCTCAAATCTGCAACTTATTAAAAGTGTGATTTCTGAGTCTCAGTCACCTCATCTGTAAAACTCATCATATCTAGCTCACAGGAGATGATATATTTATCTCCTGGATTTAATAGGACCCAAGATATGATAGCTATTAATATCACATGTTCTTGAGAGAATGAAAGTTAATTCAGTGACAGCAGTGAGGTTTTGTACTTGGGTTATGGGGGACATCAGGTGCTATAAAAAGAAGCACAAAAGTCAAAAGGAAGAGTCTATATAAACAGTAAGCCAACATATTTCCTCTTGGATAGGAAGTGTTCAACTCATCATTAGAAATACTTATCCAGGGCCTCCCTGGTGGCACGAGGGGTTGTAGCACTATGAAGCAATTCACAGCCACTGCCACATGAGTTTGAACCCCATCCAGGGAGCTAACCCACCAACCCACATGGCGAAGCTGACCTCTCCTGTCTCACCTACTGCTTCCCTCAGCAGTGTGTTTCCGTCAGTCCACCAGTTCTGCTCCCCACTCTGTCTCTGGTAAATCCTAGCAACACCCCCTCACCCCTCATACTCCAGCTCTTGTATGCATAAATAAATAAATCTTTAAAAAAATACTTATCCAGAGGTAGAGCTTTATTTTTATAACAGTGTTAAAACACTATATATTGTACATATCCTTAACATACTAACATCTAAGTCATATACCACAAAATTCACAGACTACAAAATTCACTCTTAAAGTATGTAATTCAGTAGTTTTCAGTATAGTCATAGTTATATAACCATTGCCACGAGTTAGTTTTAGAACTGTATCATCCAAAAATGAAATCCATACCCATTACTATCACGCCTTATTTCCCCTCTCTCAGCCCCCAGAAACCACTAATTTACTTTATGTCTCTATGGCATGGGAAGTGGATATTTGAGACTCACAACATAGAAGTGGTGTATAAAACTATGAGAAAGGAATGTGATCCACCCTGGGGGAAACCATAGCAAGAGAAAAGACCCAGAAAATCTTGGGGATTGGCCCTTGGAGGACAGAAGGGTTTGTATCTGTACTGAGCACTTAACCTTGCCACCAGGTCACCAGATGTCCGTGGCTTCTCATGTATTGTGTGGTTTTAGCAGCCACTCTTCTATGGATAAGTATTCTAATGCTCAGTTGAACATTTCCTGTCCGAGAGGAAATATGTTGGCTTCCTCTTTATAGAGAATCTTGCATTGGATTGAAGTTAAACTGTTAGCAAGGCTGATTCCTTCTGGAGTCTCTGCAGGGAAAATAGTTTCCATGACTTTTTCAGAGTCTAGGCCCCTTCCTTCATCTTCAAAGTACATCACTTCAGTCTCTGTTTCTTTCACCCCATCACTTTTTCCTCTTTGTCGTCAAATCTCCCTGTGCCTCTGTCTGAGAAGACACTTGTTATTTCACGTAGGCCCTCCAAGGTAATCTCCCCATCTCAAGATCCTAATCACATGGGCAAAGTCCCTTTTGTCACTTAAGGTAGCAGTCACAGGTTCTAGGGATCCAGACGTGGATATCTTTGGAAACTGCTCTTCAGCCTACCCCAAGATCACATAAAGTTTTATTGACAGGAGCAAGTTTACCCCTATCAGATTTAATTGAATTATTCCAGACTTTGAATTAAGCATAACAATTGAGATTAAACCATGAAGCATTTGTTGTCATTGTATTGACAGATACTAAAATGTCTGAAGATGCTGGTGACACCTTAGCCACTGGAGACAAAGCAGAAATTACCGAGATGCCCAATAGTGATTCTTTGCCTGAAGATGCAGAGGTCCACTGTGACTCAGCTACAGTTTCAGAGGAGCCAACCCCAGCTGACCCTAGCGGAGATGTGCGTGAAAATGCAGTTGAGTTTGCAGAGACTGCTGACACTGAGCAGCCCATCGAGACCAGTGCTGGGGAGCCCCCCCACAAGGGAGAAGTGGCCGAAGAGGTGCTTGCTGAATGCAGTGACTCCGTCAGTCTAGAGGCAGAACTTGGATCTGAAATACCCCTGAAAGAACAGAATGATCTGGTAAGAACGGTCATACCACTCATTGAACCTAAGTTCCCCTGATACCTACCATCAGCACAGCTTTTTAACAGGTGCTGCAGATGGGGGCTGGGGGTTTAGAATATTTATACTATATTTATAACATCACCACTGTCATCAGAAATGTGGTGTGGGGTAGAAAGGCATATCTGAGAATAATTGGTTGTTATAGTCATTATAGTAATTTGATGATTGTATTAATAATAACAGCCACAAATTATTGGACATGTTCTACGTTCTAGGCACCATGCTTGAGTCCTGTATGTTATGTAAAAGTTCTTTGAGATTCTAAGCCAGATGGTATTTTTTTTAAAGATTTATTTATTCATACAAGAGCTTGGGTACAGGCCAGAGGTGCGGGAGGTGAGAGGATTCACCAGAGACAGAGCAGGGAGCAGAACAGGCAGACTGACTGAAACACACTGCTGAGGGGAGCTGTGGGTGAGGCAGGAGAGGTCTGCTGCACTCTGTGGGTCTCCTCCCTGGCTGGGGATCAAACTGGCACTGCTGTGCAGCAGATGCTTCATGGTGTGGAGCGCAACCCGCTGTGCCACCAGGGAGGCCTTAAGCCTCAGTTTACAAATACAGCAGCCAGGCTCAGAGATATTAAACATCCCAGTAGGATGTTAAGCAAACAGAAGATATTATAATATTAAATATAATGGGTTCAATTATAGGTGAGCCTTATTCTACCCTAGATAGTCAATCTTTCTTTAATACCACTTAAATTTTAATGAATTTTTGCAAATCCACTATGGAGGTGGTAAACATTCTGGTCACTGCTTTATCATCACATACCACCTTCCAGGGACCAGAGGAAGGTCTCGTGGTTGCCTCCTCCCCTCTGTGCTTGCTCCTGTCTCTCTGGGGGATAAGATAGACCAGTGTCCTCCACGTGGTACCTTGTGTCACATCAATACACCATCCAACCTGGGTGTTCCTGACGTCCTCATCTCCATCCATGCGGGGACTGGCAGGAGTAGGAGGTCCTCAGTATGAAAGGAGATGACTGCTCTGCTCCAGGCCTGCCTTCCTGAACAGGATGATAGAATCAGGGTCTCTTCCTTTGGCCAGTCCCAGCTCTCCTGATCCTAAAGAGTGCAACATACACCACCTCCTTGAATGTGATCTGCTGCACGCAGTGAGAGAAGGGAACCAGGGCCTGGGCTTTCATTGACCAGTCTACATTAACTCTACTAGGTTGGACAAGATGCAGAACTTCTCTATGCCTCTGTTTTTATCTCATTTCCTTTATTTTGCACATGAAGATCACCAGTATCTTCTAATGTTATGTGATTCTTTATTCAAAAGCTGGCTTCTTTGCCTCAGTTTCCTCCAGAAGTTTGACTAAAGACTGTTGTAGGATGAGAGGGATTTCCTCTTGGAGGAGAGTATTTCCCACTGGAGACTATTAGAAAGCCAATAGTCATTTGCCAAGGATGTCACAGAGGGGGTTTGAGGACCAGCTGGAAGATCAGATATGGTAAACATACACCCCAAAGTTTGTGTATGAGTTCTAAGAACTCACAGAGTCTTTCATGGGCCCCCAAAGGGTCCAAAAACTAGCTAGGAGGTTCTCAGCTCTGGCTGAACATGTAGACCCTTGGGAGAACATTGAAAAAAAATTGATGTAAGGGTCTGTAGTAGTCTGAGTTTTCCAAAGAAATAAAACCAATAGAAGATGATGATTAGGTGCGGATGGATGGATGGATGGATGGATGGATGGATGGATGGATGGATGGATGGATGGGTGGGTGGATGGATGGATGGGTGGGTGGGTGGATGGGTGGATGGATGGGTGGGTGGGTGGATGGATGGATGGGTGGGTGGGTGGGTGGATGGATGGATGGGTGGGTGGGTGGGTGGATGGATGGATGGGTGGGTGGGTGGGTGGATGGATGGATGGATGGGTGGATGGATGGTGGATGGATATATGCATACATATATACATACATTTATTATAAGGGATTGGCTCACACAGTGATAGAAATTGAGAAGTCTCAAGCTGGAGACCCCAGAAAGCCACACTGTAGTTCCAGTCCAAGCTCAAAGGCTCGAGAACCACAAGAGCTAAAGGTATAAGTTCCAGTTTGGATGCCAGTCCAAAGGCAGGAGAAACCAATGTCCCAGAGCAAAGGCAGTGACACAGAGAGGAAGTCTTTCTTATGAGAGGGAAGATCAGCCTTTTTGTTAAAGTCAAGTCTTCAACTGACTGGATGAGGCCCACACACTGGAGTGTGGACTTTACAGTCAGCCCACAAACTTGAATTTGACTAAAGAATCATCAGGATTCCTTTTATGAATCTTTAAATAGGTGATCTTTCATTACATTTCTTCCTCTGAAATTGTATGATGCTAAAATAATGCTTCAAAAGCTTTTGAAAAACAAGTTCTTTCATTCTTTTGGCCAATGAGATACATTTTCATGCATAAATTTAAAAAATAGCCACAGAACACACAGGAAATTAATATGAACCATTCGTAAGCTTTGGATTTGCAATTTGGTGCTGTCGGCAAAGAGATAGACCTGGAGATATGTCCAAAAGTCCACCCATATAGGGCAATGGCAGAAAGGGAATCTGAGTCAGAGCTTTCTCACTCTAGAATCTCAGTGCTGTCTTCCTATTGTGGGAAACATTGGTTCTCAATTTTTATTTTAAATGCTACTGTTCACAAATTTTTATATACTAAGAGAAATACATCTTAGGGACCTCCCTGGTGGCACAAGGGTTAAAGTCTCAGCGCTATCAAGTTATCACCAGCCACTGCAACATGAGTTCGATCCCAGCCAGGGAGCTGACCCACATGGTGTGGCTGACCTTTCCTGTCTCACCTGCTGCACCCCTCAGCAGTGTATTTCAGTAGATACGCCTGTTCTGCTCCCCACTCTCTGGTGAATCCTCTCACCCATGCCATGCACCTCTGGCCTGCACCCAGTTCTTGTATGCATAAATAAATTTTAAAAAATAAATATTTTAAGAAGAAAAAAATACATTTTAACCACACTATTCAAACTTAGAATACTTTGAAAAACTATACAACTCCATTAGTTAAGTCTATGTGCTCCTAATGGACATATACAATCCAATTTCTGATTTCTAACAGTTCTAACAAGATTGTTCATGAAGGTAGTTCGAAAGTCACTATCCCCTACACATCTGCCTTTGTAAAATGTTTGAGTAAATTGAATGAATCTGCTTTAGAAAGTACTTTATAAACCTCCTCAGTGCTACAGGGACAGAGACGACTGACATGGTACTGATGGCATCTCAAGGACTGTGAAAAGGTGATATTTCTTCATCATGAAGCATCACAGAACTGTCTGGATGAGAGTGCAAATCCTGGGGAGTGCAGAGTGGAGCCCGTGGCTCTGGGTCTATGTGTTTGGTGCTGTGTCAGGAGCCCAGATAGAACCAGGTGTGCGAGCAGCCCGGCGAGCAGGGTCTGCAAAGGATGGAGGCAGATTACAACGACTGGAAGGACCCAGAGCAGAGAGCATGTCTCTCTCACCCAGGTTAAACCTGAACCCTTCTAAATAGGTTCAAATGTAATTTTGTCTAAAGCATCACCAGAGGGGGATTCTACCATCTTTCGTAGCAGTCTGTCCTTTTTATCTTAATAAATATTAGCAATAGTCGATGCTGTACCTCACCCTCCAGCACTGTTCATTTGCTGTTTTATTTGTCCATGGTTGGCCTTTACAAGAAATCTTTTTGCAGTGATGAAAACAATATTTTTTCTCCTGTTGATCCAGAAGAGAATGAATTCTAAAACATCTTGAATCAAAGTTGGTTTACAAATTGACTATTTGGTTCTTAAAGGTCCCCCAAAGAATGGCAAATTCTATAGAAAAACAGCCAAATTCAAAAATCTGTTTGATTCCAGCTATACCTAAGCCTCAATGAATCTCATCACCTCTTTAAAAAAGTTTCTATGGCAAAATGGTTGCTTTTAAAAAACTTAGAAGAAGAACCTTTGAGCTATCTCCTCTCCACAATCTCACTGTCACAGCCTATAAATGAAATCATATATCAAATCACATTGTACTACACTGTTAAAATTAAGTATAATTAGTAAGAGAGTTAAAAATAGTTCGTGCAAACTATTTCTCACGTGAGTTTACAAATGTCCCATTGCTCTGTCCTTTCAGGTGCTTTGGCACCACCCTGAGTGAAAGATTCACTCAAGGCAAATGCACAGAATCTAGAGGTAACGTTTTTTTTCTCCTTACATCTGGCACCAAGAAACCAGAATTTCCCAGAGTTCAGAATTGGATAGATGACCATTTAGCACAGGACAAAATTCTTCCTGATACCTTATTCATATGTAAAGGTAGGGAGATAATCTGAGAGAGAGTTCCCATCCAAAATTCTGAGTACCTTTCTTTAATGTCACCATCTTTCACGCCTTTCAGATATTCAGAATGCTAGTTAACAGTCCCTGTATTTACCAGTTAAAACTCATTTCTGCAATTCAGTGTGCTAATGGGAAAGCATCAGGTGTAGAGGTACAGATAATAAAAGTGCTTGTTATACTGCCTCTGACTGGGATGCCAGATGACCGCCAGGACAGTGTGTACTTCACAGCAGTGCGGGAAACATTGGGATGATAGCTTAATCGAAGGAGCCCCATCATTTCACAATAGGCATGCTAAAATAAAGTCATAACACTCACAGAAGAAACGGGGAGGGAGCAAGAGTCAGATGATAGAGTATGCAAGTCATAAGAATAGAACTTGTAAGTGTGCAAAAGTGGTTAGCTTCAGATGCTCTGACAGGTCAAGAAATAAAATGGCTTTGACAACAAGGAAGCCGTTGGGACCTTGATGAGGAAGGTTTCATGAGGCTAACTGTGACAGAGTTATTGTGGTTGCTGGGAGAGTAAAGGGGTGCAGGGTGGATGTGGAAGATCCATTTCTAAGAGCTGAAGAAGAGGTGGGCCAGAAACAGATGTTTGAAGGAAATGTTTGTTTACTGTGATTTTCGCTTGTTGATTTTAAGTTGAACGGTGTTCATAATTAAATGTGGGGAGTACAGCAGAGAGAGAAAAGTTGAAAAGCTAACACAGAAGAAAGGGAAGACCAGGCTCCCAAGCTCGGAGGCAGTCAGGTGGAGGTGATCATTTAACTTGGGGAAGACACTACCTCCATAATGATAGAAGAGAGGAAGTAATTATGTAATTATGAGTGGGGGTGCAATAGATTAGTTTTGTGTTTAGATAGATGGTTTTTGATAGAGTTGGGTGTTTGTTGTTTGCATAAAAAAGGCTAGTTAGACTTTGCATTTGGTTTAAAGAATTGGTGGTCAAGTTATTAAGGTGACAAATTCAAAAATTCAGTTCCTTCTAGGCTTTCCATTCATCTCACAAATCTTACTCTATTTAGAAGTCTAGCAAAATTGAACAGTCACTTTCAGGGGCTTTTGATTAATGCTTGGTCCTTTTTACTAACTTCAGCACATTCAGATATTTTTGAACTGCATCTATAAATTTAATATAGTCTATTTTCTTTTGAAGTACTTAATTTATCTAAACAAAGCCTTACTAAATCTTTTTAAATTGGTATAAATTTATTTAAATAAGAATTGTAGTGAATCTATTAAATATATAGAATTGTCATAAAATTGTCTTACATGTTACAATGCTAGCATTGTACAATGCTAATTATTCAAAATTTGTCACTCTAATTAGTCAAGTTCTTTAAGCGTTAGTAATACAGAAAAGACCAAATATTCAAAAAAATATTGACAGCACGACTTTGATGCTCTAAGTTTTTATTTTTTATGTCTTCCCAGAGTTGAAATGATGCATACTCACAAAGGAACAAAATTACCTGGAAACAACAGGCTATTTTCAAGCAAATATTTTGACATAATTGCAGATATCCAGAGCAAGCCTTTTTTTTTTTTAAGATTTTATTTATTTATGCATACAAGAGTTGGTGTACAGGCCAGAAGTGTGTGTGTGTGTGTGTGTGTGTGTGTGTGAGAGAGAGAGAGAGAGAAAGAGAGAGAGAAAGAGAGAGAGCAGAGAGAATTCACCAGAGACAGAGCAGGTCCCCTCTCTGGTTGGGGATCGATGCCTGCAGTGGCTGTGGAAGCCCCACAGTGCAGAGCTCAACCCCTTGCACCTCCAGGGAGGCTCCCCACAAGCCTCTTTTTGGAGCAGTTGTGTCATGAGTTACAAAACTTCAAAATGGTTTGGTCTTAAGCTCCCATTGCGCACATTCCTACATGTAAAATTGCACACTACTAATTCTTGATCTACTTGAGGACAGCCAAGTTGACCTTTGATCTTATGACTTGTACATTTTCTACCTAAATGTTAAAGAACTTTGAATTAGATGGAATTCTAAGATTTGTATGTATTTTTCTAATGATACCTTTGAACTTGATAGCCTATAATAAGTAAATGTATTTTCTATTTAATGGGAAAGACCAGGAAATAGGATACCATATATAAAAATACCTTTTTTAAAAAATTTATTTATTTATGCATACAAGAGCTGGGGCACAGGCCAGAGTCGCAAGAGGTGAGAGGACTCACCAGAGACACGGTGGGGAGCAGAACAGGCAGATCGACCGAAACACACTGCTGAGGGGAGCAGCAGGTGAGGCAGGAGAGGTCTGCTGCACCATGTGGGTCCCCTGCCTGGCCAGGGATCGGTGCTGCTGTGCTGTGGATGCTTCATAGTGCAGCACTCAACCCACTGCACCACCAGGGAGGCCCTAAAAATATCTTTTCTATTTAAACCCTGTGATCTTTGAACTGGATGGAATCTTGCATTCATTCACATTCTTAGGACCACACAACAGTTATCGATGTTTAAATGATATTTTGTTGTTTAAAATAAATTTTGAAGTTTGGCTATCTTGACCAAGCTAAGTGTGATTTTGTTGTTACAAAATAGACCATTCTCCTGAGAGTTTATGGGAAGGGGCAGGAAATTGAGAGAATTCTCGTTTGATGACTTTCATTTTCTCTATGAATTAAGATGTGACACTGTTAAAGGAGGTTGGGGATTACATGGGGTGAGGGTAAGAAAAAGATCTTTAAAATGAGCGTAGTTGATAATGGTAGATCTAAGTAGAACTATGCTGCCTACTTTATAGTCTCATCATGTTTTGACATTAAAGTCATGGGAAGTGGAAACAATATTCATGTGAAGACATTTATAATTCATGGTGAACATGTAGTTAGTATGGTTTTATATTAAATGTGCACATTTAGCCACTGGAGTATTTGCCACTGATGACAAATATTCTTCATAGCAGATCAAAAGGTTACAGCTCAATGTCAAAGGAGCTTTATTAATAAAGCAATTGCAGTAGTCATTATACTGCAAAAAGTTCTAGACTCATTTAACATTTATTTCCATTTGCTAGTCAATTACCAGCTGTCAGAGTATATTAAGTATTGTAAATTTGAGTCAGAAGCTGTCACTCCTAAGTGTATTAACTCTCCCTAATCACATAGGTAGTGATTTTCCCATGAAAGAATGATATTAATCACCAACTTACATCTGTCTTCATGATGATATAAAATTGCTACTGGCTTCCATTGCGAAAGTGAAGTAAATCAATGTAGACACCAAAAATGAAAGCAGACAGTCATGAATCATGAGTATTTCCATTCATGTTAACAAGATTCTCATTGTTTCCAGAGGAAAAAAGAAATGTCAGCCAACTTTCGAAGCTTTTTGCTTTTTAGTGTTAAATATAGTTTATTGTTACTAGTAGCAGTATTACTAGTAAAAATTTATAGAGGATTGACTGTACTCTCAACTTTATAAGAATTATATCTTTTAATCTTCACTATAACCCTGGGAGAGTATTGACTCTTACATATCCATAACTTTAATTTTATAATGAATAAATGATGGTGTCAAAGACTTGAGTAACTTGTTGCCCAAAATGGTAGAGTCTGGGGCCTCCCTTGGTGGCACAAAGATTAAGTCTCAGTGCTATCAAGCTATCGCCAGCCACTGTGGCATGAGTTTGATCTCCATCTAGGGAGGTGACCCACATGGTGCAGCAGACCTCTCCTGCCTCGCCCGCTGCTCCCCTCAGCAGTGTATTTCAGTTGCTCTGCCTGTTCTGCTCCCCACTCTGTCTCTGGTGAATCCTTTCACCCACCACACTTCTGACCTGTACCCCAGTCCTTGTATGCATAAATAAATCTTCTTTTAAAAACAGTAGAGTTTGTAGCCAAACCCAAGCAATTTAATTCCGTAACCTTTTCCCTTGTCCATCAATCTACATGGATACATGGTGTATGATAGTTACTTGGTAAATCCATTAGGAATGCATTTGGATGCATGTAACTAAAATCCAACATTTATTAGCTTCTAAAACAGCAATTTATTTTTTTCTAACTTAAGAAAAAATGGACATAGGTAGCTACTCACACTGGCTTAGTAGCTCAGAAGTACTAGAACCAATGACTGATTCCCTAGCTTTTTCCTCATGGAAGCAAAAATGACTGCTTCTGTTTCACATGTCCATGTTCAGGCAGGAAAAAGGGTGGGGGTGGGGAGAAGAGTTGTAGACAGCCGTAAGTTGGAAACACCTATAAGATAAATGCTAATGTATCATAAAAGCAAAAACTTACCCAGTTATATCTCACTAGACAAAACTATTCCACATGGCCACCCTATCATCAAGACAGACTACAGCAGGGGACGACTGGTGCACCAGCCTTGGGTCAAAAGTTACAGAATGTACAAATTCTGTAGAAATTTTTCACATACCTAACTCCTCTCTTTCCTTTGTCTTTTTTTGGAAAGAGAGAACTCCAATTCCTAATTCTAGACTCTTAATGTATTCTTGCCTCATTTTCTAACATATATATTCTTGGGTAATAAAGGAAAAGTAATAAAGCAATTTGTGGTGCCACAAATTGACCCAGGACACATTGTGTGTACATTTATTGTAACAGACGATTGTACACCTAAGAAAATGGATGACTTTCAGCCTTTTATTCAACTATCAAAAAAATTTGTAAAGCACTCATTATATGTCATATACACTTTTAGGCTCTGGATATACATCAGTGAACAAAATATTCGAGAGAAGATGAGAAAAGGAGGAGGGAAAGAGAAAAAGTATCACTCAATATCACTTAGTCACTGTGTGGAAAATTCAAGGAACCCAAAGATAAGAATGCAGCGGGGCCCTGAGGAGGGACTTGAATAGCAGAGAAGCTATTAGGAATCCATATAGCCTCTCTGAGCATTTCACCTTCGTTCTGCACACTCTGCTTTCTTTTCAGTCTTAGTCTGCAAAGAAGATGTAATGTGGTTGCCCTACAGTGCCTGAATCTCATCTTCTACCCAAGCAAGCATGTCAAGTTGAGCCAGATTCTATCAGTGCCAATCCACATACCTAGCAAGAGTTTAAATCTACCAGGCCCAGAGGCAGTGAGGAAGAGAATCAGAGTAGTCACTGTAAATGGAATGAATACCTCAAAAGCTTCTGCTGGCACCCAACTCCAAGCTTATCCACGCTTTTCTAGACTGCCTATCGTCCATGCCAAAGTTCATTCTACTACCCTAGAGATTTATTTGCAAATTTACTTTGAGGAACCCATTCATCTCTGTCAAAATTGCAAGAGCCAAGGTTTTTTTTTAATTTTCAAGCCACTCTCATGCCTCAGTATATATTAAATCTCTTCTAGCCTGAGTCTTTCACCCTGTCTTCCAAATAATGGGAGATTGAGAAGGGAGAAGTGAAATCCTACTCTTTTCATTTCATACCAAGCCCTCAAAACCAACACCACTACTAATGAATTTGGTTCCAAAGTACACATTGTAATATAGGTTGGTGTAATTTTTTATGACCCTTATAAACTCTAAGCCAGTGAGATATGGTGGTTGGTGATTTTTCTTAACCCTTCTCTTTGTTTTAAACCAATGAGGGTCTTTCCATTCAGGGATAAACTGAATCGCTGACCTTTGGCTAATCTGTTTTTCTACAGGCTGAGGCTGTGGACTCCCCTCCACGTGGTGGGGGATGGGCAGGCTGGGGCTCCTGGGGCAAATCACTGATCTCATCAGCATCTGCCACAGTAGGTAAGCATTATATGTTACATTTGAATGGGTGAAGTTCAGAAGCCTAATAGGATATGACATTTCAATCATAGCATGGACTGACGGTTTAACACTAGTCCATGGGATAATAAGAGCAAATTATTTTCAGTGATTACTATTCTAAGTGCTTCCTTCAGATGTATTAACACATTCATTCCCCAAAATAACCCTGTAAGGAAGTACTTATTTTTTCCATTTTAGAGATAAGGAAGTTGATTCACAGAGAGGCTAAGACCTTACCAAAGTCAGAAATAGCTGCATTTGAACCAAGTAGTATGACTATTAACCACTATATTATATTGCTTCGTAAAACATAAGATTTGGGGGGCCCCCGTGGTGGCACAGGGGTTAAATCTCAGTGCTATCAAGCTACCACCTGCCACTGTGGCATGAGTTTGATCTCCATCCAGGGAGCTAAGCCACATGGCATGGCAGACCTCTCCTGTCTCGCCCACTGCTCTCCTCAGCAGTGTATTTCAGTAGATCCGCCTGTTCTGCTCCTCACTCTGTCTCTGGTTAATCCTCTCAACCCTGTACCTCTGGCCAGCACCCCAGTTCTTGCATGCATAAATAAATAAATCTTTAGAAAAATAAGATTTGGGTTTTTATAGTATATTCTTAAAGCTTTGTGCTTATCATCCCACTTGAATGTTTTAAAATATACAATTCACCTGCTCCCTAAAGAGATTTGCATTATCTATCAAAGACACTTCAACAGCAGAGCATTGAAATAAAATAAAAAATATGCAAGCAAGAATGATGTCTGTTATATGTATTGTATATAAATATATATATATTCCAAGGCTAATAGTTACTGTAATGAATGCTGATCTTAACTCTGAGCTTCTGGCTATCAGCAAATTATATATTTCTCATTGGATGACAGAACAAAGTTTATCTTACCTAAGTTAATTAAATTTCTTGATATTAAAGTTTTTATGCAGTCACATGTATTGGTTTTCATACAAAGAGATCATACCATGGTCAAAGTCCTCATCAGTACAAGCTTGTCAAAACATCCTCCTGTGACTGCTTGTTATAGCCACTCGTCATGAAGTCTGAAGGTACAACATCTGTATCTAAGGTAACTTCACCTTCAAGGTAGAGAATGAGAAACAGGACAAAGGAAGCCGCAGGTAACATAGATTTCAGACTGTCTAACTCAGGTGTTCTAGAGGATAGTCCATGGCCATGAAGATCCTGTGATGGGCCATGAATGGACTCAACTCATTCTTACTCCTAAAACCAGGAAGCTAAGAAGACCTGGTGTTTTTTAGCCATCTCCTCAGACAGTGGTCACAAACAGTAATTGAGAGGCCAGGTATCATTTGCACTGCCTGGGAGAATGAATAGGTCGCATTCCCCTAATTTCATGTCTGTCACGTCTCAGGAGAGCTCTGGTAGGAAGTGAACAGTGGTCAAGTAAACGCTGACCTCTCTGTAAGAGCCTTGGGAGCAGGCTTTACTCTGTTACTAAATGAAGGGGCTAGGGGTGCCATAGATACTGTACATGCAGATGGCAAACTTAACCAAAGGAAAGGAAAGGAGCCTCTTTGTTTTCTGCACTGGACAGAGTCTCTTCATGAAAATAGTGACAAGTCCCTGTAGCCACTCTGCTTTTAAGGAAAATTTTTGAACAAAGGGGCTCTGAAATGGAATTTGGCAGTACTTAGGACTGGCATGCTTTCTGTGCCAAAAACTAAAAATATGAAATCTAAAAGTTTTTAAAAGGAGGTAATCATGGAAAAGTAAATAACATGGTCACCAAATTATACAGCACTCTACATGGTTTATGTCACAAAACAGGCAAGTGTTCTGGATGCTTCCAGATGTAATGGTCTCCAGAACAGTCCTGGCTTATAAATTCAGGGCTAAAGAAGGTTTTACTACAGACAAAAGATTTACTCTCATTGAAATTTTAAGTGTAAGTTCCTTCCATAACAAATACAGAAATCAGCTGCCTTCAGGTAGCAGCTGCTTCTGGGTTTTGTTTGTTTGTTTGGTTGGTTTCTTTGGTACATCTCTGGTGCACCAGCCCATCACTGTTCTGCCCTTGGTTGGTCTCTGCTGTTTTTCCCATCAGCCAGTGGCTACTCCTTATCATGTGATTTGCGCTTTACTGGACCCTTAAACAGGTTTCCACTCCCCAGCAGACAGTTTGCTGTTGAATGTACCATCCAGTATCATCTTCAGTATCCGGCTGTAATCTGACCTTTGCACATAGACAGCCTGGTGCAGCCTGGGCCCAGTGGACTCTGCTCCAAGACCTCTGGGTTCAAGAATAACCAGTAGATGCTGCTGCTTTTACTGCTTCAAAGGCAGGATGTGATTTCTGTTCAGGGCACACCCACAGTGGCAGACGCTCTTCTTTTAACTTGATCTGAAGTCAGTGTTTTAACCTCTACGTATGCGTTTGTGTGTTTTGTGTCGCTCCTAAAGTTTCCCTGTGCTAGGCACCACAAAGTTTATAAATTTGTAACTTATTAATGAAACAACCACCTAAAACTTGTGGTGCTTGTCACTCCGCTCTGTGTAGTAACTGGTCCAGAAGAGGCCTGAGACTAACAGTCCTTGGCCCAACACTGCCATCAGGTCACTGTTGACCCTTCCTCCCTACGGCTGGTAGAGATAAGTTGTCAGGAACCAGCGTGTGGATGTTGCCCCATGGAATATAAGAATGAAGTTCAACCGGACTCTTACATTAGTTTCTGCTGCTGGGTAATAATCACCATGCATTTAGAAGTCTAAAACAACACACATGGATTATCTCACAGTTTCTGTGGGTCAGGAGTTCAGGTACAGGAGAGCTGTGTCCTCTGCTCAGTATCTTATCGGACTGAAATCAGAGTATCTCACCTGATATTTAGAATCACCTTTCAGAGTTATTCGGGGTGTTGGCAGAATTTATTTCCTTGTAGTTGTAGGCCTGGATCGATTTTCTGGAAAGTGATCCATTTTTGGGAAGGGGCAACTGTCAACCCCTGGAGTCTCTAGCAGGTCCTTCATCAAAGCCAGCATGATAATCTCCCCTGACATGATAATTGTCCCCTTCAAATGGGGAAGTGCCCCATCAATTTTTAGTCTTGTATCTCAGCATATCCAACATGAATGAAGTCTTTTGACTAACTCAGATTCAACTGATGAAGGACCTTAATTACATCTGGAAAATCCCTTCCCCTTTGGATTTCCACCTGTTATTATGAAATAAGTAATTCTGACTTAATGAAATAAAACCAACCCTGAAAACAAATAAAACTGATTTGCAAATCGCAACTAAATGAGATACTGAACATGTGCATGTGCTAATATGTTTCAAAGTGTCTGATGAAATTGCAAATAAAATATTTCAAAGAACAAAAGTGAAGAGCACCTTAACCTTTACCATTTAGCAGAAACTACTCATGGGAGTAGGTCAGCCACTCATCGTTTTCACAATCCTGCCCAACTCAAAGGGGAGAGAATCAATCACATGGTATATATAACTAAGGGTGTGAGAATCTTGGGGGACCTCTCTCTACCACACTTTCCTTTTCTGTTTGAAATTCGCATCAGTTACACCTCCAATCCCAGAAACTTACTGTTTTTTTTATGACTCTGTCTACCTGCTAGAATTTTGAAAAGTGTTTGATCTTGGTGTTTTCTCTTACTTGTACCTGCAGTGGCCCAAGGGCACTTAGAACACATCAGCGAAATCATGAAGTTCATTTTCAGAATCCTTTGGACAAACTACAGCAATCTTTTAAAAAGTAGAGACTAATTTGTCACCACCGCAATCAAGGCAGCAGCAGTATAACTGAATACTCTCCCTAGGTTGCTCCTGAGACATATTTTGGAGATTTCTGGTCAAGAATACCTGTGACTTTGCATAGTAATAGTAGCTAAAATAATAGCATAGCTACTTTAAAACTGTAGACCCGATAAGGACTAAAACATGTAGCATAAGGGGGAACTGAAGCCATAGTTTCCAAGACTGGAAACAGGGAGTGGTGGTGTAGAATCTGGCTTCCAGAAGGAATGGGAATCACAAGTGCCCCACAGACAGAGAGGTGCCAAAGACAGACTCACAGTGTGACTCCGAGGGTGGCATAGGGTTCACCCTCCTGTGAACACCGGTGCTGTTACCCAGTGGGCTGTATTGATCTGCCTTCGTGTGATTGAAAGAGGCGAGCTAGGCACACCTACAGTGTATACAGGCATAATATCGACCCACGAATTTTCAGCAACTGATGATCACAGGGCAAAGAAGTGTAAGGGTTAGGCAAACCTTTCAGCAGTTCATGGCTTATAGGAAATCAAACATTTCCTGGCCAGCAGTTATTTTTGGAGACCATAACTCTTGCATTGGTTTAACCCATTGCTGCACTATCAGCATGTGTAGGAAAACTTGATCCCCTGCCATCTTAGACCTTTGGACAAGTTCATAAAATGAGATAAAAGTGCTCATTCTTTAAAATCAGGGCAAAAACCAGAGTGAGCAAGAAAAATGCATTAAAAGTGATCTTGCTGGTAATTTCATAGTGAAGTTGTTAGAAGCAGATTCTACTCCCCACATCTAAGAAATCTAACTTATTTCTAAAATATGTTGCTAAACTGAGGGATAGACCAGTAATAAAAATGAAAGCTATAAATATACACCAAAGTAAAAGCTCCATTATAAAACAGAGCAATTTATTTCTAGGTCCCAAAAAGCCCTAAATATTCAGAATTCTGGTTCTGACATTTTTATGAGTCTGAACACCTTACCTAAGTGTACCTGAGGAGGGGAAGGTGAATCTAATCAGTACATATACCCTTTTAGAATGATCATTGTCTCCCTCCTCCATCCTCTCCTGAGTCATTTCGTTTTTTTCTTCTGCACAATTACTAAAACCTTTCTACCAGTGCTGTCAGAAATAATAACAGCGTTTATTACGGAGACTGGCATACTTGTCAAAATGGCACTACAGTGAGAATTCTTAACTGTGTACGTCGCTATTAGATACCGCAGGGATTCATTCTTGAAGGTGATATTGCTGAGCAGGTGTAAATTCCTAAGGCTCATGATACAAAAGATAACAGGTTTAATGCTCAGGGTTTATCCACAATCCTTTACACTCTGTAAATAAGGCACAGGGGTTAATGAATTTTTGTTTGACAGCTTGGCAAACACAGTCGACTCAGTAATGCTTCTCGTCAGTTTTGAACCTAAAGAGAAGTGAGTGCCTGACTGTAGAGTGGACTCAACGTCATGATGGCGGGGAGGGCAGGCTGGCTCCTCTCTACTCCACTGCGGTTTGCTTTGGTCAAGTGCAGCAGAATTGTCTGTTTTCTAAACAATTGCTCTTTTCAACTTTGTCTATATCCTGATATCACTATCTCTCTTCCATCACTGCTAGAAGAGTCTGAAACGAGTGAAATTGGAGTAACTTTCAGATGCACAGTTAGCGCTATCTCTAAAGTTTCAAATGCACATAATCTCTAGTCCAGCAGCTCCACTGTGAAACCTTTGCAAAAGTTCATGAATGTGAATATGCAAACATGTTCAATAGAGAAGTCACTCCACAGACACCACACTGGACACTGAGATAAAGCAGTGAGCGAATAAGACATAGACCTGTCCTCGTGCAGCTCACACGCTAGGGGAAGGAAGGAAGCCGGTGGTAAGCAATACACACAATGAGTAGGAAAATGACAGAGGCTAGAAAGTGGCACATCTGTGGAAAAATATAAAGCGATGACCTTCATCTTGCTATTTGGTCAAGGTAAGGTAAGTGAAGCTAGTTTTAGCATAAGCCATAAACTTATTTATATAAAAAATATGAATATGTTTATATTTATAAAAATTTTTATAAATATAAAAATATAAAGGGTAAGAGAAATGGGGAGTATAGGTTAAGGTTTTTAATTTCCCATTGGCTTGGGGTACCATTTTCCTGTCCTTTGCTTTAAGTCTGTGTTTACAGATTAAATCTCTTGATTGAGATTTACGACAAGCTTGATCTCCTGTGGGTGGCATATAGTTGGCTTTTGGTTTTCAGTCTCTCAAGTCCCTCTGCATTTTGATTGCTATATCAGTTTATTTACACTTAGGGTCATTATTTTACCTTTTATTTCTCGATTGTTCTTTGTCTCCCTTTTTTCTTTTTCCTGGTGTTTCTATCTGCCATTTTATTTTGAGGAGTTTCTATGTTGTTTTTCTCTGTCTCATCTTTACTTATGGTTTGGGTCCTTGTCCCAGATGTTTGTTTTGTGGTTGCCATGGGGTCAAGTTAATGTTTTAAAAGGGGTGGGGATCAGGATTTCATTCTGAGCAGAACAGCTCCCCCACTGAGATCTCTAGACATAAGGGTGAAAGTCAGCCCTAGACATAAGGGTGAGAAAGGGAAGGAGGGAACTGAAAGCGAAATGAAAAGAATGGCAAGAGGTGGACCTTACTGAGTTAATACTGAGCAAAGGTCACAGGAGGCAAAAGAGTTGGAATATACAAAATACTTGAAACTGCCTAAGTCTCTATCCAAAGAGAAAGTTAAAACGTGTAGTCCATTCTATGGAATAATAAGAGACCATGAAAGTGAAAGGGGTAGGGTACTCCTCAGATGCGCTGGGCAGACTGAGGCAGAGATTAGAGTGCTACAGTTCTACCTTGAAGCACTCCCAGGACCTGCAGGCTGTGCAGCAAAGTGAAGGATGAGTAAGCAGAGCTGAGTAGAGGTGACTGATTGCAATCACCTGGAGACCTCAGCCTGTGCCAATGGGAGCTTAGCCATTGGGATGATTCTTCAGAAAGAGCCCTCACTGGTGCACAGGGTCAGCCTTTTTTATAGATCCATTTTTAAAAGAAAAAAACAATGAAATGACAAGAAATGTCATATTAAAAAAATTTAATTAAAGCAATCTAAAAGAGGGGAACCCTCCTGATACTTTAGTTGGAGGTTCATTAGCATAGGGGAACCATAAAAGTTACCTACAGAGCCACCCAGTCATCCAGGGTGCTATAGAACTGCTGCTGCTCTCCTGAGTTGTCACTTGGTCAGAGAGAAGCTCCTGCCAAGAGCAAGGAAGGTGACCTCCCTTCTAGGAGTTTTGATCTTGGAACTCATAAGAAGCAGCTCTGGTGAAATTGCAGCCCCCTTTTGAAAAGAAAAATTAGCCTGGAGGTATAAAATAGCGCTGCATAGTGTCTTAGGATCTCTGCCTGCATAGCACAGTGATCATCCCCAAAACATCAAGCCAGGTCCACCGAAGGCACTGATGCAAGGGGCAGTGTCTGAGCCAGTTTTCACTGCAGAGATGACCTTCACCTTGCTATTTGGTCAAGGTAAGGTAAGTCAAGCTAGTTTTAGCATAAACCAGTGTTTTAGAAATTAGGATGCTCCTAATGAAGCATCTGATTTCCAAGGAGTTATAGAAGTGGTACCAAAATGGCACTTAGTCCATTATAAATGGCAAGTAAAACTTTATTAATGTAATATAAGGCTTGAGCATTTGTGTTGTAGAGTCAGGACTGAGTTCAATGTTATCTCTGCCACCTACTGGCTTTGGGACTTAGATAAGAGATTTCATGTCACCAGGGCTCTGGTTAACTCAGTTGTAAAATGGGTATCTAATATCCCTTATCTCATAAAGTTGTTGAGAAGATTAAATGGAAAATTTACTGTATTCCACTGCCTGGGGCATAGTAAATGGTTAATATGTGTGGACCATACTAAGAGTTTCACATATTTCTTCTCAGTGACCTTACAAAACCATGGGAGTGGATGTTCTAATCCTCTTTTCCAAGAAGTCCCAAATGTAGAAACTCAAAGAAATTAAGTAACTGAGTGAGATCACACAGCTATTATATCATGGAACCGAAAATCTTCCAGGCTCCTAAGCTTAGGACATGTCCCATTAAAGTAAAGCTGATAAATAAACACCAGGCAATTCTATCTAACATTTTTTGTTTTACAGTGATGTTGCCTCACAGTAGTCACACAACTTTCTTACCTTCTTTGCAGTCCTAACTTTTTTTACTGTAGTAAGTCAAAGAGGAGAGAATATTCCATCTTTTTTTTTTAAAGATTTATCTTTATTTATGCATACAAGAACTGGGCACTAGGCCAGAGGTGTAGGGGGTGAGAGGATTCACCAGAAACAGAGAGAGGAAAAGAACTGGTGGATCTACTGAAATACACTGCTGAGGGGAGCAGCAGGCAAGACCGGAGAGGTCTGCTGTGCCATGTGGGTCCCCTCCCTGGCCAGGGATCGAACTCATGCCATAGTGGCTGGCTTGATAGCACTGAGACTTTAACCCTTGTGCCACCAGGGAGGCCCCTAAATATTCCATCTTTAGAACCAGGCAATTTGGAGGGGCTTAATGCCTTTGAGGATACTTAGGATTTGTGATGAAAATCTATAACCTGAAGTATTATCCATACTCGTTGATTCTCTCTGGTATTGGTACCCAATCAGCAGAACTCTCAGTCAAAAGTGGACTATGACTCTATTATTACTTCCTTGTTCTGGGCACTAGATGTCACACTAAGTAAAGTTTTAGAAGTTATTCTTCAAAGTAGGGTGTGGCATAGTGTCTAAACCTTATGAAAAACCCTAGCTTTATATTTCTAGTAGAATGCAATAAAGGTGTAATTTCACCTAAAAAAATAATTCAGAAAAAAGGGTTTTTAATCTGCAAATATACTTGAAAGAAACTTAAATATATGCAACTCTTTGATACCAGTTACACCTCAGCAAAGCTGTTGCTGCTGGTGGTGCTATGTATTTGGAGTAACAGCCTTCTGTAATGTCTGTTAAGTAGACACATTCCATTTATATGTGCTTTAAAATGAAATTTCCTTCCAAAAACAAAGTGATTTTTCAAAGGGCAACTTATACAACATATCCATGATCACTTGCATTCTGAGATGGTGGGAAGCTGGTCTTAACTGAGAAAAGAATCAAATGTGGCACTAACCACAGGGGGTAGAAGTGAAAGAGGAAATACTGACAACTGTATTCCTGAAGGCCTGAAGCTCTCAAGGGTGTGGAGTCACCAGCCACCTGAAACTCATGGATTCCTTGTCATTTCTCAGAAATCCAGGGGATAATCATAGATTGGTATTTGTATGTACCTTATTTCCTTTTGGATAAAAAAAAAAATATGTGTTTTTAAAAGATGGCAAGGAATATGGGCTCCATATGTAAATAAATTAAATTATTAGATCCTGTAACTTAACTATGGTAACTAAAATGTCTGTGAGTTTTCATTGAAATGCCTGGAATTCATTGGAAACTACAGCACTTTCAAGTCTTAGGTTTAATGATAATAGTGCATTTTTTTAAAGATTTATTTTATTTATGCATACAAGAACTGGAGTGTAGGCCAGAGGTGCAGGGGTGAAAGGATTCACCAGAGACAGAGTGGGGAGCAGAACAGGAAGAAGGACTGAAATACACTGCTGAGGGGAGAAGTGGGTGGGACAGGAGAGGTCTGGCCTTGTGGGTCAGCTCTCTGGCCAGGGATAGAACTCAGGCTTCAAATAGCTTGATAGCACGGAGACTTAACCCCTGCACCACCAAGGAGGCCCAATAGTGCATCTTTTTTGTTTGTTTGTTTTCAAGTAGTTTAATAATGCGTTTGTTTTGTTTTTTTACACAATTTGTACTTTGTTTTTTTTTTTACTTTATAAGTAACACCAGCTTATCTAAGTGGTTTATAATGTCTTTTATTCCCTCAAGGAATAAAAATATGTGAGATTCCAGTTGTTCTATAGCCTCATCAACACTTGGTGTTCATGTTTTAAATCCACCCCCACAATCCCTCATGTGCTGTGTCCCTTCTCCTCCCCCTCCTTCTTAACCTCAGTGCCCACAGGATGTTTATTAATGTCCACTGGTTTTTGAAAATGTTTCATGTTATTAAATTGTCTGCTATATAAATATCCAATATTTATTTTTATCATTCTGACTGGCTTTGCTGCACATCTCTCAAATCCCCTCCATTTTGTTGATAATGGTTACATTTCAGCCGTTCTTGTGGCTGTAGCCTACTCAATAATGAATTTGAATTGTGTCTAGTGATTTGTACATAAATATAAACATATATTTCTGCAATCTATGTAAACATTGCAAATCATGTCTTAGGTTTCAGGGCTTTTTAGGCAGTATCATGACAGGTGGTTCTCTTTGGACATAATTAACCCTATATCTGTTCGTTACAGACCCCTGCCCTCATTATGTTAAAATTGTTCTGATAAATGAAGTTACAGTTGTCAAAATACTACTTGGGCTTGTAATTCATCTATTTTTTTTCTTATACATATTTTTTAAATTTCTTAACATCATTGTTCATTTTTTTACTGTATTTTCTTTCTCCCCTCATGTGTAGTCTCCATAATTCTCCCACACCTCAGCACCCGGGACCTTCACCGCAGTCCCTTGTGTTCTTGCCTCCCCTGTTTTGACCCCTCTTCCTCCCGCTTCCCTGCTGTATGCCTCAGATTTATGGTTTGCCTGCAGGTTTTGTCTTTTTCCTAATTGTTTGGTGTCTCTATATTCCCCCTACGAGTGAGACCGTTCGAGATTTTTCTTTCGCCTTCTGACTTATTTCATTGAGTACAATCCCTTCTAGCTCCGTCCATATCGCTGCAAATGACATGAGTTTGTCATTTTTGATCACTGAGTAGCATTCCATTGTGTATTTAAACCACATCTTCTTGATCCATTTGTCATCTGGGGGCATTTGGGTTGTTTCCATATCTCTGCTATTGTGAATTGTGCTGCAGTAAGCACAGGAGGGCAAGTTGCCCTTGGAATTAGGGTTTTTGTGTCCTTTGGGTAGATTCCCAGGAATGGAATCACTAGGTCACATGGTAGATCCATTTTTAGCATTTTACGGCTCCTCCATGCAACTTTCCATAGTGACTGGACCAGCTTGGATTCCCACCAGCAGAGTAAGAAGCTTCCTTTTTCTCCACATCCTCCCTTTTTTTCTCTTATTCAGGAGGACAACTGGTCATTTTAACTGTGACTAAGTGATTCTCTTTGGCTTAGTATCCTCTGTGACTTGGGATTTTTTCCTTCACTTATTAACATTACTGCTGCACTGGGGCTCAACATCATGAGGTTACACAGGTCCATGATGAAATCTTCACTTTCCTCCAGGATGCCAAGGGGCAGTGAGTGCTGTGATTGTTGGGGGGAAAAGGATGTCCTGAACAAACTTCACAAATGGGTTTTATGGACCCCCCCACCCCATACCAAAGAGAACTAAGACACCAAGAACTACAAATCCTATAATGTAGTCACCACGAAGGGAAGATTGCTGGGAACTGAAGGTGGTATATTAAGCAGCCAGACTTGGTATATAACCAGACACGTGGGCCTTGGGGGTGGGGGTAGCGTTGTTTTTCGCCAGTTTTCAGTGTGCTGTTGGAGTCCCAGCTCAGTGGAACTGGTAGGACTCAATGACCAATGTATCTCTCTCTCTGACCAATGTATCTCTCTCTTTGTCCCTGGGCTATTCCGTTCTTATCCTTCTTTTTTTGTAAATAAGCCCTTTACTACCCTTTTGGTGTGTGCCTGCAGTTGGGTCTGTTTATTAAGTCCCTTTTAGGCGAGGGCGAGGACCTACAGTCAGGCCACCCCACTTCACATTGGGGTTGCCCTGTGACACGAGGATGGCCTCCTGTGCCGTTTTTCCTTCAAGAACTCAATCCCTTAGAAGATTCATTTTTGTTGCTGTTCAGCTTGAGAACTCTGAGAAAAGCTATCGCTCATCTAGGGAGAAAAAACCGTCCTAGAATAAAATATAGACAAGACTATTTCTCTTTTAAGCTAACAGTTGTTTTGGGCAGTGAGCTGGGATGAAAAGGTCAGCTCTGACTTACCAGATCATTATTGAATACCTACTGTGTAGTTACCAAATCGTTATTGAACACCTACTGTGCAGGGCCAAGGAGGGATAAATATTGTCCCTGCTCACATGGAGTAATCCCTTCAGCCCGGGACCACTCTTTTTTTTTTTTTTTTTTTAATGTTCAGATTAGTTTTTTTTTTTTAAAGTTTTTTTTATTTATTCATACAAGAGNACCACTCTTTTTTTTTTTTTTTTTTTAATGTTCAGATTAGTTTTTTTTTTTTAAAGATTTATTTATTTATGCATACAAGAGCTGGGGTACTGGCCAGAGTTGCGGGAGGTGAGAGGATTCACCAGAGACAGAGCCAGGAGCAGAACAGGCAGATCAACTGAAATATACTGCTGAGGGGAGCAGAAGAGGTCCGCCTGTGCCATGTGGGTCCCTCCCTGGCTGGGGATTGAATGAGGCTGCTGTGCAGTAGATGCTTCACGGTGCAGGGCTCAATCTGCTGCACCACCAGGGAGGCCCCAACGGCTGACCACTCTTAAAGCTTGTGCTGTGCTCTGCTGCTGAGACGACTGGCATTGCTATTGGGGCTCTTTCTGGTTTCCCCACTGACTTATTTGATTTTTGATTTTGACAGGTCAGCTCCAGATGCCATCTCCATGCTAAAAGAATGAGTAACATTTTGAAAGAGCATGTTGAGGTGCCATTATCTTAACTCAAAAATACTGAGTTTTTGCAACGGGTTAGCCTACAAGAAATAGACAAATGAATGCTGAATACCTACATTCTTAGAAAAGAGTAAAGAAGATAAGACAAGGACACTATTCACAGATAATATTTTCGGTTTGCAATTCCAGGTGATAGTGTGAGAGGCAAAAGGGAATAATAAAACATCTGCAAACACTTGATATACATTTATCTCATTTGAACCTCACAACAACCAATGAAGAAACTGAAGCACTGAAAAGCTGGGAACCTACTCCAAGGTCACCCCAATAAGCAGTGACAAAGCTGAGCTAAGACTGGAACCTCCAACTGAGGGTTTGCAAAGTCTATACTGTAAGCCACTACACTTTCTCCCATCAGGAGACATCCCCAAGCTCGTCACGGCTCTGGGAGCTGAGCTACAGCATTTGTAGTCTGGATTTTTCTCGTATCCATGAGCCATACTCGTATTTCCTGATAGGTCACGGGTTGACAGCAGTCAAGGAAAAAGCAGGAGCTACGCTACGGATCCATGGTGCAAATTCTGGCTCTCCTGAAGAGACCCAGCCTGACACGGAGAATGGAGTCCCTCCAAGTGAGTGATGTGTTTACTTGGTGGTGGAGAGGGAGGGGTGGGGTTTCTTGGACTCGGACGTTACTACACTGTATGCACAAATAGATTTCAAGTTCAGATCAGCAAAATGAACTCTAACGGCATCTTCCTCTTCAGCAGCAGATGCACCCACAGATCAGAGCTCTGCAGAAAACCCACCCACTTCTCCTTCATCAGGGTCTCGGGGCATGCTGTCAGCCATCAGCAACGCTGTTCAAAACACAGTAAGTCATTAGCAGCCCCCTCTGTTCTCCCTGGGGTCTCCTAGCACCTCCTTTTGATATTTCTATTTACCAGTGACCTAGATACACCAGAGAAAAGATGGCCTTGCTCATAACTTTGGATTATGGTTTAGTTTTGCCTTCTCCTGCCGAGGAGGCGTAACCTTGGAACCAAAAGAATAAGGGCAAAATGAAATGCATTTTATGTTTAAAAGAAAACAGCTGCTTAGAAGGGATGTTTTTTCACTCTGATGTGACAGTGTCCTTTCAAAAACTGCTACAAGGACAACCTTTGGATGAAGGTAGAGAGGGCTCGTTCTTAGAGAGGGCGGCTGTTTTTCTTAGATGGTTCTGTCACTTAATCTTCAATTTGAAAAATTATAAAGCCATTCAGATAAAAAAAAAAAAAGTCCTGGTAAGGATTCAAGAACAATATTCCAGAGATAGTTCTAATTCTTTCCCCCAAACCTACCTCCCACTTCTCCCCCTCCACCCTCCCTTGAATAACAGAGCTTATCTCTCCCAGCCCCTGAGGTCCTTGCCTGTCTATTAAAGAAGCTCATTATTGGCAACAAAACGCTGATGCATACTGAGAAAAGGGGAGGCATCCTAACAAAGAGGAGATAGCTAGCTGGTCTTCAGGGTTGGGAAGAAAGGTTTATTTTCTGCTGTATTAAGCCAACTCACTGGTTTTTCTAGAAATATGGTTCATGTCCAATTTATTCATTCCCAAATTAGGAGGGGTGATTAGCCCTTGCTATGCACCAGGAGATATGCCAAGGCCTTAGCATGCACTGACCAGCAAGAGGGTACTGTGTCCAGAGAGACAGAGACAATTCAAAAAGCAAATACAATGCAGGGGCTGTGGACACATAGATGAGGGTATTCTACCCAGACTTTGGGGGTCAGGGCCTGCCAAAATAAAAAATAACTGCTCTTCTCCTTGCTCCTTGAGTATTTCTAGACTAAGTAGAGTTAAGGAGAAGCAGTAAACATGTTTCAGGATCAGATACCACAATAAGTCAAATAAGCCTATTGTGGAGTTAGAAGTGTTGGGAATGATATATCTGGCCTGAGAAATGAATTCAGGGTCTGCCTGGGCTACACTGTTGGGAGCTCTGAGCTTGTCTTCAGCATGCTCACACGCCTTTCTGTGTTCTCTTCAACCTTTCCCCAAGTTCCACAACCGCCCTTCCCACCCCAACCAAATTTGCCCTGATTGGAAAGTCCCTATGTCCTTTCTCCTTTCATTTTATTTCCCTCCTAAAGAAATTCCCCATAGGATAGTAGGAGGTAATAAATCAAATTATGCAATCATGTGAATTGCTGATGTCCCATAGTCCTCCAAAAGACATGTATTTTAAAATCTGTTCTATTGTATGATTATTGATTGGCTCTCAGATATAAAAAGAAAGTCCAGATGTCCAAGGTGGAATAAATGGCAATAAATAAATGAATTCCAGGGAAATCAAATATTGCTATTGAAGTGGTCATTGTGCCAATTAGAAAATGCATATGGATAATAATATACAGTGTATGTAAATTCACGTGAAGTAGGGAAAAACACAGATGTGTGAAGATTATAATTGCAGTTGTTCAGCAGAGTACATTTACCAAAGTTGCAAAGAAGTGTAAGCAGTTCTGTTTCTAAGAACAGTTTATGTGAGTAAATCTTGGTTGTTTTAATCTTTTTTTAAAAAGGAAAACAATAGCTGACAAAGGGATTTGCAGTTAGATAGCTGTATAATAGAACCATTTCCAAAGCCAGTAGTATATGGAAATCAGCCTGTCTTATTCCATGAATATACTAATTATAGGCCATTATTACTAGTTTCTGAAAGTCTGCAAGAGCCTTCTGGAACAGCCTGAGGCACCTACACTCCAGGGCCCACGATTGAAGAATTCCCTAAATTGGCAAGTGTATCCAACATTTCAATAGACTACTCCAAATAATTTGTTACTTGGGTTAAGAATTTTTCAAACAAAAACAGAAATTGGGTCACTTATTAATCTTATGTCTTAGATACATATCAACACATACAGAGCCAGTAAAATTAATCCTAAATATGTTTTGTTTTTTCCTACGCATCATTTTTAAATAACAGTTTATGTCCTACAAATTACATGACTTACCCTCTTCCACTGAAAAGAAAATAGGATTAACTGGACGATAAATCTGATGAGAAAACCTGTGACTTTATACTGATTTTCATATTTGAAGATAGTGCCGTCTAGGAGTTGCTGACTGCTGTGAAACAGCAAAATATAAAAGTCTAATCTCATGCAATTTTCTCATCTGCAGGGTAAAAGCGTCTTATCGGGTGGTCTGGATGCTTTGGAATTCATTGGCAAGAAAACCATGAATGTCCTTGCAGAAAGTGATCCAGGCTTTAAACGAACCAAGACTCTCATGGAGAGAACTGTCTCCTTGTCTCAGGTTGGATTATATGCTTTTGCAATGTTCTCTTTTTTTGGTCAAATAAAACAAATTTGTGTTTATGGTTTTCAAAAAAATATATTAAAACACAATATTTAAGTTCAAGTCATACAAAATAGTTGAGAGTAAAAACTGAGTTTCTAATACACCCTTTTCCCCCACCTCTTATTTCTTTGTGGAAAACCACCACTATTAACAGCTTCCTATGGATAATCTCACAAACTTATTGATATAGATGCATATTATATGTTTTTCAACCAAATTAGTACAGTCTTTTGTATCTTGCTGTACTCCTTAAGTAATTTCTTGATTCCATTTATATGTTCCATTTATATTGATTCAGATTGCTATAACAGAACACCATAGACGGGGTGGCTTATAAACACATATTTCTCAGGGTCTGAAGGCTGGGAAGTCAAGCTGTCTTTTCACTGTCCTTGTGCGGCAGAAAGGGGTGAAGAGGCTCTCTGTCTTTGATGGGAAGGCACTAATCCCAGTTATGAGGTCTCCATCTTCGTGACCTAATCACACCAGCATTCATTTTTCACATCTGCGTTCAGTCTACTGCTAAAAATTGCAAAGGTCATACGAATGGATTTTTGGCTAACAGCCTCAAGAACCTAAAAGGAAAATGACAATTACTGTTTTATTGACACACAATAAAAACCACAATCTACTGTCCATGATCTTTCCTTGCGACCTTGTAGTGGCAGCTGTATTTATGGTACTCTCTACAAATATTAAAGGACCCTGTAAACTTAATGCCCCCATAAACTTGATGAGGTATCAAATAATAGATTCTCAGAATCAAAGAAAGTAAGTGCAGGAAATTGGAGTGACTGATGGACTTGTTGTTTTTTTTATTGAGTATACAATAACAAGAAATAACTGGAGAAAAATTACCAATATGGGGAGAAATCCAGTTCACAGTAATACTTTCTAAAGACCAATCTAAGAATTGATAAGCGAATAGTGTTATTTATATTGAGTAGCTGATGAGGAATACATTATGAGCTTGTATTTTATTAACTTTTTTCATCAAAGATGTTAGTAACCACACACAATTTTTTTAATTAATGTAAGTCAGATTAAAAAATGAGAATAGCTTAATTCTGTTTGCATTCTACATAGGAGCTGAAATTGTAATTAATTCTAGCCCAATACATTAAACTTCCCCAATGTACACAACATGTGTACGTTGTTGAAAACTTGGACCTTTTAGAAATAAGAAAATCATACACACAAAACACACTGGTGGAAACCACCGTTAAGTTTTCTTATTCTTTCCAATTCTATTCCCAACACAGAAATTTGCTTTGTTTTGTCATATATATAAAATGAACATAGAAAATTCAACATGAAATATGTAAAAATTGCTAGTAGAATCAATCAAAATAGTCATTTTTTAAAACCCCAAGGTGACTAAAACCTACCCTCCTCAAATACAGTGTCAGTCCTCAGCTCTCCTATGTCTTACATGGGAAATGGGACTTCTAAGCATACTTTGGGTGTACAAACGTGTTTCTGCAGATGTTAAGGGAAGCCAAGGAGAAAGAGAAGCAGAGACTGGCTCAGCAACTCACAGCCGAGAGAACTGTACACTACGGGACCCTGTTTGATGAGTATCAAGGTTTGTCACACCTGGAGGCCCTGGAAATTCTGTCCAATGAAAGTGAAAGCCAGGTATGGCTGCACCAGTCCTTTGAAATAACATGTTCATTGATGTGTTTTCTTTTTTTGTTTTTTTAAAGATTTGTTTATTTATGCATACAAGAACTGGGGCACAGGCCAGAGGTGTTGGGGGGTGAGGGGATTCAGCAGAGACAGAGTGGGGAATAGAACAGGCAGATCTACGAAATATACTGCTGAGGGGAGCAGTGGGTGAGGCAGGAGAGGTCTGCTGCCCCATGCGGGTACCTCCCTGGCTGGGGGCTGCAGATGATTCATAGTGCGGTGCTTAACCCCTTGCGCCACCAGGGAGGTCCCTGATGTGTTTTCTTAAACATGAGAGAAACTAGAGCATCTGTCATTAAAATACCTCATTTTTAGAGCCTCATTATTATGCTCCAGTCACAAATACTGTACAGCCTCCTGATTCCCTCTTACTCTATATTATTTCTCCTCTCTCCTGGGCCAACCTCATACGACCCCTAGAGGGCCAGCACAATAATTCATTAACCCAACTCCCGGTGCAAAAGGCCGCTCAGAACACTGGCTGTCAGGCCCCTGACCCTGTGCCTCCCTTGGCGATGAGGTGCCCGGATCAGAGACCCCCGGCCAGGCCACGTCTTCATTCTGACCCAGTGGAAGCTGACATGTCTTCCACATTGCAGGAGTTTAACATATTTAGTTCTATGGGTTAGAGAGTTCATCATTCGCTAGAATGCCTGGGCCACAGAGGACAGGGTAACTTACTAGGAGTCAAACTTCCATGTGGGATTGCTCCAGAACAGAAGCCTGGAAAATGCCCTGTGCATTCACACTTCCCCATTGTGACCCCATGATAACAAAACATGGACAGTAGACATTAACAGGGTTTGGTGATGGTTTTTTGGGGGGGAAAGTGTATGTGTGTATGTGCATGTGTGCTTACTAAACACATGTGGTGCCTATGATGTCACTAAGCACTGTAACTGTTAACTCATTTGACTATATAAACAGTCTCTTTGGGTGACTGTCTGGCCGGGCTATGGACCAGGCCAGTGGTAATCACTGAGCAGAGGCAGGTTCTCAGACAGGAAGCTGAACTTGGATGTGAGTTAGAAGGGAAAAGTGATTTTTTTCACTCTTTGAAGCCCTGTTCTCTTACATTTGGCCTTTGAGGAGGTTGAGACTGTCTTAATGCCCACCTAGTGGGGAAGGGGGATCTCTGCCACATACCAAGAACCCAGCAGGATGGAGACACCCCCTCTCTCACTCCACATTATCAAGTTATCTGTTTTAGTGTTTATTTCCTTTTTTGTTATTGAGTTGAAGTAAAGATGTGACGCACATCACTGTGGCTTAATGGAACTAGGATGAAGCAAAAGAGATGTTGTCGTAGGAAAAGGCTGATAAAAAGACTCCTTGGCTAAAAGGAACCTTTCCTGGAAATACCAAAAGCATAAAGCTCCAATGAATTTCACTCCCAGATGATGGCTACCCTCCAGAAGACAAGGGGAAACCAGACTGTCCCATGGGTGCATCTACCTTTCACTGCATTGTGCTCTAGCACTCTTGCAACTCCTTGAGAAGTGCTGCACATAGCACATACAGGAAGCACAGGAGTATGATCTGTGCCTCTCTGGGACCCTAAACCCTAATGTGGCTGCAGGAGCTGAAATGAAGCCTCTGACAAGGTCAGGGCAAGAAGGAGTTGGGCAGCTCCCACAGGGTGCCTCTGCTTTTGCCCGCTAAACTCCTTGCCTAATGGGTTTTCTGTAGATGACTTCCTGCGGAGCTTCTGCCCAGAGCCTTGGCGCCAGCTGCATCACGCCCTAGTAATGAGCATTAACAACTTGTAGGAAATGGGTTCTGGCAGCCAGTGTGCGCATGTCTCCTGGTGTGGGAATCCACCACCGTCATGAATATTCAAGCACATTCCAAAGGAAGTTACAGCTCCTCTGTGGCTCACCTCCAGAGCAAGGGTTTGACCTGCAGTAGCAGAAGAATATACACTTGTTGACGTATTCGTCATACTTCATTTTTTATATGACTCTCCGTGCACTTTGGTCATTTTGCAAATTCAGATCAATCTTCAGATTCACAAGATAGCGGGTTGTCTGTGTGAACAATGTTTAAGTGTTTACAAAAGACTCTTTCAAAAGGGGCTTTGAGACAATGAGCAGAGAGGACACTGGTTCTAGCACCATCTCTGTGTAGCTCCCTGCATGCTCTCTCACCTCCCCTTGGGACGAATGCTCTCCCTGGTACCCCCACTCATCTTCCATCCACAGCTGTCATGGCTCTTATGGGTTAACTTGGGGCTTCCTCCTCTTGATTACAATATCTGGAGCAGAAAATGTGTCTGGTGCCTTTTTGTAACCCTTTGTGTACAATGATTGCTCGCACACCATTGTCTAGCTGCACATTCTCTGCTATTCCCTTATCCATAGTGTCACTTCCCTGCAGTCAGCCATGTCCCTAAAATGCACTGCACAGTAAGATATTTTGAGAAAAAACACATTCCTATAATTTTTACTACAATATATTGTTATAGTTGCTCATTTTATTGCTAGTTGTTGCTTAGTCTCTTACTGTGCCTTGTTTGCAAACTAACCTTTATCAGAGCATGTATATATAGGAAACAACGTGATATCTATAGGATTGGTTCATTCAGTTTCAGGCACCCATTCGGGTCTTGGAATGTGTCCCCCTGTGGATAAAACTTGGACTACTCTGTATGCATCACCTTATTTTTTTTTGTTTACATGTTCATGCATATATAAATATATGTAATTAATGACTATTGTTATAAACATCTTTTAAAGCACTTTTAAAAAAAATCACTTTTATTTATTTATGCATACAAGAGCTCAGGTGTAGGTCAGAGGTGCAGGGGGTGAGGGGATTCACCAAAGACAGTGGGGAGCAGAACAGGCAGATCAACTGAAATACACTACTGAGGGGAGCAGCAGGTGAGGCAGGAGCGAGCTGCTGCACCATGTGGGTTAGTTCCCTGGCCAGGGATAGAACTCATGCAGCAGTGACTGGCAATAGCTTGATAGCTTGGTAGCACTGAGACTTAGCCCCTGCGCCACCAGAGAGGCCCCCATTTAAAGTACTTTTTAAGTACATTATTTCACTTAACCTTGAAGAAAACCCAGGGTCACATCGTGAGTGAGGAGCTGATAGTTGCATCCAATGTGCTTTTAATCATAATACAAGAGCTACTGAATTGTTTATTTAGCATCTGCTGTGTGCGCTCATACACTGTACTTCAAAGTCTGTATTGCATGTACCCCGCAAAGGATCACAATGAAGTCTGGATCTCACTTTTAAAGCGAAAAAATGAGGTCCAGGAAACTTATGTAACTTACCAGAAGAAGTGTAGTTAATAGGTAGTAAACCCAACACCCCACCCAGCATGTTCTCCTGCACCACCAATCACCCCTCCTGGGAAAACCTTACGTTCTGGGGAGGGCTGTGTGTAAGCATTATTAATGAGGAGAAAAGATGACAGTTATGCTGACCTATTTTTTTTTTTTCAGGTTCAGTCGTTTTTAGCATCACTTGATGGAGAGAAACTGGAAAGCTTAAAAAATGACCTAATTTCCATTAAAGACATCTTTGCATCCAAAGAATTAGAGAATGAAGAGAATAAAGAAAAACAAGGTAGAGGAAAATAATGCATAAATAACTCACTGTTGACATGATTCTTAAGAAACAGCTGCTAATAAGCACAGGGCTCTGAGCAAGGTGGGGTTCTTTAACTGAAGCCCTCCTTCTCCTCCTCCCCACTTTCAGAACTCTCTGTGCTTCTGCTCTTATTGCAGGAGATGATCACACTGATTTATACTCCTCTCCTTTGCTGGGTGGGAACTCCTAGCAGGACTCTTGATTTCTCCTGTGTCCAGTGCAACCCCTGGCACATTCAAGGTGAACAATAAATGAGTGTGACTGAATGAGCAAGGAGTGCAATGCAGTAAACAGGTCTTGGTGACTCAAGTATGTGCTCCAATGTCTAATATTTTATCTGCATGTGGAAATTATTGAATGTGGTTGATCCTGATGGTGAACAGATCTTTTTTTATATATAATTAAATTTACTTTCTTACATCATTGTTCATTTTTATACAGTATTTGATTTCTCCCTCAGGTGTAATCCCCAGAGTTTTCCCCCCACCACAGCACCTGGTCCATCACCACAGTCCCCTGTGCTTTTCCCTCCCCTGTTTGACTCTTGTCCCTCCCCTGCTGTATGCTTGGGATCTACGGTCAGCTTGCAAGTTTGTCTTTTTTTATGACCCTTGTGTCTGGTTTCTCTATATTCCAAATATAAGTGAAATCACCCAATAATTATCTTTTTCCTTCTGACTTTCTTCACTTAGAATAATCCCTTCCAGCTCCATCGATGTTGCTGCCAATGACATAAGTTTATCTTTTTTATTCCTGAGTGGTATTCCATTGTGTATATATGCCACACTTTGTTATCCAGTCATCTGTTCTGGGTCATTTAGGTTGTTTCATATCTTAGTTATTATAAATAGTGCTGCAGTAAACCTAGGAATGCAGGTTTCCTTTTGAACGAGTGGTTTAGTGTCCTTTGGGTAAGTTCCTAGGAATTAAATTGCTGGATCATGTGGTAGATCCATTTTAGTGTTTTGAGGAACCTCTGATAGTGGACAGATCTTTTAATGGACTTCTTTTCATATTTTTCTTCTTCATATATATATGTATATATATATGTCTTCTTTTACATATGTATATGTAGTAGTAGAGTTTATTTGTAAATGGTCTATATTTCACCTAAAAAGTGCAATTCTGCTCTAGACTGTTCTGTCTTCTCACAGTGCACCAGCACAGGTGATGTATCAGGCTGTCAATCACTGAACCAGCCAGGTGCACACTCCTGACTCCTGATAACCTCCCACCCAATGACATGACTCCAAGGAGACCAGAACCTGCAGTGTGAGATGCGAAGCTTCCTTGGGAGGGGAAACTGTTCTCAAAGTTGGACAAGCTTAAAGATTCCCTTAGACCGTCCATTGGGGAGCAGAACTGAGCAAAACACTTGCTGTGTGCACAGGGAGCGGTCTCTTACTGATGTCGTAGCCAAGCGCCGACACCACGGCTGTCTTGTGTGGTTGTGTCACGAACACACAAAGTAGCCTCTTCTAGGGTCATCTGAAAAGTCCCATTTGGACTATTTTCACCATCTGCTGTACCACCTAGAGCAAATTATATAACCTTCTGAGTGAAACTCGGTGTCTGCGCCCGTAACAGGGAGGCGATGCTTAGTCCCAAGGGCAAGTGTAAGGTTCAAGTTAGATAATACAAGTGAAAACACGTCGTGCAGTGTCTGGCACTCAGAACTGCTGCTGTTATTACTTAAAGTGCTAGTGCAATGGCAAGAAAACCATGAAGGTGCAATAAATGGCAGCTTTTGTGACTGCATTTGGTGTTACCCACACAGGGTCGTGGTAATGTGCACTCAAGCCGCCGAGTCACTGAAGTGCTTCTGTGCGCAGCGGGTTAGAGACCTTTAGTCAAAGCTGGAACACCAGCGCTCAAATGCTGCAGCCTCGATGCTCAGGGCAGAGTTATTTTAAGCATTTGCAGATTGTCACTGAAATATCATCTCCTCTTTAGCGCCACGTCCTGACCTTTTGTGCCTTCAGTTTAATGAAGTTTATGCTCGCTGCATCAAAATAGATGACTCAATTATACTGAAACATAGCAAGCGAGACCAGTAGCAGTGAGGCAGTTGAGGAATGTTTTGAGCATACAATCTGAAACATGTAATTGCTACAAAAGTCACAACAGATGACAGCTTTGTCTTTGTTTTAATAAGGAAGAAACTAAGACATTCACTGTGAAAGGTCACACAACTAGGTTGTGGAGCCAAGATGAACTACTGTAGATGCCTCTTTTCTAGATTTCACAATCACCAAAAAGATCCAGGCTATTTGCTTTCATAGTACCAGGGGTAGCCTCGGTTCGGAAAGGAGGCCAAGAGGAACCTAAAGTCCCCCTAACATCAAAGATGTGTGGCCACCAATGCAAGTGAAGGCAGCTTTGCATCCCCAACCGGTGCTATTGCTTGAAGTGAAAACTTGTTTCGATGCTATTAAATAGAGTATAGCGTATGTTACTTCAGGTGATGTGTTCTAGTTTCACTCTAGATAAAGCTTCAGGAAATTGAGATCTTTGAATATGACCCCCCCCCCCGCAAAAAAAAGCAAAACCCTGAAGTGCTGAACATATTACTTAAGAAATAATAAATTAATCTCTCCTGAAGTGACAGGCCCCTGTTACCTCCCCTAAAATATCCGTTTTCGCAAAGGGTAGTTCCAGATTATCAAAATACTCTTAAAGTTCAATTGATTTAATAAACTATATCATTGAGATACTTGAAGAAGAACCAAGAGGAAAGATCAGTGGGGTTGTTGGTAAATCAATCCAGTTGTGATGAAGGATTGCATCTCCAGGAAGGAGACAAAATCCCCCACCAGCTGTGGAGAGGAATCTTCTCAGTGGGGCTCGGTACATAATCCAGGCTATAAGTCTGGAAGAAACCAAAGCATTTTCATCATATTTTTTTCTCATAAGCACTTGTATTTCTAAAAGTCTCCTAATACCTAAATAATTTATTTGATAGTCTCAGAAAATATAATAAACTGTCTATTTGATAAATTTAATATCAGGCTCCTCTGCATTTAATAATGTTAGCTAATAATTTGCATGCTTGTCTTCTACTGGTGTGATTTTATCAGACTTCTGTGGGTCTCTAATTTGGTTTACTTCTGTTGCTGCGAAGAAGTTTTCAATGGCTCTTTCCTCTTTGTACTGCCATAGTGAAGATCCACTTGGCAATTTCTATAGACCAAGAGTTGTAAAGTAGATATTCTTTGTGGCCCTATTTTTTTATCATCAATTTCTATCTACTTCTGGTTTTCTCTGTGACTTATTTTTTCCTAAAAGATTTGCCAGAAATGATTAGTGTATTTCCTTGTTCCATAGAATGAATGCACATTTAAAAGCTGGAGGAGCTGCCCGAAGTACTTGTATCCTAATTTAGTGCTGATTACTCCCAAATCTTTCATCTCCTTCTGTTTTTGTCTTTGTCACACTTCACAATATAGTTACATAAAACTTCAGTATATACAAAATATGTTCACATTTGTTGTGTAATTTGGTCCCGACACAATGCTAAAGAGATGGTGAGTCCTAAATTTACAGAGGAGTGGAAGCCAAGGCACCCTGTGACCTGGCCATGCCCCAGGAACAGTAAATGCGGGGGCTGGGGGAGCCCACACTCTCCCCGCTCAGCTCAGGACTCTTTCTGCCCCAACACTGCTTCACGCAGAGTGAGAAAGACCCGCAGTTCGGAAATGAGACCTCGTCAGTGTTGCTAAGTGTCTATTCCTCTTACTTTCACCCACCTGGACAGGCTGAAGTCCAGTCCTCTGCCTGCAGAGAGGGAGACTCAGCTTTGGATAGAATCACTCTTTCTCCTCCCACCTTCCCAGGCTAACTCTACCTGCTGGCACAGAACTAAAGCCTGGTCTTAAAGACCCTCCAGGCATCGCTTCCTTCCAGAAGCCTCTGCTCACTCTCCTGAAAACTCTACTAGGTGTAAAGACATCCTCCTCTGAGCACTTATGTCTGCGTTCTAACGCTTTGATTGTGTGAGCTTCATCTTTTTTTAAAAAACGATTTCTTAAAGTTCCTAAAGGTTCCTAGGATACCTATTCTGGTCACATTTCATATCATTTTTTTTTTAAAGTTTTATTTATGCATACAAGAACTGGGGTACAGGCCAGAAGTGTGGTGGGTGAGAGGATCCACCAGACAGAGTGGGGAACAGAACAGGCAGATCTACTGAAATACACTGCTGAGGGGAGCAGCGGGCACAGCAGGAGGTCTGCCTGCCCCATGTGGGGACCCTCCCCAGCCGAAGGCAGGGATCAAACTCGTGCTGCAGTGTCCATGGCTTGCTTCATAGCGCATTGCTTAACCTACTGCGCCACCAGGAGGGCCCTCATCATTTCTTAATGATATGTCTTCCATCCAGACTGGCAACTACCTAAGGACAGAGATGGTATTTGTTTGCTTATTCCTAAATCTAAGCATCTAACACAGTGCTTTTTTTAAAAAAAGATTTCTTTATGCATACAAGAACTGGGGTCTAGACCAGAGATCCAGCCATCTCTCTCCCTGCCCCTAAGGTACACACCTCCCTTCCCATGAGGTAGGGAACTGGCCTCCTTGTTATCCCTGAACCAAGGTACAGTCCCTCCTGGATCTTGTCTCTGCCTGGAAGGCTCTCTGCCACCCCCAGCCTGCTCCCCACCAGGTGTGGTTCACCTCTCTCTTCCTTCAGGTCTTTATTCAAGCGGCACCTTCTCAAGCATACTCCCACTTAAATTCCCCAACCCTCGCCATCCCTAGACCCCTTCCTTGGTTATACTTCTCTACAAAACTTATTACTGGACATGCACGTCTTACCTGTTTCGTTTATGAACCTGTCTCCACCCTGAAAAAAATACAAATCCTGATAAGCTGATTAAGCCGAAAGTTTTGAACAAAGACCCAGAAGTTACCCTGGCTGTCTCTGTAAGCTGCTGATGAACTCTGCTCTGTAAACTGAAAGAGGCTGGGTAGATAGAGGATTAGATACAGTATTTCTCACAAGGCTTGTTCCTCCCTGAAGCTACTGCCTTTACCTAGGGACAGAGACAGAATACTTTCTTCTCAAAGGGTTTTGAGATCAGCGGGTCAGATTAATAATGCTTGCATTCCTGCCCTCCAATAAAAAAAAGGTGGTGGTAAACCACCGTGGAGTCAATTCTTTGGATAAAGCTTATCAGAAACTTTAAAAAATGGCCTCAACTTATAAATACAGATCAGAGAAAAAAGGCTGGGACTTCAGAAGATCTCTCCTCTTCTTGCCCACCAACGATACTAGTTTACTTTATTTTTGGTATGTTATGTAAAACATGTCATTTCATAAATTACTATGTTTTTACATATTAAATAATTTTTAAATAAATTATTCAGTCAACAAATATTCCTGTTCACACCTCATATGTCTCAGACACTGTGTTAGATACTTAGATTCAGGAATAAGCAAACAAATATCACCTTTGTCCTTAAGTAGTTGCCAGTCTGGACGGAAGACATATCATTAAGACATGATATGAGGGCCTCCCTGGTGGCACAGTGAGTTAAGCAACTATGAAGCAGACCGCAGCCACTGCAGCACGAGTTTAATCCGGGGAAGGGGGGGACCCACTTGGGACAGCAGACCTCTCCTGCTGTGCCTGCTGCTCCCCTCAGCAGTGTATTTCAATCTGCCTGTTCTGTTCCCCACTCTGTCTCTGGTGAATCCTCTCATCTCCCGTGACTCTGGCCTGTACCCCAGCTCTTGTGTGCATAAATAAATAAATCTTAAAAAAAAAGATATGAAATGTGACCAGATAGGTATCCTAGAAACCTTTAGTAAAATTCTCCAGAGATATCATGTGGTTACATCAGCTAGCACACGACCCATTGGGACTCATCCTGTTGGCTCAGCACTGTGGCTCTAGGATGAGAAAGACACTCTGGGTATTCTTAGGGTCACAGTGTTCAGCGTAACAGTCTCAAATCATAAATACCACGTGGTCCCAGGTGTGTCAGGCCTGAGGGAGGTCATTCATGTGCTCAGTCAGTCATTCCTTCAACTACTACTTACTGACCCCCTATAGCTAATCAAAATGGGTGAGTCCCTCCCTGTGCCTGGTGCCTGGTTCCACCTTGGGCTGCCCCTGCTAGCATGTGAGCTCCAGGGCTCCATACCCCACCCCACCGTGCTCAGATGGAGCAAAGCTCATCCCTGCCCATCTGTGTGGGGGGCAGGCTGCTGCAGCCCCCAATTCCCAGGGGTGATAGGGTTGGATGCCACATTCTGAAGGAAGAAAAATAAATCACGCTTCCTACTTCTGTCATTTTCTATTTCTAGGCATAGAAGAAAAAGGAGAAGAATTCGCCAGCATGCTTACAGAACTTCTCTTCGAATTACATGTCGCGGCCACGCCTGACAAACTCAATAAGGTCAGCACCATCTGAGTCTGAGTTTTTGTTATTTAAAAAACAAAGGTCTCTGTTGTAAAATTCCAGAGGTCCACGCGGGAAATGGACAAACCCCAAGCCCCCAAATGGCATTGGGGAAAGGGGAGCCTAAGGTCAGTAATTAAGCTTCGAGGAGAGATACAATGACTGTGATGGCAGAGAATGTACTACCCGGGGTCAGGAGGCTGCATCTTAGCTGCAACTTCTCTAGTAATGACCTTGTGACCTTGAACAAGTCACTTCTCCTCAAAATAGGATTTTATATCAGAACAGTGGTGATCTTTGCTATCTGGGGAGGGAGAATCACCAAGGGGCTTTTTCACATTACATCTCTCCTCCCGTCATGAAAATGACATGCCAGAATGAGGCGAAGAGCAGTGCCTCAGCCTGGTCAACCACGTACCTGTGTCCTCTTCTCCCCGCTCCCCGCTATGCTGTGTTGTGTCACATCTGAGAGCATTGCCTGTGACTGGAACCTGGGTTCCACAGGTGTTCTGCCAGTTAATACAGGTCTGACTTTGGCATTCCTTAATGAGGATGCTGGTCATTAATTAAATTAAAACCATGTTTATTTTCCCCATTCTCTCTTTTCTCCCCTTTTTTGTTTTTAAGCGAGCAGTAGTTGCCATGGGCCCTCACTTTTCAGGGTGGATGAGGAAAGGGCAGAACGAGGCAGTGAGGTGGAGAGATGAGTAATTTCTTTATCTGTGATAGAGGTCACGGATTCTGGTGGTTCAGTGACTTGAACACAGTGGGAAATTGCCTTATTCATCTCCGTGCGGCACCTGCCACTGCTCAGGGGAGGGTCCAGCGGGTTTATTTACACAGTCAGGTAAACCTTTGGCCTAAAGAGGACACACCAAGGATAGTTCTGTTGGTCTTGTCTTCCCAAATCTTCTTGCTGTTAACTGGTCATCAGCACTCTGACATGTTACACTTTGACATGTAGCCTCAGCACAAGAACTAAGTTCAGAAACAGCTGTCACGTAAGCAGACGGCTTAAGCTGTCACACTGAAAGCTAGGCAAGTCTGCCCTGCCGACATTCGGGGCCACCCATGGGAAGGTGATTTCAACTTGTTCAGGTTAGCCGTAAGGTTCTAGGCCCCAAGTTGCTCAAACTGCGGTCCAGGCAGGCACGAGATGACCTGCGTGCCAGGTCTTCCCAGCAGCGCCTCTCTCTTCCCCCTCAGGGGTGGACGATCTGAACAGAGCAGAGCACAACCATCCTTCACCCTCTCGCTGATCCGTTACAAGGGTCATGAAACATCAAGAGCTTCATGAGTTCTGTCAAATGAGGAAATTTGCTTTACCAGTGACCCTTTTAATTTTCTAACCTATAGCTGTATATATCAAGGACTGTTACTCTTTTATAGTTGGTCATTAAAAGTGAGAAATATACTAGTGAAAAATATGCTAGCCATTTTTCAAGATGACCGTTTTTATTCATATCTGAATAGCATTTTAGAAAGCTTTTTATTTTTTAATTTTTTTTTGTTTTGAATAAAGAATTTTTTATTTTCTATTTTTTATTTACTTTTATTTATATATATTTGCAACCCTCCTCCTCCCCCTTCCCCACCAAGTGTCCCCAATTTGTCCTTGTCTTTTCATTTTTGGTTTTTGTGTCTTTATTGTTATTATTATTATTATTATTATTATTCCTTTAGAAAGCTTTTTAAAAGTGCTCCAGGCCAACAGTGTTCTCTCCATACTTCTCTTTGTTATTCTCTCTCTTTTTCTAATTTTATATTTACCAGAAAGCAACAAAGTGTTTTTATGGGAGGTAAGGAATTGCCCGCATCACACCTTCAGTATACAGAGAACCACCCTGGAAGGTTTAGGGCATCTTTATCTTAGTCTTGGGGTTGGAATTTCTTAGTCTCTGAACAAATATCTGAACGATAAATGTGTGACATTGTGTGGGGGCCTTTGCAGGCCATGAAAAAAGCTCACGACTGGGTTGAAGAAGATCAAATCACAGTGTCAGTAGATGTGGCAGAAGAATCAGAGGGAAAATCTAAGATAGAAGAAAAAGAAGAGAAACCTGAAAACCCCAAAGAAGACAAAAATGAAGAACGAACTAAGACAGTTGAGGTAAAATTCATTTTAGATTGTACACCTAAAAAACAGTAATATTATGTTAACTTTGTTAGCAGCCTAATTTTAAGTGAGGAGAGACCATTCATTTTCATTTGTAACCTGTTCTACATGATAGAAATATGAGTATTAATGCAATAAACACTAAAATTTCTCTATGCCAAGACAAGTCATGACAACATAGATATTATAGTTTTTCTCCATAGCTTTATAATTATAATGTAAAAGAAAAAAGATCTTTAAGAACATAGTTGATTTATCTTTAGGGTAAAGTTCCATTTCATATGCAAATTTGTAACTATAAAATGTCGTTATGCCTCATAACTAATGAGGTAATTGAACCTTTTTCCAAAAAATTTCATTGCTGCAGCTTTTATTCTGTAGTTTAATACATTTATGTATGCGTGATTTATATCCTGCCTATGTTCAAAAATGAGTTTGCAATAATTTCATTTTACATTGAATTTTAATTTTAGAGAAACTAACTTTTCAAATTAGGTTACTCTAAAGAAAAATGGGTATTGACATCTATTCATTCAACCTCCCTCCTACACTAAGAAGTGGGAGCAGGAGGGAGGGGAAAAGGGGCTGTGAGGGACACTTACCAAGTCTCTAAGGCTGCGGTGGTGTTTTCATTTCCACTTAGAAAACTCTTAGATACACCCATTAACAACCTTCAGGTAAACTTTTTCAGGTTATATTTGTTTTTTCCTCCATGGATTTTATATACATATATATTTTTTTTTTAATATTACAGGTTTTGTTTTGGGTTTGTTTTTTTTTTAAGATTTTTACTTATTTATCCATACAAGAGCTGGGGTACAGGTCAGAGGCTCAAGGGGTGGGTGTGGTGAGAGAGAGGATTCACCAGAGACAGAGTGGGGAGCAGAACAAGCAGACTGAAATACACTGCTGAGGGGAGCAGCAGGCGCCAGAGTAGATGTCTGCTGCACTATGTGGGTCTCCTCCACTATGTGGGTCTCCTCCCTGGTCCTGTGGGTCCCCTCCCTGACTGGGGATCATGAACTCATGCTGCAGTGGCTGTGAAAGCCCCACAGTGGGGTGCTCAACTCCTTGCATCACCAGGGAGACCCAATAATACAGTTTTTTTAAAAATGTATCTGCTAGAATTTTGGAGGTCGTGGGTAAGTTTATGGGCTTGATGTGGTGATGCTGTCACAGGGACATACTTAACCTCCAGAGTTACCTACTTGGGTACATTAAGTATTTACAGCTTTTTGTATGTTAGTCATACTTCCAACAAGTTGTTTACAACATTTTTTAAACATCTGTTTAGTAAGTCATTTTCTTACAAGCATGTATTTCTTTCAGGATATCTGCATGTTATCCATCGAAAGTCTGGCAGAAGTCACAGCACGTTGTATTGAACAGCTTCATAAAGTAGCTGAGTTAATTCTTCATGGACAAGAAGAGGAAAAATCAGCTCAGGACCGAGCAAAAGTTCTGATAAAGTAATTGCTTTCTTGAATTCTTATTTGTGTAATTTCATATATATGTGTCATTCATATAGACAGACACACACACACATTAATGTCAGGCTACTAAAAAATTAAGCTTCAAATTAACTAATTCCATTGTTCTATGGTATTTTAAGAAGTAAGAACTCTCCTAAGAACTTAACCATGTTAGCAAGCAAAATATTCATTAGGAATTATTTACAAAGGGATTTAAGGGAAGACAGACTAAGTCATTTAGAGCTAACTAGCCTTGGGGGGTAATTACATTTTCAATATTCTACATGAATGGAAAAGTCACCTTCATACAACTTCTCAGCTAACTTCACAAAAATAAGCAAACACCTTCCATCTCACCCCCACCCCATTATTCCTAGAGATTCATACTATCTCTGCACATTCTGAAATCTGGGTATGATGGTTGCACATCTATGCTGTCATATGTTCTTCAATAAATAGGAACTATTACAGGTATATCTAGTGAAAATCTGTATAGGTGTAACTATATACATGAAAGTAGTTGATAAGGAATTTTCATTAAGATAGTTGACATGGAGCTGAAAAATACATCATTAACTTTTATGTGCCTAATGCATGTTATGATACAGAAAATTGCACAAGCCCAAATACCCTCTCATTGTTACATAGATAGAGGAGCCAAAAATAGGAGCCCGTAAAAATATATGTGTATACAAATCTCAACACAGTCACTCATTTTTTTAGCTAACTACTCTTTTCTTAGTTCTGCATTTGGCTATGTAGGTTAGGAAAAAAGTTTTTAGTAGAAGAACCTTCCAAAAAGTCAGTATCAGTACCTTTGTATTACTAGTGGCATTTTTCTTCACTTGTAAGGATTTGTCAACTAGCCTAGATTTTCATATATAAGCATATGAAAACCAAAGATACAGGAACCACATGCTCCTGCTTTTAATATGCCCAGAAAAAATTATGTCTTGACCTCAATGTATAGAATAAAAATGAACAAAATAGGAAAAGTCTAAAACACTGAGGAAAGCATCTAGGTTTTATTTTATATCTATGGTATTGATTTGGAAGAGAGAAGCTGAATTTCAGAAGTCCCTCAATATGGCTGGCAGAACTTTCACTTTTGGCTCCTTTCTAAATTTCAGCCCTAGTTGTTCAACCTTCTGCACCAAGGAAAGAGGAATAAGATTTTGCATTTGTCTGTTGATAAGTAACTCTCCACCTAGCCACCTAAAAACATTGTCAGACTGACCTGGGCTATCTCCTGGCCTGACTTGTTACCCTTCTGCAGAAAAGTTTTGGATGCATGGATGCATGGATGCATGGGTAGAAAGATAAGAGTTCAACAAATCCGAAAATGTAGCTTAAATTTAAATAAACACTATTTATTAAAACAAAGCTTTACCTATACTGATTTCACCAATCTTTTAATTTGTATGATTCTTAACTTGGAGTTATTGTCTTTCTAGTAACATTTTAATCACTATTCATATAATTCATGTACGCTGATTATAAAAACAGAAAGTACCACGACTGTTAGGTAGTTGGATTGTTTTCAGGTTTTCTTCATCCCCTGTAATGTTATGACAAACATTGTACTGGTTAAGTATTTCTGTCTGGCTGGCATTATTTTCTTGGGGAAAGACCCTAAAAGTGCAATAATATCTGGAATAGACTTGAGTTTTTATATGTCTTAAAAACTTATTATACTGGATCTTTTCTTTTGATGCATCTAATGAAAAGTGTTATCAAGATATCAAGAGATTTTTGAGTTGGATCCCAGCTCTTCTGTCACTACAGCTTGTCAGCTAGTTACTTAACCTCCTTCAATTTCCACTTCTTCATCTAAAGTGGGAATAACAATGTAACCTCTAAGGTCACTATGAGAATTAAAGCTGTACACACACACAAGAGTACTTAACAGATACCTCAGTGAATGCTCATTATTATTTAAAAATGACCCAAAAGCTGGAGCAAAATCACTTGGCAGAATCTTATGCCCCTCCATATATACGTGAAGCTCGAACCTAGTGTTTTCCTGCATACACTTTTGATTCTAAAGACGTTGTGTAAGCTAAATGATTATTCCTTAATTAAGCAGAGAAAGGATTAAATTAAACTGATTGTGAATCAGAGAAGAATGCTAAGGAAAACAATTCTACAGAGCATCTTCAAACTGTGTGCTGTTCCTTTACATGAACATTGTATAAAAAAATGGTCATTGTCTTGACAGTTAAATTATTGTATGTTATTGTAAACCTCCTTTTTTTTTCTCATTTCAGATTAACTACTGCAATGTGCAATGAAGTGGATTCCTTATCACAAAAGTTTATGAATTCTTTAACCATTGCTGGGGTAAGATGATAAGATTGATCGCTTTTTCTCCTTTTTTTTTTTTTGATTGAAATAATGTTGCTTTACATTATTGTTGGTATTTTGGAAAGATAGGATCCCCACTTCAGATACAGTTACTATAGTGCATCCCCACCAAAGCACCATAGTCCACCATAATAGCCCATTTTTCTCCTCTTCACTCTGTTCTCATCCCTTCCCCCTGTGGATGGTTCCCTTAACGTCAGCTTTCAAGGGTTAGTTTTTAAGGTTTTCTTTATTTGACCCTGGTTTGGCTTCACTATATTCCACATATATGATACCACCTAGTGTTTATCTTTCTCCTTCCACTTAGCATGATTCCTTCCAGCCCCACCCAGGTTGCCACAATGGCATGAGTTTGTCCTTTTGATGGCTGAGTAATATTCCATTGTATATATACACTATATCTTCTTGATCTCTCATCTGTTCTGGGGAACTTAGATTGTTTACATTTTTCACCTTTTTAAGGGTGCTAGGTCTGCCAGGTGCTGTGAGGAACAATTAGAGGCTGCAGAGCCTTTTTTGATAGCTCCACATACAGAAATTCTACTGTGATGCTTACAGAAATGGGACCAAGAATACTTTCCCCAACTGCTGGCAGGTTAGGAATTCATCTGACTGGCTTCTAGCCCTGACCCTGCTACCTCAAATATATGGGCATTGGATAGGTTTTCAAACCTCTGTAAGTCTCATTTTCTTTATTTGTTAAAAAAGTGTCAAATGAAGGTTTCTGCTATTAATATCTGTGTTATATTATTTAATAATCTCTATTAAAGTGAATTAACTTTGAATAATCACCTTCACTGTTGCCCTCAGAACCTTTATGTAAGCCACACAAGATAAAAACATTCTTTGCTTTATTGTTACACTTCAGCTTTAACCAAAAGACAAAAAATTATTAGTTGGCCTAAATATTTCTGTTCTCCAGGTAGCAATTTTAAAAGGTTCAGCATTCATTTGAAGGTGTGGTTTCTGGCTATTTTCCTTAGAAATCATTCACATTATGCAACCCCACCTAAGTGGGATCAGTGAAGACAAGTGGAAAATATTCCTTTTTAACCTTTTTACTTTTCTGTAAGCCCCTGGATATGAGGGAAGATGACTCTGAAACAGCAAGTTTTACTTCCTATTTCAAATTCATGTTTTTGGGTTGTGTATGATTGGTCTCACAGAGCTGCTATAACAACTAGTACAAACTGCGTGGCTTCAACAACAGAAACTTATTGTCTCACACGGAGGTTTCTGGAAGTCTGATATCAAAGTACCTTCAGGGCCATGCTTTCTAAGACACCTCTAGGGGAGGGTCCTTCCTGTTGCTTTTAGCCTCCAGAAGCCCCCAACATACAGGGTTTGTGGAAGTCTTGTATCTCCATCTTCATCTTGTTCTGCCTTTGGGATTGTCTGTGTCCAAATTTCCCTCTTCAAACAAGGACAACAGTCATGATGAATGAAGGTATGACTAAAATGACCTTATCTTGAAACAATTACATTTGCAATGATCCTATCTCCAAAATAAGTCACATTCTGATGTACTAGATGTTAGGACTTCAGCATCCCTTTTAGGGGGCCAACACAATGCAACCCATAACAGGAAGTAATAGATTCAAGCTCCAAGTCATTTAAAAAGAATCATAGAAAGAAGCAGGATTTTCCTCAAACTTCTTAAATTTGTCAGTCATTTACATAACTGTGCAATTTGGGACATAACATTTTCACACCTCCTTATGTACACATGCTTCACTCACCCTCTATCAAAGCTGCCATCCTAAAGAAAGGAAATGCCATCCCTTTCTTTCTCCTATCCCCTCCTCCCTCTCTACCTACCACCCTCCCTGCATTCCTGGTAACCAGTATATTCAGAATCTAGAAATTAATTTTGCTATGCTTTCTCAGTTTGTTTTCTTTGGTTATTTATATTCCACAGAGAAGTGAAACCATTTGATATCTGTCTTTGACTTTCACTGTCTTTCATATTTGATATAAAACGTCAGCTTCTGATTTATTTCACCTAGTAGCATCACCTGAAGATCCATCCGTATTGTCCCAAAAGTCCCTGTTTCATCTTTTTAATAGTTGAATAGTATTTCATTGAGTACATAATCCACAATTTCTTTATCTTACCATCTATCATTGGACAGTTAGGTTGATTCTGTGTGTTTGCTACTTTGAATAATGCTACTATGAACATAGAAAGTGCAGAAATCTTTTCATATTACTGTTTTCATATTCTTTGCATAAATACCTAGATTTTTACAAGTATTTCATGGTTTTTCTAAATCATAGTAAATAGCATTTACTATTTTTTAATGTATTTTAAAAATATTTTATTTTGTAGAAGTACTGGGATAGGCCAGTAGTGCAGGGGATGAAAGGATTCACCAGAGATAGAATGGGGAGCAAAACAGGTGGATTTACTGAAATGCACTGCTAAGAAGAGCTGTGGGTAAGACAGAAGTCTGCTGTGCCATATGTGGGTTAACTCCCTGGCTGGGGATCTAACTCCAGCTGTAGAGGTGACAACTCTGAGACTTAATCCCTAGGCCACCAGGGAGGCCCAGTATTTACTGTTTTTAAGGTGTCTCCATACTGTTTTCCATAGAGGCAGCACCAAATTTCATTGCTGCCAACAGCGGGTGAGTATAAAAAAAGGACATAAGTAAAGACTGTGGAGGAACAGCTTTTTAAAATCTTCCTATTAAAGTGACTCAGTAATTCCAATTCCCAAACTTCTTGTGTCTTCAAATTTCTGGGTAGAAGGTTTGAAAGGATTATCAGTGTGAGTCAGATATTTAACTTGGTGTCTCTCAGCAGTGACTGGGAAGGGGTGGGGGTCACATCATATAGACCTACCTGACTGTTGGGGTGCACCTCCCTCAACCCGGGCCAAGGGCGATTCTCAAATGAAGTAGAAATGATTGTGGCTCTGGCTGTCCAGAGATATATGTGTCTTGTACTTCTATAAATGACTCAGCTAATGGGAGGGAGCTATAGATCACCTCTTTAACTGTCAAGGAGTCTGGTTTGCTTTTCTTATTTTGTAAAACATCAAATTTTATACCTTCAGCAGCAGAGCTTCATCATGGACAGGAGAGTGGACAGGAGAAGGAGAAGGTGGAAGTTCATCGACACAATAGGCTCCATTAAATGCCCTCTGTGTTCAGTGCTGTCTGGGTTTACTTGCCCACAGCCTTTGGTGTAACAAGGCTCTCCAGTGCCCACTTCTCACTCTGTCTACACAGTTCACTGGGAGAGGAAACTGAGGTGACTGACTCCCCTGGGTGTTTAATCAATCTCAACTCCCAGTGGGTTCCCCTTAGACACATCAGATAGTCAAATTCTCAGTTCTCTAAGGTCCCCTACTCATGGAGATGCATGTGTCCGCTCATGTGTATGTTTATTTCTTATGATTCATGTTCTTTTTTTTTTACATTTGTGGGTAATGTTCATGGTATTCCTTTACATTCCTTTTTAACATATTGTACTAGATCCAATGCAGTGCTTCTCAAACCTTGATGTGTAAGCTACTCACTTAGAGAACCTGTTAGAAAGCAGATTCTGATTCAGTAGGTCTTAGAAATGATTCTGCATTTCTAACAAGTTTCCAGGTATTAACAATTCTCTGGATCCACAGTCTATATTTTGAGAAGCAATGCTGTAGCAGATGGGAGTGTAGTGAATTAGATATAGGTATGTATAATATATAGATATACTACACAGACACATATCAGGCATACGTATGTACAAATATTTAGGAACTCTAAATGAGGAAGACATGCATTATCATTTTGGAAAAAGCAAAGCTAAATCTAAGCAGAGTTTACTGAAATGTGATCTCAGCACAACAATACCCTTCATCTTGTGCTGTGATGAATCATTTACATCAAGTCATTGTTTCTGTTCCCTAAAACAGCCATTATTCATAACTTGAAGTTAATGAGTGTCTATTGCTCTCTAGACTCTATTTAAATTGCCTGCACATCTCATTGATTCCGAAAACCAATGTCATTTTATTGTTCTCATTTTGATTATGTTTTAGAGGTTTATTGATAATCAAATAAACATGAAAGCAAATACCATAATGGATTTCATGTTACTTACTAAGATGACTGGGTTTTTAAAAAGTTTTTCCCAAGACTCCATTATGGTTTCCTCAGTAAAACATTACTTTGACCTCAACAATGTCAATGAAAGTGGGTTTCTCTGGATGGATATATTTCATTTATATACTTTTGATTACCATAGTCTTCTGGGCACAGTGCGGGAAACCAGTCTATTAAGATTGCCTCTCTCTTTCCAGTGCCTTCAATTATTTATTGTCTAAGAGTACACAGGACATTATAGATAATTCAGTTGATTGATAGACTGGTAGTGGAAATAATAATGATACTAATATGGCCTCTCACTCTTTGAACACCTACTTTATATCATACTGTATTCTGTTTTACATACATTCTTGTTTGCAAACAAGGGACTCCACAGATCTACTGGCAGCTTATATTTAAGTGTGTTTTAATTCTGCTGCTGATATAGAGACACAGCCTATAACCACGTACCCATGTTTGTATTTAAACAAGAAAAAAGACTACTTACAGATCAGGACTGGAAATAGGGTAAATGAAGACACTAAATATTCAACTCACCCCCTCCCAAAGTAAAGACAAAGAAAGAACATAGGGCATCTATCTAGACAGGTACTTTAATGCAATTTCCAAATATTAATTACTTTTTATTATAGTAAAATATATAAAATGCTAAATGTACCACCTCAGCCATCTTCTGTACAGTTTGGTAATGTTAAGTATGTTGACATTGTTGAGCAATCCATCTCCAGAACCTGCTCCTCCTCTTCCAGAACAGAAACTCTATATTCATTAAATAGCTGTTCTTCATCTCACCTCTTCCCGCCCTAGCCACCATCCTTCTCATTTCTGTCTGAATGAATTTGACTACTTTAAGGGCCTCATATGTGGACTCACACAATATTTTTCTTTAATTTTATGACTGGCTTATTTCTGAAAGTTCATTTATATTGTAACAGGTCAGAATTTCCTTCCTTTTTTAAGGCTGAAGATTATTCATTTGATGTCTATACCATATTTTGTTTCTCCATTCATCTGTCATTGGACACATACATTACTTCCACCTTTTGACCATGATGAATAGAGAACAGCCACATTCATGTAAAACTTAAAAGTAGAGAATTTTCATGCACAACACATTCAGTACTTGTGTGTGTGTGTGTGTGAGAGAGAGAGGGGTGATCTTATCACAATCCACCTACTCACAGAGACTTATTTAATGCAATATTTTTTAAAAACTTAAATGCAAAAATATTATGATGAACAAAATTCCAAATTTTTAAGTAAAGATCTGACCCTATCCCAGACTTACTACAAGCTTGCTTTGTTTGTTTATATTTTTATTCAAGTGGCATTGACTTACAGCTTTCTAGAGGTTTCGGGTGCACAGAATTATATACTACATCACCATCCACCGGACCTTGACCACCTTCACTTGATTTGCCTACTCCTCATATCCCTTACTTTTAGTAACCAATTTGCTCACCAATTTGTTCATAATTTAAGTTTGTTTTTGTTTCATTTTTCTGTTCATTTATTTTTCCTTTTTTTTAATATTTCAGATGTATGGCTTTATAGGTTAACACCTTACGTTATATATTATGATCACCACCAAAAAAATCTACGTTCTGTCCACCACCAAAAATTGACCTTCTTTACCTGTTCAACTCATGTCCCTTCTTGTCTGGAGCAACGATTCTGTTGTCAGAACCTAGGGGTCTTGTTTTGTTTGGATCAATTATTGTGTGTTCACAGATAAGTGAAATCATATGGTATTTGTCTTTTTCCACCTAACTTATTTGACTTTTGACTTAGCATAGTCCCATATCATCCACCCATATTATCACAAATGGCAAAATTTCATCTTTTTTGCATCTGAGGAGTATTCCATTGTGTATATTTACCGTATCTTTCTTATTACAGACTTATTAATGGACACAGGTTGTTTCCATATCTTGATCGTTGTGAATAATGCTGCAGTGAACACAGCGGTGCATGTGTCTTTTTGAATGAGTGCTTTTGTATTCTTTGGATAAGCACTTGACGTGGACTAGTTGGATTAGTTGGACCACTATTCTATTCTTAATTTTTATTTTATTTTTTTAAAGATTTTATTTATTTATGCAGAGAAGAGCTGGGGTACAGGCCAGAGTCACAGGAGGTGAGAGGATCCACCAGAGACAGAGTGGGGAGCAGAACAGGCAGATCAACAGAATACACTGCTGAGGGGAGCAGCGGGTGAGGCAGGAGAGGTCTGCTGTGCCACATGGGTCCCCTCCCTGGCTGGGGATTGAACTCATGCTGCAATGACTGCAGAAGCCATTGCACAGAAGCCACCGTGCGGTGTTCAACCCCTTGCGCTACCAGGGAAGCCCCTCTGTGGTTAATTTTTAAAGTAATCGCCATGCTGTTTTCCATGGTGACTACACAGTTTACTTTCCTACCAACACTGTAGAGGATTCCCTTTTGTCCATATTCTTGCCAACACTTGTGTTTTTCATCTTTTGGATGATAGTCATCCTCACAGGTGTGAGGTGATATCTCATTATAGTTTTTATTTTATTTTCTTCATGATAAGGGATGGTGAACATCTTTTCATGTGTTCTTGGCCATTTGTATCTTCTTTAGTGACATATCTGTTTAGATCCTCTGTCCTTTTCTAAATTAGGTTGTTCTGGTATTTAGTTGTATGAATTATTTATATATTCCAGATGTTATACATGATTCTCAAGTACCTTCTTCCATTCTATAGATTACCTTTTCATTTTGGCTATGGTTTCTATCATGGTGCAGAAGCTTTTTAGTTTGATATGGTCATATTTGTTTGTTTTTGCTTTTTTTTTCATGCTACTAAAGACAAATCCACAAAGAGTTGTGTCAGTGAACTTAATGCCTATGTTTTCCTCTATATATTTTATGGTTTCAGGTCTTATATTCAAGTTTTTAATCCATTTTGAATTAATTTCTGTGACTGATTTAAGAGAGTGGCAAGCTTAAATTTAAAAGGTCTGAGTTTAAATTTCTAGATATGTGACCTTCAACAAATTAAACTGTAACTACCTCCCTTCCTCCCTCCCCACTATGATTTCTGCCCAAATTAAATGAGATCATATAGGGAAAGCACCAAATACAAAACCTGGTCTATAGTAAGAGTGTCACTTCTCCTTTCTGCAATGAGCTATTTCAAGTTGCTAAGACATTTTACAGTATGACAACCTTGTTTATACCCAGAGTCTGGACATTCAGAAAGGATGTGAGTTTAGGATTCTCATCACAGTGCCTCCTTTGCTTTTCCTGGGGCACCTTTCAAAGTAACCACTGAGAGCTGAGCCCAGGAAAAGTCAGTGACCACTGCCCCAGACACCTTTTATATATTAAGTGCTTGCTACCCTGCTGTGCCTCTCCTGCTCATGACTTAGGACTTTCCCCTTGGCTCATGTGTGCTCCCCTCTTCCCTTTCTGGGGTCTGTAAGGAATAAATGTTGTGACTCAACTTCTTTTATGAGAGTGCATTGAAACTGTATCTTCAATCACAGCAGCCTAGGGTTTTCACTTCCTCAAAGTGGGGATGCAGATATTTCTCCCTTCTGACCACCTGTGGTGGCTTGTTCCTCCTCATTTTGAAGGTCATGACTGCTTAGCACACTGGGTCCCTCAACACACTCCCCTTCCTCTCTAAGAGATTCCTCAACAAAACTAATATATCATATTTTATGTAGCAAGTCTTTTAGTATGTGCATCTAATCTGTCAATTTCCTCCTTTTGATCCACAGGCCAACAAGAAGGCCGAGGTCCTTAACCCCATGATCAATAGTGTATTGTTAGAGGTAAGTGGACCCTAGAGGGAACATGCTTGTGAATCAAAGCAAATGTTAAATTTACAGTGTTGTTTTTTTTTTTTTTATTTCTCCCAGGCAGGAGGTGTTATTGCAATGCTAAATCTCATCATCAACAGTCTTTTTTTTTTTTTTTAGTAGATTAGTATAGCTCAACCAGCTATAAATCCTCAGGTGAAAGAACAATACTTAATTTTCAACAGTTTATGACTAAAAAGACAAAGACTTTGCAGACACACTATTTCTGTCACTGTTTCAAATTCAGCTATCATGTTTGACACCAGATTTAATACCATGATTATTGGCTGCAATGAGGGATTCTTCTCAATGTTTATTTTCGTAAAAATGGGCACTTGTCTCCATTCACAATAACCTTTGTATTAGCTGGATCTAAACTCCAGGTTGATAAAAATGACAGGTAGGTCATTTAGCCTCTACTCTTCTGTGACCAGAGGAACACATATCTGTGGCCTCTCACTCCATGGCCTGTCCTCGCCTCAAGACTTTGTAGTATGGGTAAGAGGCTGCCCCAACTCTCCTATGGCCCTGACAGAAGCTGGACAAAAAAAAGAAGAGATTCAAGAAGCTGCCCCATTCTTGAATCATAGATACTGTGTTCTACCAGTATTTGGTAGGGGAAAACCTTCCATTAGGGGCCAGACTCTAAGAAAAGAGCACATCTGTAGCCACCCCACTGAAGCCACCAAGGTGTTACCAGGGTGTTGACAAACTAAGTTTGAACATGGGCAATGCCTATCCAGTAGTATTCTGCTGTCTGAAATAGCTGTCAACTACAAAACTTGGAAGTGACCAAACTTCCATATTAGGGAGGGTTTCCTATATATTTATGGCAGCGTTTTTAGAAATCGTGCCTTACTATTAAGGAAAACAACCAAGTGTTATTGTTTAGGATGTAGCCACGTAGTGGGCTGGAGTTGACCAGAGGGACAAGGAGCTTGGGGGAAAATTATAGGGGGCAGCCAAAGCTAAGAAATCCATGCAGTCAGAGGCAGAATAAGGAACAAAAAATCTTTCCCGTGGTCACACTGAAAGGCATTAGCCTTTGAACTTACATAAGTAACTTACCTAAGCCCCATGAACTTACCTAAGCCATGAAGAATATGAGGCCAGATGTTCATACATTCCCCCAGCAGAAGTTCTCTTTATGTTTTAGTTACCCTCAACTTTGCATGGCCTCTCTGTCTCATATGATCTCTTAGGGCAGCACAGAAAACAAATAGCAGTTTTAAATATCCAAATCAAGCTGGAGGGGCCAACATGCATGGAAAAATGATGGTGTTCAAGGATTTGCCACAAATAACTGCGCAATACTATCCTTAGTTAGCTTGATGGAGACCCTTTTTGTTTTTCCATCTCTAGATGTGTCCATTTATAGGTTAGGACAAGCCTCTTCATACCAGACCTGTGTGTTACTTCAGGGCAGTGGGGTTATCTGGGAAGAGGGTAGGTCAGACCGGACATGAACATATACATGTATGTGCAGCCTAAAAGCCTAGAGGGTGATGTTCTCATTTTGAGTGAATTCCTTTCTCTGTAAGTATAGATAATTCAGAGCTGGACACACTCTATCCAAAAAAATGTGTCTACATTTGCTTTAAGCAACAACATTACAAGAAAAAAAATAAAATGGTGTGATGTTTGGGGAGAGGGAACATTAACAAGTTGGAAAACTTGTCAGGATTGGAAATGGGTGATTTCTTCATTGTCTACCCTTCCATTTCTCATTGTCCATATTTCTGCCCTCTCCTAGGGCTGCAATAGCACCATATATGTGCAGGATGCCTTGCAGCTGCTGCTGCCTATTCTGCAGGTCTCACACATCCAGACCAGCTGTTCAAAATCACAGCCGTGACCTGGCCGGATTCCATGGAGTGGAAGAAGCTGCAGGCGCTGCTGCTTTGACATGTACCATTTAAGGGATCACCATGTCCCAGGCGCTGTTGATGACACTACGGGCGGTTTTGCACAGACAAGTACTGAGAATCCAAGTGTAACGAGTATCATTACTGTTAAGGTATATGGTTGTTTTACAAGTAATTGTGTTTTCTTTGTGTTAATTTAAACTTACACAATTTCATGTGAATTACCTGTAAACTAAAATTCATTCATAAATATCCACTTCCATTTTCATGGTCAGGCACACTATATTTAGGAATTCATGGGCAGAACCTAAATATTTTTTTCACTCTTTAAATGTCCACCTTTACATTTCCCATTCTATCGGAATACCTTAAGTCAATGGTCATACTGAGTTTAGTTTTGTTATACACATGTCATGGACACGTATGTAGATTTTTTATAGATTTATAGATTTTACAGATCATGGTTAAAGAGGAAACTAAGTTATTCTTCATTGTCATTCATTCATTCTCAAGATAAGCATGCTTTGAGCTCCTAATGAATGCTCACAACAGAGAAACATGGTCTCCCCCTAGTAGAGAGAGATATTCTGAAAATGTTTATAATAATTCTTAATATGCTTTTAAAATGTTAATAAAGTTTCTAAACCTTAAAAATATGAATAAGAAGATAAATTTGCTGGGTTTTTTCAATGTTCTACCCTTCCATTTTTCATATTTTCCATACTCCTTGAACTTTTTCATCCCAAATGGGGTAAAAATACATATGAAAAGTTGTCCTAAAGAGTGATTAGTTTAAAGTTGTAATGACCATAAATACATTGCTAAAATAATTGCAAAGCTTGGAAGAATTCAAATAGAAAAGTAAAGGGTTTAACCAGTAGACCCTCAGGACTGCAATTTTTTAAGTGTGCTTTTTTAAAGTTGAGCCAGGCTGTTCCCTGAAGACACATTGCTTCTAAAGGACAGAACATGCCGACGCCTGGGTTGATCAGCTGGTAATATTGATCCTTGAGTTGCACAGAAAGGGACCTTGCCATCGCAAGAGGCATTGCTCATGGGCTCTTCTCCTGAGCTCTGCAGTTCCTTCCAGGCGAGGGCGATGCGTCAGGCTTCTATTTCAAAGCCATGGACATCCCTGGCTCTCTGGCACATGTCTTACCCTGTAGCACTCTCCCGGGCAGATGAAATCTGTAGTTTTTCAAAGGTGAAAATCTCTTTCCCCTTTGCTTTTATTCCTCTGCTAGAGCCAATGGCCTTAATTTCATACAGGCAAAGGGGGGACATTTTAATACCATCCTACTTCTTTTTAGCATTTCATTTGTCTAGATCCTGTATTCAATTTGTGTACCTCTGAAACAGCCAAATAGAAAACGTAAGAACAATTTATTTACACTCTGGAAAAAAAATTCTCTGAGGAATCAATTAAAGATGCTTTTTTTCTACTTGCTTTTGATTGCCTGAAATGTTTCTGTGATTAAGTCTAGAGAACAGTTAACTGATGAAAATGTTGCATTTACCTATTTGTAAATTTTATACTATTCTAGAGAGAGCAGAACAAAGAACTTATATTTACAATTTCTTCACATCAGATTTTTATCATTAGATGGATTTATAGATGTTAACTGAAATGTAAAAGAGAAACAAATATTTTCAGAGGAGCTAGGTTCCCAGACTTAATTTTTAAGCCTAATTGCACCCATTTGGTAGACAGCAAAATTTTTAATCTTTAAAGAAAACAGAAATCTTGTCCCCCAAAAATAATACTAAAGGATATAATTATTCTTCAAAAAGTGATTGACATTATTTCCATTTTATTTACATATCTTTAAATTGGAGGTTGCCAGTGGAAATATAGGCTAAGAGATGATTCCTGGGGCTTAGGTTCATGGTCTATGAATTATGTTATTTAAGAGAGAATAAACAGTGAAAATGTATCCACCGTTCAGAATTGCTTTCTTTCAATACTGCCTTTCACCACCACTTTTAAATAATTGCTTCCTTGCTTTGCTTTAAAACCTGGCAAAGCACAGCTCCAGATCTGGGCAAATGTCAATAAGTTCCTGAATGAATGATTTAGCAGGCTTACTTTGGAAGTTTTATATTCCTTCAATTATCCTTTACATAAATTGGGTTCATTTCACTCTATGCAATTACCCTGAACAAGTGTGCCAGGTTTTTTCTGACATCATGTGCAAAATAAGCCCTAGTCTAAATAATGAATGTAGTTCTCTGCCTTATTAAGTAAAAACATCAAAAGCATATTTCAAATTCAAAGCAAAACGTGTCCAAGAAAAATTGCTTTTAGTATTGATACATACAGCTTGAAAGGGCTAAATTGAGTCCCTAAGCTTAACGAAGAGACTAAGCTGGAATATTCCACCCTACTGAGAACAGAAGACTCTTCTCTCTGGGTTGCATCAGGCTGCACAGGAGGCTCATGGCTAAATGGACAGTGTGACTAGCCACGCCGAGCCAAGGCAGGGGTGAGCACAGGTACACGGCAGCCTTAGCAACTGTCCCCAGAGGCAGAGCCCAGGGATGAAGAAGCCCCAGCCCTGGGCAGGCTAAAGAAAGGTGCTAAATATAGGACAGAGGTCTGAACCCAGAAATGAACGGGTTGCCCAGGCTTTGCTGAAGTCAGCTGCTCCCAGGTGCTCCTACAGCTGGGCCTACATCTTCTGGGCAAGCTGGCATGCTGCACTGGGGTGAGAAACAAAAGCAGGCAGACTTCAGCCACAGCCAAACCAGAGTGGTAGTGGCAGTGAGAATAGCTCAGGGAAGAAATGTAGAAGCAAACATTTCTCCTCTTTCCTAAATAAAAACAATGATTACATTATAAAATATACACTCTATTATAAAACACTTCTATATTGTTGGCATAGAAAATACTACTATTCTATATTCTCTTCTATAAAATACATACATTTCTACTAAAATACTACATAAAATACAAACTATAAAATACATACTATCCTATATATATACATATGCTGAACAGATGGGGTAAATCTAACACTTTATATTTAATTTTATGAAAGCAGTTATTTTTCAGGATCAAACTAACTTTTCATATTATAAAACTTGGCCTCCGATCTTCCTCTTAAGCATTCCCTACATTCTGATCTTCAGATCCAGGCCAGGCTTCAACTTGGTTTCCTAAATTATTGTGTGTAAAGGCACCTAGTAAGAGCTCATGTTCAAAAATCCATCTTGGAACTGCTACTTTGCCTTGGTTTTATGGTTGATTAGAATTCAAAACACTGCAGGAGTGGATTCAGACCAGCCATTCCTCACAAAAGAAAAATCATGTGGTTAACTAAATTGTTTTATGTTGCTAGATATCTCAAAACTTATTCAGATTTATGTTCATTTTCTGTATGTTCACCTTATAATAGATGTTCTATACAATAACTGCTATTAACAAGTCTGGAGAAGACACCCGTCTGTTCTTTTCTTTTCCCTTACCATCCTGAAATTTATCTGAATCATTGTTCCCTCTGAACACTATCTTTTGCAATGATTAAATTATTACACCCCAACAGCAAGAATGTATTGATGATGTTCTGTGTCTTAGGGTCACTATAGAGTGGGAATAGAAACTGATTGTGGAGCATCAGATTTTGTGTTGGGATTTAAGCTACATTTACCTTTGTCTGGGTGGGAGAGTATTTTTCTTCTGCATGAGCTGTCTGCCAAAAAGCAATTGGATTATATCCGCCTATGGTCACTGCTGACTCACTTGACAAGCCTATCTCTTCTATTCGTCTCAAAGGACTTCTATATTGCAAAAGAATAACATGTACATTTTTTATCTGCCTTCACTGAGCACAGACGTTTACAGAGATTCAGAGAAGGTCTATCTCCCTGCCGTGGATTTTACTGCTAGATTTCTAGAGCTGCCATTTGGAGGAAAACGCCAATGAAGAAGCCAAGGCCAGATGGATGAAGTTGGCAAAAAACAAAGCCAAGTCTCTGCCTTTGAGTCCCTGCCATATTTATCCTTATTCTCTTGCAGGATTTTTTTTTTTTTTGACAAGCAGTAAGTGCCTCTTCCAGGATCAGTTTTAAGCATTCTGTCTTTTTCCTTATCTCTTCTCTTTCTCTGCATGTATACTCTCCTTTCCCCATTTATCTTGCCAGAAAGCAATCTATCCAAAAGAGTCCAATAATACAAACTAATAAGTATTTATCATGTGCTGGGCACTGGCCTGCGTGTCTCACATGCATGATCCCATTTAATCTCCATAATCACCCTGTTGAGTAGATAATATTACCATCTCTACTGCACAAATGAGAACACTGAGACCCAGAGAAGTTACATAACTTAACTAGTGTTATATAATGAAGAAAACAAAGCCAGGATTCAAACCCAGGTCAGAGTGACCTGATTAGCTAGCGTTTGAAAATACTGTACAGAGCATCCTAACCAAAGAGAAACATAGTGTGTTATTTTTAGGGACATCTGAGCACGTATGTTTAGCTCTCTTTATACTGTGAGATGGATTTGTAAATGAAAGATTTAATCATCAGCTCTGGTTGTTCCATGCAATGGAGAATGAGCTCCAACTAAGGAGACCTAGAGTTAGTGGACCCCTGGGTGGTTCTCACCACTGCCCCCCAGTCCCCACCCCCAAACCCCTTTACAGACTCTTAGATGGAGCAGTTTCCTGGCCATCATGGCCACAGCATCCCTTCTACCCGGTGCTTTGGTTATTTCTAAAGTGTCTCCATTTCCTGCCCTTCCCCTTCTCTGGCGCCAGGCAAGTCCTTTGGTAAGTGCCCTTCCCCCAGATCCTCAGCCCTCTGCTACCTGCCTGGAATGGGAGGCTTTATGCTTCCCTTGCCTTAGAGAATACGGGCTTTTCTAGGTGCTCTGAGCTGAGTCTTCAGTACCAAGCACTGTGGGATACTCTTAAGTGCTTTAAAGCACTACTGAAAAATGCCTCCTTGCCTCTGAACTTGGTGCTGTTCCTATTATGCTTAAGAAATGATGGTAGGGGGTCTCCCTGGTGGCGCAAGGGGTTAAGCACCGCACTATGAAGCATCCACAGCCACTGTAGCACGGGTTGGATCCCCTCAAGGGAGTAACCCCCATGGCGCAACAGACCTCTCCTGCCTCACCCACTGCTCCCCTCAGCAGTGTGCTTCAGTCAATCTGCCTGTTCTATTCCCTACTCTGTCTCTGGTGAATCCTCTCACCCCCCACACCTCTGGCCTGTGCCCCAATTCTTGTATGCATAAATAAATAAATCTTTAAAAAAAATAATGGTAGTGGTCATGATTGTGAAGAGGAAGATCATGGTGGAAGAGTTTGTCTTGAAGTACTTGATTTATTAGGTATTTAGGAATCTAAGGGACACTTACTATGTGCCAGACACTTTACCTCTGTGGTCTCATTTAATCTCTAATGTCAACCTTATGAGAGCTGTTATTATTTTTTAAAATATTTATTTTTATTCACACATACAAGAGCTGGGGTGTAGGCCAGAGGTTGGGGGTGGACAGTGGGGAAGAGGTGAAAGGATTTGCCAGAGACAGAGTGGGGAACAGAACAGGCAGATTGACTGAAATACACTGCTGAGGGGAGGGAGGGCCCCCTGAAACAGGAGAGGTCTGCTGAGCCCTGTGAGTCAGCTTCCTGACTGGTGAGGTGATAGCTTAGAAACTTTAACCCCTGCACCACCAGGGAGGCCCAAATTGTTATCACTTTTTTTATTAAGGTAAAAAATAGGCTTTTTTGCTACTGGTTTACCTTATTGTTTGTATTTTGGGGATTTAGGATCCCCTTTCAGGTGTTCGTACCATAGAGCTCCCACCAACAAAGCACCTAGTCCCCCACCATGGTCCATGGTGCTCCCCCTACTACTTTGTGCTCACCCCTTCTCCTCTTGCACCCCCTTCTCCTCTATGTGTCTCAGTTCTATAGTGGGCCTTCAAGGGTTAGTTTTTGAGTTTGGCCTTATCTGACTCTTGTTTTCTCTGTATTCTCATGTGAGTGACACCATGTGCTATTTGTCTTTCTATAAGCCCTCTGACTGAATACACTTGCCATTATAATTCCCATTTTACAGATGAAAAACAAACTCACAGATGATAAATAATTTGCTTACGCTTAGCCAAGTATTCCTTGAAAGGCTAGGACTTATCCCCGCCAGTACATAAAACGATGGCCAAGGGACAAGCAGATACCAGTCATAAAAAGGACAAGTTGCTCATTTGCTCTTGGATTAAGTTCTCTGCCAGTTGCTACCGAGGCTCACCTCTCTCCTGTAGCCTCAGGCAGAGACAAATTGCTCCACAAATCTCCCTGTCTAAATGCTAACCACAGTTTCCCCGCCAGTATCTCCTAACCAGAGGGAAAGCGGTGGTCTGTATGTCCCATTCTCCCTGTGCTATAAACTTCATGTTGAGAAACCTACTTCTCATTTGAAGCTGAGATTGGCTTTTGACAAAGGAAAGCTCAAATCGGCTATCTCTGGAAAAATCCCACAGCCAGAGAAGGTGTTAAAGGTAAGAAACCGAAAGATGACCTGCAAGGCAGACAGACTGGCTGTTTCTGTCAGGAGGAATCATTTGGTTCTAGAGGGCATCTTAGCCAGGGAAGCAGGAGACACTTCTCACCCAGACAGCTTATCGCCCCCTCCCTGCTTTTTTCAGCTCTTCATTCAGTCGTCCCCTTCTTAAAAGTCTCTTGGCTTAAATTGCAACCTTCCTATCATTATATAGTCCCTTTTCCTCTTCTGTTTTGTTTTTCTTCTGAGGGTGTATTCCTATTTAACACTCTTTGTAGCTTCCTTATTTTTCTACTATGTGTCTTGTACTAAAATGAAAATTGTGTAAAACAGGATTTTTGATTGTGTCAGGGAAGAAGGAAAATCTTTTTATCCCTCCGGATTCTTCTCAGATTGGTCAGATAATCAAATTAAGATCAGATAGATTACTTGGAGAAAAAATTTAATTACATATTTATGACGGGGAGTCTACATAGATATGTTTATTTTAAAGCCAGTGGGGGCAAATAGGGGAATGTATCTTGGGTTAAAGAATGACATAGGACCTGGGGCTTCAAGGAGAGAGGAAGGAGACTCGTAATATGATGAGGAGGGGGTGACTCAAATGATGACCAGATGCTCTGTAATTAGATGTTTCCCCTGCCATGTAGATAGATTTTTCCAATAGAAAGTTTACTTCTGCCCATAATAACCCCAATTTTGGGTATTAATCCCAATTTTCATTCTTCTAGGTAGTTAAGGAACTAAAATTTTCTCATGAGCCAGCAGGATCTCAATTGACCTTAGCTCAAAATAATTTGCATAACAAAGTAGCACACTTTGGGAAGGCCTGTTCTAAATAGCTAAGTGGAAGGGCTGTTCTGAACATCTCAGAAAAACTTAATCCTTCCATTACCATATTCCCAGGCCCCAAAATAGTGCTTAGCACATAGTATATGCTAAATAATTATTTGTTGAATGAATAAAATACTTCAAATAAAATACTTCAAAGCCTTAAGTGTAAAATCTGTAAATGCTGAATGAGACCCTGGATCTCATGGAATCCAGGAGATAAGACATATAAATATGGAAAATATGTCTGTACATATTTTAAGGTAATTAATGATGGGACAATGGCTGGTTCAGTTATATTATGAAATGTTAACTATAGAAGTAATTGTGTCAGTTTTAATAGTATTTGCTGTTGTAGTTTGAATAGGTATGGTTTGGGAGACTTAGCAATGCATGCAAGTTTTTTCCACTAGATTGAATGAAATTAACAATTTTTTACTCAGAAAAATTCACTCCACGTGGGGTTTTTCCAGATTCTTCATCAGGCAGAGGTAGAGTATAGTGAAGAATTAGAATCATCTAAATACATAACTGTGGCATATCAATACTATGGAATACTTCACAATAGTTCAAACACATGTGTTTTAGCCTAAATTGCTATAACTTAGAAGGCTTAAGCAACATTTATTTCTCCAGTCGGGAGGTGGCTAAGTTCAATTTCAAGATGCCAGCACACCCCATATCTGATAAGGGTCCACTTCCTGATACGCGGAGAACTGTATTCTTGTTGCATGCTCACATGGCAGAGTGAAAAAAGGAGAAAGAAAAAACACTCTCTTGTGCCTTTTCCTCTAGAGCACTCTTCCCACTTATGAGAACTCTACCCTTATGACCTAACTACTTTCCAAAGCCCCTGCCTACAAGTAGCGTCACATTGGGAACTAGGCTTCCACGTATGCATTGGGGAGGACACAAACATTTAGTCCATAGCAAAATGAAATAGATCTCTATACTAACGGAGCTCCAAGATGTATGACTGGGCAAAAAAAGAGAGTTGCAATGTGATATTTGCAGTATATTTACCTAAAAATAACACAGATGTGCACACAGACACATCCAAATACTACAGGCATATGCACCCTACATATGCACATATATCCTTCCCTACAAGAGGATCTGGAAGGATACTCAAAAAGTGACTAACAGGGTTTGTGACCAGGGAGTTATGTGAAAGGATAAGGGAGAATATTCAGTACCTTTTGTAAATTTATGCAATATTTAAATTTTTTATAATGAAAATGTACTAATGGATGAAATATAAACCTAAATTTTTTTTAAAAATATTTATGTGTACAAGAACTGGGGTACAGATCAGAGGTGTGGGGTGTGAGAGGAGTCATCTGAGGCAGAGCAGGGAGCAGAACAAGTGGATAGACTGAAATACACTGCTGAGAGGAGCAGCAGGTAAGGCAGGAGAGGTCTGGTGCACCATGTGGGTCACCTTCCTGGCCGGGGATTGAACTTGTGCTGCAGTGATTGCAGATAGCTTCATACTACACCTTAACCCCTTACGCTACCAGGGAGGTCCCTAAAAGTAAATTCTTAAAAATTAAAACAAGAAACAAAATAAAATTGTTTTGGTCAGTGAGATAAGGGTGCCATGAGAGATTTAAAGTGTAAAATACAAAGTCATTTGTCAGTAGAAGAGCAGAAGGGTGATGAGAACATCTAAATGACTTGGGTTTCTTTGTGATGAATGTTTCTACAAGGTTCTAAAACAATTTTGTTGACTGTACAAATCTCTCCTTACTTGCCTCAGAAAAGCCCAAACAAGTATGCTAAATGCATAGTTTGTAAAGACTGTGATCATGTAAACTAAAAAATTTGTCTTTCTGTCTCATTGGAAAGAGCTCCAACTTTCCCAGCCAAAAAGTCTCCTAATCTTCCTACTAAACCTGAACACCTCCGGGATATATAAAGACTATAGAAGCAATTTCAGAAACTTCTAGAAAGAAAAATCATACAAATGAATGAATCTGTGGTTCAGAGTTATTAGCTTGATGCCCAAACTCATATCATATTTGCAAGAGGCAGTTTACAATCTGCTCATCTTGACAAATGTAACACAGGGGGATTTAAATCCCTGCATTTGCAATTCCTGTCTCTCCCTCTCCAAATTTATGGTGAAATTGTAGACACGAATAATGTGTCAAGGTTGAATGAATTGAGGTCTCTGCTCCACTATCATAGCTCCATTTCCTCAAAGGAGAGCAATAAATGGAAAGCAAAGACAAAGCTCAGGAGATAATGAATCTGAGTTCTAATGACCTTTCTGAACTGCAAAATGGATTTGCAATTCACTTGGCATTGCCCAAACCATTTGGTGTCTGTAATGAGGTGTGAAAACATTTTGGCCATTTTGGGCCACAATTGTGCATTTTAAACATTTCTTCAATGATTCATGAAGGGTCAAGACTATCTTTCCCAGGAAAGGTAAAAATTATCCATCATCGGTAATGGAGGGTTTGCTCCCACTCTGCCCTATACATTGCCTTGCTGATGATATGATTGATTATTAAGGGGTTGTGATCCATTCTGCAGCCTCTGGGTCCATACCATGGCCATTTATATAACATATGCATGTTACAAGCCAACGTCTGGTATCTCATCTCTCGCTCTTTTGAAATCACTTGGTCATTGGCAAGAAATGTAGAGTGAGGGCTCACACTTACTCAAGGGAAGTCATGTGCCAAATCATATGTTTGTTCGCTGAACAGTAGCCAGGCTGTCACTCAGCTGGTCCTCTCCATCTGGATTTGCTACAAAGACAGCAGTTGGTCAGTCACTGCTAGGGCATCAACACCGAATGAGGATAACATACATCAAATGATCTGCAATTAGCTGGCTTAAAAAATAAAAGGCTCATTGATTTTTAAAAGCAGGAGTAAGGTCCTCCGTGTATTGCATCCAAATGTTACCTCTTTCCTTCTTTGAGGTCGCATATTTGTTTCTTTCCAGAGCCAAAACTGAAGCAAGTCATGATGTAACCCAAAAGAGGAGACCATCTATTGATTTCATGAGCCTACATTCTTCATTCATTCGATAATCCACCCATCCATAAGTCCACCCATCAGGTCCACAAACATAGATCACAACTCTCGTGCACACTACCAAATAAAATAGGATTCCCTTTGAATTAACTTAGTACTTCCCTTCAAAATTATACAAATTATAGAAACACTTTGAGTGTAAGAAATCCATAAGGTGTATCCACAACTTCTGCAACCACTCAACTCTATGCTGAGGTTGCCCAAATTTCTCCCTGGAGTTCTGACATCACTCCTGAATCCCAAACATACAGTCTTCTTCCTATCAAACATCTGTGCATCAGTATTGGATGCCCACTAAACTTAATCGGAACACTTCGAAGTGGAATTCATCATCCATCCCTTCCTCCTACATTCTATGTCTCGATTGGATGCACAGTTTTATCATCACCAGAAGTCTAGCTGTCATCCTCGGTCATTGCTTTCCTTCACCCTCAGCACTGAATCTGTTTCCAAGTAATAGCAAATCCTTCTTCTTTGTGTATTTTGCTCCATCACATTGCAGAATATACCATCCCAAAATACGACTTTGGTTCAAGACAAGCCATCCCAAAATAAGGTCTTTACGTGCATTGATTATTTTAAGTTATAGGCACTTGGAAAACAGCAAATGCAGGCAGACACTTTCTCTGAACTCCCTTCTCTGTTTAAAGACAAATCTTCCAAAGGGAGCTCAGTTGTCCATAAATCCCTTTCCCAGTAGGTCCATCAACCAGGGAAGACTGACTTTTAGCATGAGAGAGAAGACTTGAAGTTAACACCATGTCCAGACAAACTGTCAAAAACTATCATACCACCCAGCTCTGCTACTAATGGTCCATCCATCCTTCCTAAAAATCATTTACACCCTCCAAAAGGAACTACATGACCACTCTCCTTGTAAGATGGCATTTAATACTTAAATAAAATCCTTCTAAGCTATCTCAGGGAATTATTCATTTTTTCCCTAGACATCGAGTGACACAGCTGATAAACTTCTGTTTGTTTTTCTCTTGTTAGTCTGTCTTTTATTACAAGGACCTCAGAAGAGTAGAGGAAGAACTCTTTTCCCTACACTAGCACTACCCTGCTAGTGGGCAAGGTGAGGGGTCCTTGCAGGGCTCCTAAGCCTTCATGCTCTAAATATGTTCTGCCATAAGTTGCAACAAAACAAAACATACTCTGGTGCATAAAACCTTCAACCGAAAAGAACTTTAATGAAATTAGTATGCAATAGAGAGAAGAAAAGAGAAAAAAATATAGTTAAAATTTCCCCATGAAACACCCAAATTTACCCATCCCTTTGTGGGTAAATGCCCAGCTAAACAGTGGTCCAAAACAGGACCGAACGCCCGAAAGCGTGCCACAAGTCTAAGGCACCTTCTGAGGGGGACCCATAGGAAATGGGCAGGAGGGAATAGGCAAGTCTGGAAAAGAGCAAAATCAAAGCCAAAGTCAAGACAAAAGCGGCCATCATCAGCCTGCCCAAGGGGCTCTCATTCATGTGTCTCCTTCCAAGTCCCCCAACCCCTGGTACAAGCCCAAGCCTGAGAAGCAAGCACGCTTCTTTGTGCCTCCTCCAGACCTTCTCCTCACCTTCCTTCTTCCTCATTTCCAAGTTCTTCTCCCAGTCTACTCTAGCTCCTGGCTGCTCGGCTCTCCCTTCCTCGGGCGGGGCGGAGGGCCTGGAGCCTCCCCTTGCCATGGACACTAGACACTGTGACAGTGTCTACACGAGTCGGAGGCCCCTTCCAACATCCACGACGGTAGCTGTCAGCAGTTTCTCAGAGGGCAAATCTGATTAAAATCTTCAGTGATCTACCGCAGCGGTCAGAAGAATGTCCAAAGAAGAACCTTTACAATCTGGTTCCTTCCTAACTTTTCAGGCACCTTCATCAGTTCCTCCCACAAGACTCAAGTAGGAAACCTCCAGAAAGCCTCGTGGGTGGCCCCTTGCACCATGCTCCCTCGGTCCTCTCCACAGTGGCAGCCTAACTTACGGAGCTGTCACCACGCATGGATGGGAGCTCATGAGGGAGCTCTATGAATCGACGGATGATGTCGTAGACTAAAGCATTCTCAAAACAGTGGAACATCATTAGTGCAAATGAAATGCATTTTAATGGAATTTTTCTTTTACCGGATTTTTTAAAAATCTGACTATATATAATATAGCCCCAAAAGAGTGGATGAAATTCCTATGTCCTTTCTTACTGCAGTAATTAAAACAATGATATTTAAGAATAATTAGAATTTTTTAAAGGATTTTTATAGAAAAATTGTTTCATTATTACTAAATTTTTTAAATCCATAAGAATTTCCAAATCCTTTAGTTTATTATCATACATTGAAACTATGCAAAAGGGAAATTTAAGATGCCGGTTATCACCAGCCTGAACAAGGAAACCTGGTTCTGGAGCACAAATTAATAACTACCTGCAGTGGTGTTCCTCTAAATACAATCTGGCTTCCCTCTATTCCAATAACCTTTTGTGTAATAAATCATTCTTTCAGTTGTGCAGTAGCATTTAAGGCCTGCCTGTTTAATCTTTAATTGGCTAAGCAGTTACAAGCTCAAATTATATAGTGTGAAAATATCACAATAGAACACAGTGTCATCAATTTTCCCCTGCAGAACTCTGACATTCTCAAACTTAACAAAGCCCACCTCACTCTTACACACACGCATTATTTACTACAGTGTCCTTGAAATAGAGAATAGCATAGTTATTACTGTTTGCAAAGAGAGCATACTTTGTCTCCTGTATGCCTGGGGCATGTGTGTGAGTGCATGCACGCATGTGTGCATGAATGCATGTATGTGTCAAAGGAGAAATAAACCTTGAATTAGAGACTCCTTTTATACTCTGATCTTCTTATTCTTTAAACTCAGAGTGTGCCCCCTCCTCCAGGAAGTCTTCCCTCACTTCTATCTTCTACCTTGATTAGGTGACCCTAGTTTGAGCTCCCAGTATTGAGTACTTCATTCATTAGGTTCACAGTCCCTATTTGGTAATTTCTATATCAGGTATCTGGCTTTATACGGGGAATTCAAGGATAAATAACCAATTCCTCAAAAAACTAAGATGTAATACCCTTTCCAGACTGTATTTTAACTGTTTGGGTCACTCATCTCTGCTGTGAGACTGTGCCTGGCATAAGGTAGGGGTTACATTAACAAACAGATGGATAAATAAAAGAGCTCCATTTAAGCAGTCTGTTAATAATCAAAAGGGAGTCCATCCAAGGTTTTCACATGTAATGAACTTCAATAAATTTCCCTGGGAAACTACTAATATTTCCCTGGGAAACTACCAAGTCTGGCTGCTGAGATGTTGGGGAAGGTTTGTGTTGCTCAACTATCGTGCTGTTAATTAAACCGGAAGGAGACATGGTGTCTCGGGCACTGATTTTCCTGGGTCCCCAGAGAAGGGAGGGTTCCATGCCCAGGGTTCATAAAACTGGGTCCCTAGAGAGGAAGATCACTTCCCCCTTTTGCCTCCCTCCTGCTCTCTCTCTACCTTCTTCTATTTTATTCAAACCAACAGATTCTGCAGAATGTAGTCTATGTGATTTGTCTCTGATGAAATTTCTGGACTAAAACAAAGCATTGAAAGAGATCCTGTTTGCTCACATTGATCTAATTATTCTGCAAGAAAAAAAAAAGCAACAATTACTGAATAATGGAAGACTTTCTAGTATAAGCTGCTATTTAGATAGCTGGAATAAAGTAGACAATTTTTTTAACCACCTTTTTTCCCACTGAATTTTTCACTCTGAATAAATAATGTAAAAAAAATCTCATTATGATGCAATCATTAACTCTGTTGGTTTGTTTTGACATAGTAGAAGTTTGTTATGATAAAATGCTTAAAAATAAAACCTACAATGCATGCTTGCCAAAATAGGAAGGGAATAAAGATGACTTCCTGTCTCTCTGTACAATTTCAAGTAGAAAAATGTGTTTAAACTGAGTAAGTAAGGGCCTTTTTAGGTACTCAGTTTATAGTGTTTTCTCATCAATAGTTGGGTGTTTTTACAATGTAACTAATATATTTCACCACAGGGGCTCTTGAGATGAGTTAAAAAGAATCTAACAATCTATTAAACAATTATTTATTGGTTCTATTTTATCAGTATCTAGAGCAAATAGCCTCATTCTGTGCAGTTCTTCTCACAATTACCAGATAATTGAGTTCTTTAGCAGTACTTCATTACAGGGTAGAGACAAGAGAAGCTTTGGTTTTGTGGAAGTACTTGTGGTAGAATATTGTTTCTAAGTAAACCCCCAAGCATTTTGGGGACACAAAAGATTCGCCATACAGAACCTCCATTAGAAGTGTTTATGAAAAAGCATTTGTATGTATTGAAGAAACTTTTCTTTCTGTAGAAAAATAAAGTACCTTTAGCTCTACAGAAAGGGAGCCCACGATTAAGATGCAACAGAACAGGGCCTCCGTGGTGGCACAGTGGGTTAAGCAACGCACTGTGAAGCAAACTGCAGCCACTGTAGCACGAGTTCGATCCCTGCTGCTGGCCAGGGAGGGGACCCACATGGTGCAGCAGACCTCTCCTATTGTGCCTGCTGCTCCCCTCAGCAGTGTACTTCTGTTGATCTGCCTGTTCTGCTCCTTGCTCTCTGTGGTGAATCCTCTCCCCCGCCCACACCTCTGGCCTATACCCCAGTGCTTGTATGCATAAATAAATAAATCTTTAAAAAAAAAAAAAGATGCAACAGAACAGATTTAAAAGCATGGACTTTGCTTTTTTGTTTTTAATTTTTCCTTTATATATATTTGACATCCATTGTAATCCCCATGTATTCCCCATCACCATATTACCAGTGCACCGTCACCTCCCCCGTGCTCCCGTCTCCCCACCAAGTGTCTCCAATTTGTCCTTGTCTTTTCATTTTTGGTTTTTCTTGTTATTATTATTGTTGTCGTTGTTGTTTTTATTCCTTTCCTTGATCCTTATTTGGTTCCCTTATATTCCTCCTAGGGGAAGAGCCATCCGGTATTTTTCTTTTGCCTTCTGACTTACTTCGCTGAGCATAACCCCTTCCAGTTCCATCCATGTTCCTATGAATGTGTCTAGTTTTTCTTTTTTGATTGCTGAGTAGTATTCCATCGTGTATATGTACCACAGCTTCCCG